>JAVJIF010030443.1:0-150623 GCA_038442645.1 Agave tequilana
GCCCTCGTCGCTTGCGGCTTTGCCCTTGCCGGTCGCGGTGCCGCCCTCACTACTGGGGGCTCCCTCCTCGATCGTTTCTCGACCTCCCTCTGAGCTTTCAGGTACTGGTCGAGGAGTTTAGTACGTTTACTGGATTCAGACCTCTCCTCGAGACTGGCATTGATACTCTCAAGACATGAAGACTCCGGAATAAGATCTGGCGTCTGGCCGGCTTGGAGTACCAAATACAGAAGCTGAAGCTCATACGGCACTTAGGCGCCTCGTCGGGTAGATGGAACGTTGCTCCCGTCCCTCCAGCCACACTGTAATACCAAGCCCGAGCGCCTTCGAACAGGTTTCCCGTCAAAGGCAAGTTGAGCATTGGGATTCCCGACGTAAAGCTGATCATAGCCAAATTGTCGGGCAAAACGACTTGGCATATACGGTTCGATAGTGCAGGAAGTTCCTTGGCGAAACAGCACATATCCTGGTCGTATATTGATCAACCACCAGAAGGCTCCAGCAGGCAATTGCGAGAAGTCATCCCGCCCAGCGACATCCATGAACAGCTCCCCGGGGGCTGCACCCTTGAACCTCTGGAAAACAACGGTTAAGCTGATAGTTCGTGGCACAGGAAAGACGCTTCCTAATGTAATACAGGTAGGTGTCATGCCACTCTGAACGTTCCAGCCGCTGCACAAATGGGATATGATCCACGCTCCCACGCGCCGCCGTCATTAGAGATGGGCAATGCATCACGTACCAAGCCATGAGGTACGTGTAAGGCAGCTCAATCCGCGGGTTGGGGTGCCTCACCGTCGGGTTCCCCTCTGAGTCGGTATACGGCTCCCCACGAGAATTAGCAGTCTTTGGGGGTTCACAGAAGCTCTTGGTCAACACCCCGCAGCCCGCTTTGAATACCAGCCACCACGGCGGGAAGAAGGGCTATGGGGTGGCCATGAGCCAAGAGTACCGCCGGGTACACCACATCTGCCACAATAACTTCATGTGGTAGCGTGGGCACCACACACCTCTTCAGCCACAACATCAGGAAGCCCGCCAACAGCGCCTGATCAGAAATAGGGGTCCGGGCTTGATGGTGAAAGCTCTCAAAGACCAAGTCAGGGTCGAAGCCGTCCTCGTTCGACTCCGTGGTGTAGAACTTGTCAGAAGCTGCGTCGATCCTGTCTTCAACTTCCCCACCAGAACTAGGAGCTAGTCGGATTACTGGGAGATCTTTATTGCTGACATTATTAACAGATAATCAGCCCAGGATAGTTGCTTGACGCCTCCTGACCTCCAGGCAGTTGTCTGACCGCAGATGTAGAAATGGCACATCACCTCCCAGTAGGTCTCATACACTTGAGGAGATTCTTTTTCCAAAAGGCGCAGCTCCCTGGTGGTTGGGACAAATTCCTCGTAAGGAATATCCCCTGACGACAACCCGGAGACCTCATACAACTCGTGTAGGGCAAGGCCCATCTCTCCGACCGGAGTAAAGAATGTCCCCGTCCGAGGATTGTAGCGCTCCAGAATCCCAAAGAAGTTATGAGAACTCATCGGGACGCCCCACTGCACGGCCCTGACTGCTGGGTACAGCCCCACACGCTTCAGCGGCCCCTCAAGATTGGTAAGGACAAAACCCACCATCCTGCCCCACCAGTAGTTCCCTGGAGAATGGACCCATCCATACGCACGGAAGTCGACAGGATAGTCACCCCCTGCTTCTATGAAGGAATTGAGGAAGGTGGTAGCAAGCTCCGGGATCTCTCCAATTGGGATTTCAGGCTTGGATGACGCAGGGAACAGTCCGACAACTGACCCGTCATGACTATCGTGGCGGTCTACCTTTTGGAGGCCAAAGTCACCAAGGGCGATCTCAGGGATATACTGGGAAATGTCCCATTCCATCTTCCGGGGACAGACATGTGTTGAAAGTAGGACATCGGGAACATCCTCTCCATGTCTGGAAGAAAGAATCTTCCGCCCTTTATCTCACGGAGCCATTTATAGGTCCCCTCAGACACACGACGGCCATCATCATAGATATGATCCCCAAAGAAGAAGGCAGGCTTCTCCAACCTGACGCCGTCATCCGTTTTGAGCGCGGCATCGGTCATAAGTGCCCGAAAGGTTCTCCTGTTAACATTAGAGAGCCTGCGATCCAGTAACTGGTCAGCAGTCACGGGGACACTCATTCTTTGCACAAAGGTCAAGCCCCGGTCGGCACCACCCACGCGTCCAAAGTGGTGCATCTTGGCGAGTGAACCTGAAACATGCGGCACTGCAAAAGAAAAAGACACTTGGTCAGATACTTTGCCAAAAATAAGGGAAGACGCTAAGTGTTCATAATTCAAAACGCAGCCGAGACATTGGACGCAGGAGTTATCATCCGCGTCCAGACCTGCGAACTTGCACCCAAAACGCAGAAGAGACACTGGACGCAGAATTTTTCGAATCCGCGTCCAGACCTGCAAAGCTGCGTCCTGCAAACCAAGACTTATGAAAATTCTAAGTACTTGGACTCAAACGCCAGATTCTACAAAATCGGCGGTTGAAGACACAGAACGCAAGGATCAAATCCGCGTTCTGCAAACCAAGACTTGTGAAATTTCAAAGTGCTTGGACTCAGACGCCAGCGCCTGATGGCACAAA
Source organism: Agave tequilana (assembly GCA_038442645.1). Lineage (NCBI taxonomy): Eukaryota > Viridiplantae > Streptophyta > Magnoliopsida > Asparagales > Asparagaceae > Agave > Agave tequilana. The sequence goes on from JAVJIF010030443.1 coordinate 2,635, forward strand.
ACGCGGCACAGAACGCATGGATCAAATCCGCGTTCTGCAAATCGCGTCCAGAGACCTTCACAATTAGAAATATTCCAAGTGAAGGACCCAGAGTGCAGAGTTCACCAGCGTCGGATCATCAGGCCCGCGCCCCGGTTATCATCTCAAGGACAGCGTCCGAATCAAACACGATCTTGTGTTAAAGGTCCTTAGGGTTCTATGAACATGTTTTTAATGGCGGAACCCCACCGAAGGTACATTTTTACCTCGAAAAACACACCTCCTGCGCAGAGGAAGCATCTCTCTCAGCCTCGGCGACGGTCCGCCCTTGAGGTCGATGCAGTCGGTTTCGTCTTGGGAGCCATTGAAGATCAAGAAATCCGAGCGAGGAGATGAATAGTTGAACAGAGAAGGAAGTTCTTTTTCTCAGAGAATGCGTTCGTTCGGGGAAGAAGATACATCTCTCCAACTGTTGCCTTTTATAGGCACGAAGATTCGCGAAGATACGCAGCGTTTGGCCCAATAAACGCTGCAGCGCATCGCTGCCTGACGCGTGGAGCCAAATCATTATTTGAACAGGGAAGATCATGCGTCGCGACCCCGCCACAAGTCAGAAGTTGACACGTGGAGCAGTTCATTTAATGAACCAGGGGGATTCGCGCGCCAAAAGGCGAAATCTCGCCGTTTCCCCAGGCCAGTTGGCGGCGTAATCATGACATGGCACAGGCGCACGCCCCAAAGTACGCAGCTCTACGGTGGACATGCCCCGTCAGCATCATCATAAATGCATCCAGAAAATCGCGTCTGCATTTCAAGAGATGCGTCTCTCCAAAGTCCGCGTCCCCTCAAACAGGCCAAACATCGCGTCTCGCTAAGAAGTCGCGTCTTTAAAGCAGTCTCTGCCTTTTCAAAAAGGAACCTGCGTCCAGTCTCTGCTTCTGCAAAGTCAGTTCAACAGTACACTGACGCAAACAGACAACCAACCACTCCCGGCCAAAAGCGCACCCCGTGACAGGCTAAAAGCAATCGGGGAGGTCTAGACTGTGTATCTAGACACTCAACACGATCAACTCTGACGGTTTCAAAGAGTTCAACAGTACACTCACGAAGACCAATTCCAGATAAGATCAAGCCCGAAGCATCAACAGTCCAGTCATAAACGCGAACACGGCTAAGATCCAAAGTATTCCGAAATCCGTCCCATTCAACTGCGGAATATCAGAAACTTTGGAGGGGGTTCTGTAGGCTGTCTAAAAATGACTAACAGACCAGCCATTAAGGAAGCAGTCTCAAGCTCTAGACGCGAGGAAGCGAGGCCCGCGTCTCAGCATTAAGACGCGTTGGCTCTACACCCGCGTCTCAACGTCCAGACGCGTCGGCCAAAGCCCGCGTCTCGACATCAAGGCGCGTCGGCCCGACGCCCGCGCCTCAGCGTCCAGACGTGAAGGCCCGAAGCTCGCGTCTCAGCAAGCATGGCGCGTTGGCTCGACGCCCGCGTCTCAACGTCCAGACACGTCGGGCCCAAAGCCCGCATCTCAGTTGCAACTGCCCTGATTGCGGGGCCAGTCACCGCGCATGTAGCGGGTAGTGGCCCCTCATTCGGGAGCGTTTTCAGGAGGCACCTTCACCCCCTGAGACCCCTATAAATAGCCTTGTTTGCTATGAGAAAAAAAAAAAGAAGTTTTGATAAGATCGAAGCTTTGAAAAGGTCGAGAATTAAGAAGGTCAAGGCATCATCAAGATCGATCGAATCCAGGCAAGAGGATCATCAAGAGGGAAGCACGACTTCAACAACAGACAGAGGGAGGAGACTCTTCAGCGCGAGCTTACTGAGTACTAGCCGCTCTTCGCCTACCTCCTCTTTGAGAGTTTTGGTAGACGGAGCTGAGTTACTCTTTCTACCGACCGAAGAGAAGACCCCCGACGGTCCAGGACGGTCATCTGGTCAACGGAGAACAAGATTCACTCTCCATCGCCACACGAAGAACCCAGCCTTAAACAAAGGGAAATTCAGACATCCTCCCTCCCTTGTAACTGGAAAAGAGGGAAGAGTAGTTCTTTTGGTTGTAATCGTTTCGCTTGAATCAAGGAAATCTTTTACAGCTAAAACCACTTTCTCCGACCACCAAATTTTCCGGCGCGTACACCTGCGTCCAGTGCCTCTTCTGCGTGGATGCGCAGGTCTGGACGCGGATTTTATAACTCCTGCGTCCAGTGTCTCTTTCTGCGTGGATGCGCAGGTCTGGACGCGAATTTGATAATTCCTGCGTCCAGTGTCTCTTCTTCTGCGTTCGGATTATGAACACTTAGCATTTTTTTCTATGCTTTTGATAGAGTATCTAACTAAGTGTCCTTTTCTTTTGCAGCGCCACGCCCTGCTACTTCACTCGCCAAGAAGTGCCACTTTGGTCATGTAGGTGGTGCTGACCGGGATTTGATTTTTGTATTGCAAGGACTGTTCCTGTGACTGCTGACAAATCACCGGATCGCAGAGAGAGGCTCTCAAATGTTGACATGAGGACTCTTCGGGTGCTCATGACTGATGCAGCATTTGCAACGGATGCTGGTATCAAACTGGAGAAGCCTGCCTTCTTCTTCGGAGATCGTATCCACGATGGCGGCCATCGCGTATATGACGGGACTTACAAATGGCTCCGCCAGATAAAGGGTGGAAGATTCTTTCTTCCAGACATGGAGAGGATGTTCCCGCTGTCCTACTTCCAGCATATGTCCGTCCCTAGGAAGATGGAATGGGACCTTGCTCGATATGTTCCCGAGGTCACTCTCGGTGATTTGGGCTCCCACAAAGTATATCGTCATGATAGCCATGACAGGTCAGTTGGCCTTTTCCCTGGGTCGCGCAGGACTGAGGTTCCAGCCGGGGAGATACCACAACTTGGCACTACCTTCCTCAACGCCTTCATGGAGGCGGAGGGTGACTACCCAGTTGGGTTCCGTGCGCCGGGTGGGTCCGTTCCACGGAGAACTATTGGTGGGGCAGGATGGTCGGCTTTATCCTTACCGAGCTCGGGGACCTGCTAAAGCGCGTGGGGCTGTACTCGGCAGTCAGGGCCGTGCAGTGGGGGATCCCTCAAAGCTCTCAGAACTTCTTCGGGATTCTAGAGCGTTATAATCCTTCGACGGGGACGTTCTTCACTCCGGTCGGAGAGATGGGCCTTGCTCTGCACGAGCTGCACGAGGTCTCGGGGCTGTCGACGGGGGATATTCCCTATGAGGAATATGTCCCGACCGCTATGGAGCTTCGCTATGTGAAGGAGGAGTTTCCCCTCATATATGAGACCTACTGGGAAGTGCTATGTCACTTCCACATTTGCGGCCAGATAACCAAATGGCGGTCGCAGGGAGTCAAGTAACTGTCTTGGGCCAGTTACTTGTTCAATAATGTCAACACCAAAGACCATCGGATAACCCGATTGGATCCCAGCTCTGACAGGGGAGATCGAAGACAGGATCGACCAGGCTCCGAACAGCTTCTACACCACGGAGTCGAACGAGGACGGTTTTCGACCCTGACTTGGTTTTTGAAAGCTTTCACCATCAAGCCCGGACTCCTATCTCCGATCGGGCGCTGTTGGCGGCTTTCTTCTGATGCTGTGGCTGAAGCGCTGTGTGGTGCCCACACTGCCGCATGAAGTCATTGTTGCTGACGTGGTGTACCCGGCGGTGCTCCTGGCTCATGGGAACCCCATAGCCCTTCTCCCGCCTGGGCGCGGCTGGTATTCAGAGCGGGCTACGGGCGCTCACTAAGAGTTTCTGCGAGCCACCAAAAACTGCAGACTCCGAGGGAAAGCCGTATGTTGACTCAGAGGGGAGTCCGACGGTGAAGCGTCCCAACCCTCGTGTCGAGCTGCCTTACACGTACCTTATTGCTTGGTACGTGATGCATTGCCCTTCTTTGATGACGGCAGCGCGTTGGAGGGAGAATTCTGTCCCTTTCGTACAGCGGTTGGAGGGTTCAAAATGGCGTGATCCTTACATATATTACGTCCGGAAGTGCCTTTCAGACCCTGCCAACTACCAGCTCAATCGCTGCCTCCTCCAGATCCCTGATGCATCTTTCGGGGATCTACTTGTTGATTCTGTTGGCCCAGATGACTTCACGAGGTTATCCGCGGGGGCCTTCTGGTGGTTGCTAAATATCCGGCCCGGATATGTGCTTTTCCGGCAAGGGACGTCATGTACCATTGAGCCGTACATGCCGAGCCGCTTCGCTCGACAGTTCGGCTATGATCAGCTCTATGTCGGGAACCCCAATGCTAGGCTTGCCTTCGAAGGGAACCTGTTCGAGGGTGCTCGGGCTGGTACTATAGTGTGGCTGGAGGGACGGGAGTATCTTTTCGTCTACCTCTCGAGGGGCCCAAGTGCCGTACGAGTTTCAGCTTCTGTACTTGGTACTCTCAAGCCATCCAAACGCCAGACTTTTTCCCGGCGTCTTCATGCATTGAGAGCATCAATGCAAGTCTCGAGGCCAGGACTGATTCTAGTAAACCGACAAAACTCGTAGAACAGTACCTGAAGGCCCAAAAGGAGGTCGGGCGACGATCGAGGAGGGAGCCCCCAGCAGTGAGGGCGGAGCCGCGACCGGCAAGGGCAGAGCCACTAGCGACAAGGGTGGAGCCACCAGCCAGGAGGTCTAAGCAGTTGGCGAGCAAGCGTCATCGACGCTCTGCTTCTATCGCTGAGCCTGCCCCAAAGAAGGCTCGGAGGGATTTGACGGCTGAAGTCTCTCAATCCAGAGACATCTCTGCTGGAGTCGAGGCTCCTCCTGAAGACGTCCCTGTTAGGGTTGAGGAACCGTCGGAAGATGAAGATTTCCCCACCCTAGTCCGTGCTCCTAGGTCGCGCAGCAAAACCGTGGAGGAAGGGGAGCTTGTTGAAGAGTCCACCGCCGCCGAAGATGACGAGTCACTGGAGGTTGACATAATGACTGGAGGGGATGTTGAGATTGCAGGCCTCTCAGCTCAACCCGAGCCTTCTTCTGCTCGTGATGGGAGAGACGAGGCACAGCAGCCGGGGTCTCCTAGCATCTTCATTTCCAGTCTTAGGGCAGTCGACCCTAGTCCTACCACTGGGGTGATTGGAGGTAAGCTCCTGTTGCGGAGCTTCCTCGCGTTGCGCTGTCGTCTTCTTCGTTATCGGGGAAAGCGACTTCGAAGACGAGACCGACTATGGCGATGAACCCGCTCTTCCTGATCAGAGCAAATTCTTCCACATCTCGAAGGAGGAAATACATGAGGGTGAGCCATCGACTGCACCATCGCTGGCGATTATCCCTACTGAAGGTATTCTTTCCATCTTCTGTTTAATTTTCTCTTTGCATATTGAAGAGGATGTTCTAACATTCTTCTTTTATGCTGCAGGGCCAACCGAAGATGCTGAGGCTACAACCTCCTCACGTATCGAGGAGATGGTGAAAGAGTTGACCCGGCCCGAGGGGATTGAGGTCTCGGCTGCTGAGATACCCTCAAAGGGGGCAGCTGTTGAGACTGGGGAGCCTTCCACTCTGCCAGAAGAGGAAGTAACCACTGAGGCTGAGGAGGCCCTCACTCTGCCAGGCGAGGAGGTTACTGCGGAAGCCGAGGAGACTTCCGCTCCGCAGGATTTGACGTCTCCGGACCTCCAACCTGGTAAGGCAGCTCTGATGCTTTAAATGTTTAGCTCTTCTATCATTGTGGCTAACATCGCGATAACTTGCAGAGAGGACCGAGGGGGTTCAGGTAGAGGGTCCGATGGTTGGCACCCTTCCAGAAGGCCATACAGCTCAGGTCTCGGTGGAGGTTTCTGAGGAGGTCGTGCTTACTACTCCCTCATAGGTTGTGGAGACTCCTGCAGAGGTAATATCTCCGGAAGCGTCAGCGGCCGGTCCAGCTCTTGCTGTCTCGTCGGCCAGCACGGCTCTTGTGCGAGAAGATCCGCCTTATATCCCCTATCCTGTGACAGAAAAGGGGTCGGGAAGCTTCCTAGGTGGTGAAGACATGGGGGAACTGGCACGTCAGATGGTGCAGCAATTCTTCGCTTCGATGGGATCATGTATTGATCTCATCTTACGTGGAAACAGCACGTTCCAATTTGCCCAGACGCTTCTTAAAAATCTGGCCGTGAACGTCGAATTAACTGGAGGCCCTTCACTTGCCAAGGCGTGTCTACGGGTGGTAGAGCAACTGGGAGACTACCTGCAGGAGCTGGAGTCTTTGGAAGATGCTGGCTCTTTTAGTGAGGCCCAGGCCACCCTGACTAGGCTCCTAGCTGCTCAAGAACGAGAGCGACAGGAGGCGGAGGCACAAATCGCTGCAGAGATCCGCAATCTCGAATATTCCCAGGCTGAATGTCAGAAACTAGCTGGCGATTCAAGGGAATCCGAGCTTGTCATGTAGAGCACAGAGCAAGTCATCATCAGGGCTCGGGACACCATTGCCAAGGCAGAAGTGGTGCTTGCGCTCAATGAGGAAAAGCTTGCTATCATCAAGAAGCAGCTAGAGGAGCAACAAGCTGCTAGGGCGCGAGCTAAAGAGAGTCTGTCTCTACATTCTTCCAGGGTGGAATCTCTGCGAACGCAGCTGGCCGCAAGAAATTTCTTATCTGAAGAGGAGCTGCGGGACCGGGCTATTATGGAAGCTGAAAGAACGCGCCAACACGAGATTCACCGCCTTAGGGAACAAATCCGTACCTTGGCGAACCAGGACATTTAGCCTTCTTTTCTTTTCCCCCTTTTTTGTAAAGAAGAGGACACTCTGTTTAGAGTGTTTGTATCCACTTTTACTGTTTATAATAAAAGTTTGAAAAATTTTGCTCCATCTTCTTTGCTCAGCTGTAGGCGAATCCAACTCTTTGGTAACTGGCACTTAGGTGAGACTAAGTCCTGTTAATGAAACGCGGCCTTGACTCTGAGTCTTCTTAATGAGACGCGACATTGATCCATAAAGTGAGACGCGGTCGTCAGTCCACAGGAACTTAGATTTACTCAGTCCTTTTGATGAGACGCAGCATCAATCTCAGAGTGATACGCGGTCTTCTTGATGAGACGCAGCTTTGATCCATAAAGTGAGACGCGGTCGTCAGTCCATGGAGTGAGACGCAGCGTCAATCACAGAGTGAAACGCGGTTGCTAAGAAAGACGCGAATTGATCAGACACGGGATACGCAGCCTCGAGCGACTTTCCCATCTGCGTTCAATGCAGCATGACTTTAAAAGATTTTTAGGAGATCTTTGAAAGTCAAGCCTTCACCGTCGATTGGGGTTCCGGGTCATCCGTTGCTTCCCAAGACAGTTATCCACGCGTCAGCCTCTTATTGGGTTCAGGCGTTAATGCTCTTGCATGCAGAACCGACGCTGGCGGTTGAAAAACCGGCGCATTTCGACGGTTTCCAAAGCAGCACTCCACGCGTCCGTTTTTGATTGGGCTTTGACAGTTGTGCGCGACGGTTCCGATTGATGCCCCATTAATGACAGTTATTAGGGACTGCCTATAAATAGAGTGCACCCTCTTCCTCTTTAACAATCCAACTTAGACTGTTTTCATTTGTTTTGCTCCGAGAGAAGTCTCGCCTTGAATTATCTTTCAGAGAACCGTCTTCATGGATGAAGGTGACCCCATGGATGAAGATGACCCAGAGCTCTCATGCCTCTGTTTGGTCTCTTCAGAAGGAATCCTCTCTCATGTCATCCTGCGCACCCGCGTTTGGATGCAAAAGAGGTCAACTCTGGACAGAGGTTTCTGCTGGTATGTCACCCCGATGATGTCCATAGCCTGGATTTTGGCATAGGCATCCGAATGAAATTCTGGTGCATTCCTATTCTGGAATTTGTGCTGGTGACTTGAACTTTTCTGAACGCGGGCTCTTGACGCTGGCTTTGCTCATGGCTATTGCCTTGGCGCGTTTCAGACCTGAATCTTGCAACTCCTGTTCACCCAACAGAGAGATGACAATTTTCGGCGTTTGAAGTTTTTCGCGTCTAGTATATTAGACGCGGGTGCAAACGGAGACCGCGTTTGAATCCTGGGCGTGGCACAGTTTTGACCCGCGTCTGTTTCTGCTGACGCGGTGGTTTGACTGTGCAGATCATTTCCGCGTCTGAAGTCTTCAATGACTGCCGCGTCTGTTACTTAGTTTTCTTTTTAAAGTATACTAAGTTCCAGATTTTCTGATTCTCTTATTTGTTCTTTGCTGGTTCGCTGGTCTCCTGGAAGAGTGCTTCAACCGGCGAGCTTGCTCAATGTTCGTTTGTAAGAGAGTAAATTATGGTCCTCGTCGTTTGTAAGAGAGTAAATTATATCTCTGACGAGGACCCAAATCTCGCCAAGGTCTCTTCAGATCTCCTGCACCACTCTTGCCTGATGGCAAGAGATGGTCAGGTCAAGTATGACGGCGAGGAGGTTCCGGCGGTTGCGGTGGCGGAGAGGATCCTCTTCCTCTCCCATCCCAGAAGTAACATCAAGGACAGTCCATGTCCTTTGGATGGCCTGCGGGGGAAAGATCAACTCTTGAACGAAGGGTTGCAGGCTCTTCTGTTGTCGCTGGACCTAGTGGAGGGTAGCATCCTTTGTGATGACTCCTAAACTTCCTCTCTCACCCCAGTAGTGACTCCATGTTTTTGGATGGTCTGTTAGGGAAAGAGACGCGCCTGAACGAAGGGTTGCAGGACCTTCTGTTGCCACCGGACCTCAAGAACACCATTGTTCTTAGCTTAGTCAGCTAGGGCGCTTTCGAAGTTGGCGTCGTGCATCAAAGTGCAATCGGTTCCAACAGTCGCCACAATTTGGCACTTCTTCAGACATCATGCACTTAGGATCAGATGCGGCTTCAAGGAGTGAGTACGGCCTCAGAGAGAGAGAGGGACTTCTTTGTACTCCTTAATTGTAACACTCAATCTTATTGTATAAGAGAGCGTTTTGTATCACTTTCATGTGTTTGGATATGAATAAAAGTGACACTTTTCTTTTTGCCTCTTTCTGTTGTCTTGAATGTTTTGTTTTAGAAGTAAAAGAATGATTTTGGTGGACCCGCCACTTTATAAAAGAAAGTGACAGGGGGAATGCGTACTCCCAGAGAAGGTGAACTTTTGTCAAGTGTCTAGGATTGACTTGATTCAAGGTCAGCTGGGGAATTCGATAAAACATTGTCAGTGGTGTAATGTTAACCTAACAATGTCTTTAGGTGGACCTGTTATTCTGTTGAAGAGAATAACAAGTGAAACTAGACCCGCGAGGAATCTAGTAAAGCTTTTACCGTTAGAGGTGTGATATTAACTTAACGGGTTGGAGATAGTCTTGTAAGAAGTGTGGTGTTAACTCGACAAGGATGTGAGTCAGAGGTGTGATATTAACTTAACTCAGAATGTCACTGTCATAGGTGTAATGTTTAACTTAACAGTGAGGTAATGCTAGAGGTGTGATGTTGAACTTAGCATTGGTCATCTCGACTTAGACGAGGAAGTCGAGGAACGGTCATGGCCATAGGTGTACTGTTGAACTTAGCGATGACTCGGATGCTAGAAGTGTAGTGTTAACTTGGCATCGTCCATTTCAGCTTCGATACGGAAGTCTGAAGAAAGGTGACTATCAGAGGTGTGATATTAACTTGACAGGCACTCGATGTACTGTTTAGAGGTGTAATGTTAACTTAAACAGTAATTTGTCAGAGGTGTAATGTTAACTTGACAAGAATTGGCTCGTGATAAGAGCAATTTGAGGACCTGTCATTCTATTGATGAGAATTGACAAGTAGAATTTGAAATGCCAGAGGTATAGTGTTAACTTGGCAAATTTGAGAGTTTGTTACTCTATGCAGAGTTAACAAGCAAAGTTTATACCCGACAAAGGGTATTCATTACCAGAGGTATAGTGTTAACGTAGTAATGATTGCACTTTGTGGTCCTACCATTCTATGGACGAGAATTGGTAAGGGACTTTGGAGGAAAGAGTGGACTCGAGTCCACTTAGGATTTTTAGCAAACCCTCAGCTGTCAACGGGTTTGACATGCCTTTACCAACTACCGTTTGAGTTGGGCTAGCCATGCTATTCCCCTCAGCATGATGAGTTGTCGAGGACTTATGTTGGGCTTAAAGGCCAACATTTTCCTCTATCCTTAGCCGTCGAGGGCGTCGGATCAAATGGGAACGTGTCCCTTAGGATTTTTAGCAAATCCTCAGCTGTCAACGGGTTTGACATGCCTTTACCAACTACCGTTTGAGTTGGGCTAGCCATGCTATTCCCCTCAGCATGATGAGTTGTCGAGGACTTATGTTGGGCTTAAAGGCCAACATTTTCCTCTATCCTTAGCCGTCGAGGGCGTCGGATGTTTGATCAGAGGTGTACTTTTAACTTGATCGGAAGAAGAGTACTATTAAGGATAGTACTTCTTCAAGAATTTGCCATTGATCGGCATCATGAGTGTATCACCATTTGAAGTTATGAGGCGATATGATCCATTCGAGTAGACTGACTCTACCACAAATGGTCCCTCCCATTTGGGCTGAAATTTTCCTTTTGTCTTGTGCGTCATGACCATGGGCCTTCGGACAGCTAAGACAAGGTCGCCTTTCTTGAAAGTTCGCGCTTTGACTTTCTTGTTGAAGGCTCTGGTGATACGAGCTTGGTAAAGCTCGATTTGTTGTTGGGCCTGCAAACGCTTGTCGTCCAAGGCTTCCAACTCCTGGAGTCGCTGCTGATGCTTCTCCTCAGTTGTCATTTCCGCTGTCAAGGCGACGCGTAGAGAGGGAATTTGTATTTCCAATGGAAGGACGGCTTCGCATCCGTATACCAAGGAAAATGGCGTGGCTTTAGTTGGGGTTCGCACCGTTGTGCGGTAGGCCCATAAGCATTCGCCCAGCTTGTCGTCCCAGTCTCGTTGACTTTTCGAGACGAACTTTTTGAGAAGCTTGCCAATAGTCTTGTTGAAGGCTTCTGCAAGACCGTTAGCAGCAGGATAGTATGCCGTTGAGGACACACTCTGGATTCTGAACTTCGCGCAGAATCTCTGGAAAGCCTGGCTGATGAACTGGGGTCCATTGTCATGGATGATACGCCGAGGCACACCGAAGCGGTAAATAACGTGATGTTTCACGAACTTGATCACGTTAGAAGATTTCACCTCTTTCAAAGGGATAGCTTCGGCCCACTTAGAGAAGTAATCGGTTATCGCTAGAATGAACCGATGTCCTTTCGATGATGGTGGGCTGATAGGGCCAACTACGTCCATCCCCCACATTTCAAACGGCCAAGTAGAGGTCGTTGAGTGGAGGTACCCTGGTGCTTGATGGATGAAATCGCCGTGTATTTGGCAGGCGTAACATCTCTTAGCATAAGCGACAGCATCGGCAATCATCTTGGGCCAATAGTAACCCATCCTTTGGAGTCGATGTGCCAATTTCGGGCCAGGTTGATGAGCTCCACAAGTACCATCGTGGGCTTCTTTCAATACTCCTTGGGCTTCTTTTGATGAGAGGCATCGGAGCAGGATCCCGTCATGCGATCGACGATACAATGTTCGCGAAATCGCATTATAGTAGAATTTGGGGGCTTTCCTCCGAATGGCGGCCGCCTCCTTGGTGTCTTCAGGCAGAATGCCGTATAAGACAAAATCAATGTAGGGGAATCGCCAGTCTTTAAGCCCTGAAGCGGTCGACACTTCAAGTGTTTCTTTACCGCGATGATCTTCCGCTGACCCCGGGTAGTCTCCGAGGGGAATTTTTGGACAGTATAGGTCGTGGCTATAGACGAATACTTTCTCCATTGCTCCAGCTGGAAGAGCTAAGGAAGCAGCGAGGGATGCGAGTGCATCCGCATGTGCATTTTGCCTGCGCGGTACATGGTCGATGTAGAAGTTTGAAAACCTTTCGGCCATGTGAATTGTCGCGTTGTAGTAGGGTACTAGATCTTCATGTCTGGCCTCGTACTCTCCGCGAACTTGGCTGACGATGAGTTTAGAGTCACCGTAAGCCTCGAGATTTTTAACGCCAATCTCATCGGCGAATTGCATCCCAATCAAAAGAGCGTTGTATTCCGCCACATTGTTGGAGCAGGGCTCGGTTAACGAGATAGCTCGGGGAATCACATAATTTTGTGGGGAGACGAGTACTACTCTACCCCCGCTACTATGTGTCCCTTCGGGCTTGTCCTTGATGCACCGTCGAAGAAAAGTTGCCATACTTGACTTTCGAACGATGTCTGAGTCAGGTAGACTTCGGCGGCCTCATCTGGGAGATCCTCATAGAGTTTGGCTGCCCTCGGATCGGGGTGTTCAGCTAAGAAGTCCGCCACCGCTTGCCCCTTAATAGCCTTTTGTGGCAGAAAATGCATCTCATATTGTGATAGCAATATGGCCCATTTTGCCAGCCGGCCATTTAGTGAAGAAGGCTTTGTCATAAGTAACCTCAAAGGGTTGACTTTTGATATGACATTTATAGTCTGGCCTACCAGATAGTGTCGCATTTTCTGGATGGCGAACACTAGTGCCAGACATTCCTTCTCGATCGGGTTGTACCGATGTTCGGCTCCGATCATTGTTCTACTCAGATAGTAGATTGCCTGTTCTCGTCCTTGTTCATCATTTTGAGCTAGTAGAGCTCCCAAGGAATGATCCATTGCTCGGACGTACACCAGGAAAGGCTTTCCGGACACCGGAGCTGCAAGGACTGGTGGTTGGGTGAGGTAGTGTTTGATCACCTCAAACGCTTTTTGACAAGCGTCGTCCCAAATGAATGAAACACCCTTTTCATCAGCTTGGCGAAGGGTTGGCATCTCCCGGAAAGGTTTGATATGAACCTGCGGATGTACGCCAATCGTCCTTGTAATCCCCTGAGCTCCTTGAGGCTTCTGGGGGGTTGCATCTCTTGGATAGCGCGGACTTTCTCTGGATCCAAATAGATTCCTTTGAAAGTCACAACAAATCCTAGGAATTTGCCACTGGCTACCCCCAGGAAGGATTTGGTGGGGTTCATCTTCAATTGATGAGCCCGCATGATGTCAAAGACCACCTTCAGGTCTGCTATGTGATCACCTTTAGTGCGACTTTTCACCGCGATGTCATCGACATAGCATTCCACCGTTTTCCGCATTTGCTGATGGAAAATGGCGTTCATGGCCCTTTGGTATGTTGCCCCTGCATTTTTCAGTCCGAAGGGCATGACGGTGTAACAATATACCCCTAGAGGAGTCCTGAAGGAGGTATGCTTTTCGTCATCGGGATACATCTTGATTTGATTGTATCCTGAGAACCCGTCCATAAAGGACATTCGCTCGAATCCACAAGTATTGTCAATCATGACATCTGTGATTGGCAATGGGAATTCGTCTTTGGGGCAGGCCTCGTTTAGATCACGGAAGTCGATGCAGATCCGGATCTTCCCGTTCTTCTTGGCGACGGGGACGATGTTGGCTACCCAGTCGGGATGTTGTTCTTCCCGGATGAAGCCAGAATCGATGAGCTTTCTGACTTCTGATTGAATTGCCTCCATTATCTCTGGACGGAACCGTCGCTGCTGTTGTTTAACAGGCTTCATGTCCGGATTGATGTTGAGGCGATGCATAGCCACTTGAGGATCAAGTCCAGGCATGTCCTCATAATTCCAGGCGAAGACATCTATATACTCTTGTACAAGAGATATTAAATCTTTCTTCTCTGGAGGCGACAGGCCGTCACTTATGAAGATGGGCTTGGGGTTGGTCTCATCTCCTAGGTTGATCTGAACAACCTTATCATCTGTGGGTGGCTCACGCTGTTCAAAGCGGATATCCCAAAGAGCATTCAAATGTTTGATCCAAGGATCTGTATCAGGTTGGATCATTTCTTCAACTTCATTCCAGATGGCCTGTTGAAACCATGTTTACTGAAAGCCCTTTGAAGATGTTGCCGACACTGACATCTGACTCCCATGATGACGTGTCTGAAGAGCAATCGTCGCTCGACGATTCTTGAGAATTAGAGGCTGATGGGACCGGAGTTGATACATAGCCCAACCCCCTGCGCGTCCGATGATAATAATCGGGGGCCTTCCCTTTTGGCACAAAGGATCGAAGTAGCGTCCTCCTTCCTTTGCCGAAGTTCAACCCTGGCTTGTTGGTTATATCGTACCCCATTTGCTTCATCATTCTGAGTGCTTTCGATTCATAATGGTCGAGCTGAGGGGATTCCTCCTCGCTTTCTGATTCTTCGCGGGGCATTGGTTCAGACGAGATTCGCCCAAAAAGTATCGGTCTTTGGCCTTTTCGTCTTGCCGGAACCAAGAATATAGATTCCTGCGCATCGCCATTATCCTGGTATGTCCCGAAAGATGATTTTACTGGTACATGCAATGATGTCAAAGCATCCATTGCCGACCAGATGTCATCGTCTACGTCGGTAGTAGTATCCGACGGTATTGAATCGGATGCACACGCAGAAAAATATTCAAAGTCTAGATTCTCATTAATATACCAACCGCCTGCATCGTCGGTGGTATTATCAACATCGAGCTTATTAGTGCTCTTTACAAGTGGTTTTAACTCCCACAGGCACTTTTCTTGCTCGGGCTCAGTGTCAGCCTCATTACCAGAGTCTGGCGGCTCCAGTTGCGGGGTTTCGTCCACCGGATCCTGATATAAAAGGGAATCCGTGAAATAATTCTCGACTCCCTTGAACGGATACCTTTCGGCAACCAACGTTTGCACCTTCCCACTCGCGTCAATGTATTTCATGACTTGGTGAAGAGTGGAGGGAACGATGGAGTTGCGGTGGATCCATGGTCGTCCTAGCAGCAGATTGTAGGAAGTGTCGGCATCGATGACATAGCATGTCACCTCCGACTTGAGGCTCCCAATCTGGCACTTGAGCTTGATCTTCCCCATTGGACGGGTGCCGTTGGCATTGAACCCGTAGATGGTCGTCTGTGTAGGGCTCAGACGGTGAGTAGGGATGCCGAGGTGTTGCATGACTCGGCGGGGCATAATGCTCAATGCGGACCCTGGATCTACCTGAATGCGGTTCACCTCAGATGATCCGATGTAACCTGTGAAATACAGGGGTCGATCATGTTTCCCTTTCACCTGCATATCATCTGCCGTGAAGGTGATGCAGGGGGCATTCTGGGAAGCGTGGAGGCAATCCTCTACATCTTCCTCCTTCGGCACCTGGGTCATGAAGACCTCAGCATTTGCCAGAGCTTCTTGCAGAGCCTCTCTGGTTGACTTTGATAGCCTCAGGAGTTCATACAAGGTGATGCGTGCCGGGATGTTGGCTAGTTGAGCCAAGACATCGAAGTGGTAAGGTGTCGAGGATCCTTCCGCTGCACCTTTTGGAAGGGCTCGAGAGAACCGAGTCTCCTTCTGCTTTGCCAGAGGTGGCTTCGTGGAGGGCTTGGCTGATTCTACGGCTGGTTGCGGAGAAGCCGCTGCCGTCTCGCCGTACTGCTTCAAGTATGCCTGTCCTGAACGGGTCCCCGCTATCGGTTGGCTGGGCTCTGCGGCCAGGACTATTGTTTCCTCTTCTGAATCAGTCAGCGAGGGAACATCATCCTCTGCTTCTCGGGAGGAAGCACATACCACATGGCAGGACGAAGCCTTTGCCTTGCCTTTGGACTTCCTGTTGGTTACAGTAGTCCATTGTTGTTCATCGACGAGGTCAGGGTGGACCCACATGGTTTCCCCCTGAGGTGTAGGGACGGCTACCAAGCCCTTCTCCTGCTGCTGGTGAGGGTCTGTGTTGACCACTCTTAATTCTCCCCTTGGAATAGGAGTTACCCCCGCAGGCGTTGGAGGTTGTCTCCCGAACTGGAGGACCGACGTTACATTGGCCGTGACCTTCTTCTGCTCTGGTCGGAGCTTGAGCACCTCCGCGTCAATCAAAGCCTGAAGAATGTCTTTGAAGACGTAGCAGCTTTTGGTAGGATGTCCCAACATCCTGTGGTACATGCAGTAGTTGGGATTGTCGGTCTTGCCGACTTCCTCCGGGCGTCTAATTTCAGGGAGCTTCAGTCGATTGCTCTTGTTGAGTAGCTTGAAGAGCGAATCGACGTGTTCCTCCTTGAAGGAATATTGCTTGTTGGGGCGTGGCTGGCTTGAAGAGCCACTTGCCCTGCCTGTTTGAGGTTTGGTGGGAGATTTGGTCTCCGTCGCCAAATTATCCTTCCGCTTTGTCTGGAGGGAGGTGTCTGGTGCCGGTGCACGCCTTGTCGACCTTTCCGGCCGCAGCTTGCCTTCCTCTGCCTTAACACGGGCAACAATCTCCTCAGCCTGTTCACCCTGTTGGGCTAACTGCTTCCAGGTGCGGCTTTCAGCAACTCCTATTTGAGCAAGGAGTGAGGTTTGGAGATTGTGGCGGCATGTTTCCACCAGGGTGGCCTGGGTCATACCGCTTGGGCACCGGAGTGCCGTGTTCCGAAATCTTTCCACGAAAGATTTGACGGACTCCCCTCTCCGCTGTTTGGTAGCTAAAAGGGTGGGCATTGTGACTTCGGAGTCGTCTTCGAAGAAGCGTGTCAAGAACAGCTTCTCTAGATCCCCCCAGTTCTTGATAGAACCCTCCGGGAGCTTCATAAACCACTCAAAAGCCAACCCTTTCAGGGTGCCGATGAACAGTCGCGCCAGGATGGCGTCATTATCTACCACATTCCCGGTCTGGGATTTGAAGTAGTAGATGTGCTGGTTGGGTGACCCCTTCCCGTCGAATGCTTGGAGGGTTGGAGCCTTGAACTTAGGAGGGTATGGAACTAAGTCCCACTCAGCCGGATAGGGCCGGACCACTCCAGCTTCTTGGAGGTCCTTGCGATTGGCAAGGGCCTCGAGGCGTCGTTCCAATTGACTCATCCTCTTAGCATGAGTCTTCTCCTGGTCTTGGTCGCTTCTTGCCTGCGACGAGGGCTTGGACACATCCGAGGTAGATCGTCGTGTCTCGTCAGAAGATTCGGAGGGTGGGCTTCCTCCCTTTCTCCCTTTCCCCTTCGGTCGTCTAGGAGGAGATCTCGCTCTTTCTTCAAGCAATTTCTCAAGCATATACTTAAGGGAGTCAATGGATCTCTGTTGAGAGGCGATTATATCCATCTGGTGCTTCTGCGTCTGTTCTAAACGCCTGGCCGTCTCCTCAGGAGTGTCTGCCATGTAGGCGGAGGCCTCCTTCTCGACGGAAGAGTTTGAAGCTTGCGACTCCACTATAGCGGAGTGAGAACCACCCATTCTAATGCCGCGGGCTAAGGCATTATAGTCAATTGGGGGAATGGCCCCTGTCCGGGTGCGAGTGTGTTGATACACCCCCTCCGGCTCAGAGTCAGATTCCTCTGAGTTGACCATTAGTTGTTTTCCCTTGCTTCTGCTAGTCATGTTTGCAGTAAGCTCCGGGTATTCAACATCTGAGAAGGTTCTCCTCCTGTGGGAGCGTCTTCTTTTGGCTGACGGGGGAATCAGGGTCAGCTGTCTGATTAAGGACTGCTGGTGCACGCCTGATCCATAATGGCATCCAGAGAGCATATGGATGAGTTGCTGACAGCAGCATGACGAAGTGGCTTGATTGGCACTTCTTTTCCTTGTCAAATAATCCCTCAAATCCGTGGGAGGGGGATTAAAGAGACTGGTCTCGCGACGTCGAAGACGGGAGACGGTCATGTGCTGTTCAGCCTGGACGCAGACTTCAGGGACGCGGCTCTCATGACGCGGCTGTATGACGCGCGCGCGAGTCTCGCGTTGCTGCCTGGTGCGTTTAGGCAGAGTTGCTTGAGAGAGAGTGGGCTGCTGGGCCCCACGCCTATGAGTGCGTACTTCCTGCGTTTGAAAAGACGCGGAGGTTTCACCCTGGCGTTTGATGAGTTGGTCCTCAGAGGACTCAACTTGAGGGGTCTCGCGTTTGGGTCTCCAAACGCGGATCTCACGCACTGGACGAGGTGCGGGCAAGGCATCAGATTGTACGCCGCGTCTACCCCCAGTCAGACAACCAACGGTTCCGACTTGGAGTTGACGCGCGCGTCTCCTCTGTCGACGCTCAGCATTCCGATTGCGTCGAGGAGGTGGAGAGAAACCAACAACATCCTGGTTTGTAGAACCAAGAGTGTTCACCACGCGGGTCTCCTGAGAGACGTTGACGCGGGTATTCTGCGCGACGCAGTTGATCGCAGCAGCAGTGGTGCCTGGGACCACGCGGGCCTTCTGGGAGGCGTTGGCGCGTGTGTTCTGTGCGACGCGGTTGATCGCAACAGCAGTGCCTGAGGTCACGCGGGCCTTCTGGGAGGCGTTGGCGCGCGAACTTGTCTCGGCACAGTGGGCATCGGCACCCGGCAGAGCCTCAGATTGGGCTTCGGGTAGCTTCTCAGTTGAGACCCTGCGGCAGACGCGGGTCTTTGGGCTCTTGGAGCCAGAAGAGAGGAACTCTTCATACTTCGCCTGGTCGAACTCGACAACGAGTGTTTCGACCATCTTCCCCTTACGGAGAACATCATCTTGCGCCACGATCTGTTCGTCAGTGACGAAAGTAGTCCCCAGCGGAGTCGCCATCTCTTGTTTGACACGGAGAGGGGTTGGCTGGTGTAACGCTTCCTGGAATCAGATGGAAAAGATTATAGCCGGCTTAGTCTTCCGGTTACAAGGGAGGGAGAATATTGAATCTTGAATTCCCCCTTTGTTTAGTGCTGGGTTCTTCGTGTGGCGGTGGAGAGTGAATCTTGTTCTCCGTTGACCAGATGACTGTTCGGACCGTCGGGGATCTTCTCTTCGGTCGGTAGAGGGAGTAACTCAGCTCCGTCTACCAAAACTCTAGAGGAGGAGGTAGGCGAAGAGCGGCTAGTACTCAGTAAGCTCGCTGAAGGGTTTTCTCTCTCTCTGTCGTTGATCTCTCCTTTGATTGTCGTCTTTTTTCTTCTCGTCCTTAATTGTCCTCTTTCCTTCAATAGTGACGGGACTATTTATAGGGTTTTTAGGAGGTGATCGTGCCCCCTGAAAACGCTCCACAATGAGGGCCAACTTCCCCGCTATATGGGCGGTGGATGGCGCCATAATCGGGGTAGTTGCAACCGAGACGTGGGTGTCGAGCCGACGCGTCTTGATGCTGAGGCGCGGGCTTCGGGCTGACGCGCCTTGATGCTGAGACGCGGGCTTCGGGCTGACGCGCCTTGATGCTGAGACGCGGGCTTCGGGCTGACGCGCCTTGATGCTGAGACGCGGGCTATCTCTCGCGTCTTGATTGTCACATTTAGCCTTGCGCCTGGATCTTGGATCTCTGTGTTTTGGTGGCTTGTCTTGGTGATTTTTAGACAGCCTACATTGAATCTCCATATGCATTTTTTGTGCATGATCGGTTGATCGGCCTATCAACTGGCCCACTGTCTTTGGCTACATCTAGTTTTCTACCTGGCACTGTTAAATTTCAATCTCTGCACTATCTTCTCCAATAAGTTAAAAAACTCTACTAACAAGATTTTATAGTCTCTCCTCACAATTCTCCACCTCGATTAAGATTTCTCAAATCTGAACTAAACACAAAATAGCACCATGTCAACTCTATCGGGCTGTACTAATGTGTTTGCCTACGTACCCTGCCCAGGAGATCAAGCCATCTGTAGTATATCCAAACGAGCTCCATCGAGCTCATGCAACTTGAAAGATATGGAGTAACTCCTTACAATATGCAAACTTCACTCCCAGAACAACCTTGGTAAGCATATCGACAGGATTTTCTTTCGTGTGAATCTTTTATAGCTCGATGTCATCCTCATCAAGAATCTCTCGAATAAAGTGGACCTGATGTCGATATGCTTCGTCCTTGAATGATACACTTGGTTTTTTGTCAAATAGATAGCACTTATGCTATCACAGTTGATCTTCAAGAGATCATGATCAATCCCCAAGTCATCAAGCATCCTTGGAAGCAAAATTGCCTCCTTAATAGCTCTGCCATGGTTATATATTCGGCCTTCTAGTAGATAATATGATAGTACATTGTAGAGTAGAGCGCTAGCTCACCGGTGCTTGAGAAAATATAAACACATACCCGTTATTAACCGGCATCTGTCAAGGTTGAAAGTTCACCTAGAGGGGGGGTGAATAGGTGATGGCTAATCTAATGGTCACTTAATGACAAATAATGCGGAATTAAAAACTATTATGACCTAACTAATACTTTTACACTAAACACACATGTATAACACAAGAGTGTAGCCGAATTCCCCGTGAAGGGCTCTGAACTAACTCCTCTAAATTCCCCTTGAATGGGTTGAGGTGCCGCGTTGGCTCTCTTGGTTGAATACAAGTGTTAGCAAACAAACCCAAGCAAGTATACAATATGAGCACAATATATCAAGCATGTAAATGTAAAGACAATATAAGCTATGCAAGATATAAGTAAGGGGGGAGAGAGAGAGAGAGAGAAAAGGCAATCGCAAACACAAAGGGTTTGTTTCGAGGTTCGAGCACACTTGCTCTACATCCCCGCCTTCGACACACGAAGGATTTCCACTATGCAAGATCCCAATGGATCTCTCCCCGGTGCCTCAACACCTACAAGCCCTCGAACTCCCTAGTCCCGTACACACGCAAGCCACTAGCTTGCCGAGGCCGCACCTCAAACCACAAGAGTTCACACACGAACTCTAAACCACCGCGAACACACTTGTCCGCCTCCTCAAAGTACAAGAATGAAATCTTGGTGACCTAAACACTTTGATCACCAATGAAAGCTCTCACAACACAATCCTATGGATAGATAAGGCAATGGATAGCTCAAGTGATTGTGAGAAAGTAAGGAAAACTATGGTGAAAACTCAAGGAAATCACTTAAACACTCTTGATAAAATCTTTCCTTTTGATTGGAAATATTAGCTCTCAAATGTGTGGAGAAAACTCTTTTAAGAGTATAAGAAAAACTGGCTCAAAGCTCTCCTAAAATCTTGGCTCAAAACAATGACCAAACCCCCAAATTTATAGGCCAGAAAAATATAGCCGTTGGGGTCTGTTAGACCTACCGGTCGACCGGGTCGGTCGACCGCCAACGGTCAAGAATCTGACCATTGGAGCCTCCGGTCGACCGCTCGTCGACTGAGAAACTGGAGGAGAGAGTAGAACTCTCTGTCGGTCGACCTGTCCGGTCGGCCGAAATTTCCAGAGAGCAGAGCTCTCTGGAGCGGTCGACCGTCCGGTCGACCGTCCTCCAGTGCACAAAGGTGTGCACGTCTGTGCACGTCGGTCGGCCGATCCGGTCGACCGACTTCAGAGTTAGTCGACTAGCAAGGTAATAAGTCGACTAGCTGAAGCCTGAAAACAGTTTTCTGGGATTTAAAACTTAGTCTTTTTGGCTCAAATAAAATCCCATAAATACATAGAAAATCTACAAAAATAGTTTCAACGTTATACTTTGATAATCAAACATGCTTGCACAAAATCAAGGCATGTTATAAAAGATTGGACTATTTTTGTAACTTCAAAATATTTGGCTCATGATAAAACTATTTTTCCAAAACAATATTTTTTCAAAACATGTTTTTCCAAATCTTCATCAAATACAAAAACAAGATATACTTTTAAAGCATAGTGTGTATGGATATGATCCACTATACAATTAAGATGAAATATCTATGTTTTTGACAATAAGTATAAACTTGGTTTTGTTGAAAGATGTAAACATGAATACCAAAAAAAAGCAAAACAAAACACTTGAAGTCTTTACTTGAATACCATTTGGTTTTTGGTTAAAATTCTTTTCTAAAACAAACTAAATCAAGAGTGTGTGTGTGTATATGATATACTTGAGCAGTCCACCAACTATTCTATCCTTTACATTTTATCTAAAAACAAAATCTTTTTAAAACAAAATCTTATACCTAGACACAAGTCTTCATCTTCTTGAAGTCTTCACTTGAAGGCTTCTCATCTTCTTGACTTGGTCCAAACTCCGTGCTAGCTCCAAATCTTGACTTTGAATCTTTTGTTGAAGCTATGCACCTACTAAGATCTTGATCAAAGAATCTGTTACTAATTAAACACAAGATCATTAGTAATATAACTACATGAGTTAATCATCATCAAAACTAGAGTGAAGGGGCTTTGGGCCAACAATCTTCCCCTTTTTGATGATGACAAAACTCATGAAGTTATATATGCATGGATTAAAGTAAAGCTTCAAAGAAGCTCCCCCTTAACTCATGCATAGAAAATAAACAATAGATATGGAAATGAAGCACATGAATATGTATGCAAATGATGCGACATGTATGCAAAAACGACATGTATGCAAAAACAACATGCCAAATCAAGCTCATCTCCATACATTTGCAAAACAAAACATATATGCATAATCATAAATCTTTTTTTTCAAACATGCATATAAACTCAAATACTTCTCCCCTTTTTGTCACTCATCAACAAAGGGTTCAAAGTAAAATCAAATCAAAACAAATTTTTCTCCCCCTTTTTTGTCAAAAACAAAGAGATCAAGAAGGGGTAATACAAATCAATCAATAAAGATTTATATGCGATATACATTCATGAAGAGGAAGACGCTAAGTTAACTTCCCTACACATATGCATTACATGAAGAAGGGATGACAAGCCCTAACTCACATAACACATATTATGTAATGCATAAGAGGAGATGTGAAGCTCCCCCTACACACGTATATCATATAAAGAAGAGTTGTCAAGCTCCTCAATTTATAATATACTCAACATGAATCTATATATGTAAGAGAGATGTTAAGCTCTCCTTGCATATAGGAAATACAAATCAAAAATTTTGAATTTTTCTTTATCAAAACAAAATTTTAAACTTTTCTCAAGAAACAAATTTTAAGATAACCATAATTTTTTTAATATTGATACCAATAGAAAGTAGCAATAGAAAGTATGTGATATCAAATAATCATTGCAAAATCTTCAATTTTTCTTAAGTTAAAACATATTGAGATACTAATTGAAAGTAAAGTTTTAACCCAAGCTTAGCAAAATCGTTGTGCTTTTTTTTAAAAAAAATGAATCTATCTTAACTCAAGCACAACAACAAACCATATATATGTATATAAAAGATAATACCAATAGAAAATGATACTACTTGAATTTGAAAGCATACATACATATAATCAAAACATGAGTATATACAAAAAGAATAATCATATTGATACCAATTGAAATGATCCAATGATACCATTGACATAAAGTAGTATCAAGTGTATATCTCATAGAAGAATAAATAACTAGTTTAAATTAATTTTTTTAAAAAACTAGTTAAAGATCCTTCAAAAACATGAAATCATATGTTTTTCATGAATTATACTAAATACATAAAAGTTCAAGCACTCATAGTCTATAAAACTCAAAATTATCTTGAAAAGTAAAAGATGAGTGTTCAAAGGTTATGTAAATGACATTTTCATGAAAATAGACAATGAAGCTCAATCAACATGAATCTCATTTTTAGACAAGACATGAAATTTTATTTTCATTAAAAAAATCATGAAAATTTTTATTTTTCATCTTAAAGTAAACTTCAAGGTATATGTATGATTTATCCAATCCTAACAATACGCATACATATCCCAAATATAAAAGAGTCTATCAAAGGTATTTGCATGAAGGCAAGAGACTCACGGTTATACATGTATATTTATTAGATTTGAATTCAAAATACATATACATGAAGTAAAACATGAAAATAGGCAAAACATGTATAAATGAAGGAATCATCAAAATTAGGCTATACATGTGCATATAGAGAGTACAAATGACTTGAAATGCAAATATATATGAATCAATTTGTAGTTCACTATTTGTACATGTATAAATGCAAGTTTTGATAAAAACTACATTTAAACTAGTTCATACCACATGAAGCACAAAAGCACATGAAATTAAAACATGAACATGCTATATGATATATGAAATTAAAAGCATGTAAATATAATTGGAGTTTTAGAAATAGTTACCAAACTAGGAACTATGTTCCAAATCTCCGAACATGGTGGTTGTCCCACCAAAACTCCTTGATAGTGATGCATCCAAATGTATGTCCATCAAGTCCATTGCATCCACTACCAAGGCACCAATTCTCTCACGTTTTGTGAGAGCCCTCACCTACATCAAATACACATG
Organism: Agave tequilana; assembly: GCA_038442645.1. Classification (NCBI taxonomy): domain Eukaryota; kingdom Viridiplantae; phylum Streptophyta; class Magnoliopsida; order Asparagales; family Asparagaceae; genus Agave; species Agave tequilana. Next base: position 26,671 of record JAVJIF010030443.1, read on the forward strand.
GTGGGGTTTTTGGTACCCATATTTTCTTGGGTCCTTTGGGGTTAGTCTTGTAAGGAACCCAAAAATTTTTATTATTAGCAAAATTAAAATGATGCAACTTGTCATAATAAAATTTTGCTAGATGGCCTTTGCGGCCACAATGTGTACATTTGTACACCTTAGCATGCATGTGTGTGTGTGTGTGTGATCATGACGTGCAAATAGTGAATATGCATGATGAGAATGATGTGCATGAACATTTGGAACTTGTTTCTTTTGAAACAAAGATTCCAACTTCTTATGATTAATTGCACAAGAGCTCAAAGTTGAGCTCAAACAGTTAATTTTATTTTTCAAATTCTTAATCTCACTATCATTAATGGTAGCATGTAAGGAGTAGTGAGAAATAGAATCATTTTTCTTTTTCTTTTTACAAACTTCTTCCTTTTCTTTTTCAAACATTTTTCTTTTCAAACAAGAATTTTCTTGAAAAACAATTTCTTTTTGTTTTTCCACCAAAGCAATTTCATTTTTCAAACTAGTGTTTCCTTCACATAAATCGTTCAATTTAGACATGAGGGAAATGTTCTCATTTTTCAAAACATCATTTTCTTTTCTAAGCATGCAATATTATTTCTAAATGAATCATGTTCTATATGCATGCAAGCAATTTTCTTTTCAAATTTTTATTATCTTTCTAATCATGTCATATTTTTCAAGCAATAATTGACAAAATGTAGAAAGCTCTTCATATGACATGTTAACATTCTCATCCTCGGATTCGGTAGTTACCTCAAGGGGGTTATCCCCTTGGACCATATAGCACGCGTTGGAGGTGTCGCTTCCAACATCCGAATCGCTCCCCGCATAGTATTGTTCATTTTCGCCAAGGGAGAGGAGGGTGTTCCAAACTACAAAAGCCGATTCAATGTTAGAAACCCTAGATAAATATTCATCATTTAGGGTTGACTTTAAAGCATGAATGGCTTTTGCATTAACCTCAAAATACTTGCTATTATTAACATAAGAATCATTAGTAGTAGCAAGATAAACATGTATGCCTAAGGCCTTGAGGAATAAAGACATCTTAACCTTCCAAATTTGGATGTTAAGAATGTCAAAGGTGGGTGGTGACATGAAGTCCATGGTGTGTGTACAAATATTGTGATTAGCCTAAAAGGAGGATCTTTAACTCTAGATTGTAAGACCCAAATCAAGAGCACTTGGCTCTGATACCAATTGAAAGTTCACCTAGAGGGGGGTGAATAGGTGATGGCTAATCTAATGGTCACTTAATGACAAATAATGCGGAATTAAAAACTATTATGACCTAACTAATACTTTTACACTAAACACCACGTATAACACAAGAGTGTAGCCGAATTCCCCGTGAAGGGCTCTGAACTAACTCCTCTAGATCCCCTTGAATGGGTTGAGGTGCCGCGTTGGCTCTCTTGGTTGAATACAAGTGTTAGCAAACAAACCCAAGCAAGTATACAATATGAGCACAATATATCAAGCATGTAATGTAAAGACAATATAAGCTATGCAAGATATAAGTAAGGGGGAGAGAGAGAGAAAAGGCAATCGCAAACACAAAGGGTTTGTTTCGAGGTTCGAGCACACTTGATCTACATCCCCGCCTTCGACACACGAAGGATTTCCACTATGCAAGATCCCAATGGATCTCTCCCCGGTGCCGCAACACCTACAAGCCCTCGGCCTCCCTAGTCCCATACACACGCAAGCCCACTAGCTTGCCGAGGCCGCACCTCAAACCACAAGAGTTCACACACGAACGCTAAACCACCGCGAACACACTTGTCCGCCTCCTCAAAGTACAAGAATGAAATCTTGGTGATCTAAACACTTTGATCACCAATGAAAGCTCTCACAACACAATCCTATGGATAGATAAGGCAATGAATAGCTCAAGTGATTGTGAGAAAGTAAGGAAAGAACTATGGTGAAAAACTTAAGGAAATCACTTAAACACTCTTGATAAAATCTTTCCTTTTGATTGGAAATATTAGCTCTCAAATGTGTGGAGAAAACTCTTTTAAGAGTATAAGAAAAACTGGCTCAAAGCTCTCCTAAAATTGGCTCAAAACAATGACCAAGCCCCCAAATTTATAGGCCAGAAAAATATAGCCGTTGGGGTCTGTTAGACCTACCGGTCGACCGGGTCGGTCGACCGCCAACGGTCAAGAATCCGACCATTGGAGCCTCCGGTCGACCGCTCGGTCGACTGAGAAACTGGAGGAGAGAGTAGAACTCTCTGTCGGTCGACCTGTCCGGTCGGCCGAAATTTCCAGAGAGCAGAGCTCTCTGGAGCGGTCGACCGTCCGGTCGACCGTCCTCCAGTGAACAAAGGCGTGCACGTCTGTGCACGTCGGTCGGCCGATCCGGTCGACCGACTTCAGAGTTAGTCGACTAGAAAGGTAGTAAGTCGACTAGCTGAAGCCTGAAAACAGTTTTCTGGGATTTAAAACTTAGTCTTTTTGGCTCAAATAAAATCCCATAAATACATAAAAAATCTACAAAAATAGTTTCAATGTTATACTTTGATAATCAAATATGCTTGCACAAAATCAAGGCATGTTATAAAAGATTGAACTATTTTTGTAACTTGGAAATATTTGGCTCATGATAAAAACTGTTTTTCCAAAACAATATTTTTTCCAAAACATGTTTTTCCAAATCTTCATCAAATACAAAAACAAGATATACTTTTAAAGCATAGTGTGTATGGATATGATCCACTACACAATTAAGATGAAATATCTATGTTTTTGACAATAAGCATAAACTTGGTTTTGGTTGAAAGATGTAAACATGAATACCAAAAAAAAGCAAAACAAAACACTTGAAGTCTTTACTTGAATACCATTTGGATTTTGATTAAAATTCTTTTCTAAAACAAACTAAATCAAGAGTGTGTGTGGATATAATATACTTGAGCAGTCCACCAACTATTCTATCCTTTACATTTTATCTAAAACAAAATCTTTCTAAACAAAATCTTATACCTAGACACAAGTCTTCATCTTCTTGAAGTCTTCACTTGAAGGCTTCTCATCTTCTTGACTTGGTCCAAACTTCGTGCTAGCTCCAAATCTTGACTTTGAATCTTTGTTGAAGCTATGCACCTACTAAGATCTTGATCAAAGAATCTGTTGCTAATTAAACACAAGATCATTTGTAATATAACTACATGAGTTAATCATCATCAAAACTAGAGTGAAGGGCCTTTGGGCCAACAAAGGTCTCCTGCGTAGTCTGAATCAACGTATCTGATACACTCCTACTTACCTGTAAAATCTTTTTTGAATACAAACAAACGTCTATGATACCTTTGATATACCATAGAATTCACTTCACTACCTCCCAATGATCCCTACCAACATCGTGCATGTATCTACTAACCATTTGAGATAGCTTATGAGAGATCGGTCCTTGTACAGACTATTGCATACATTAAACTACCAACCGCACTAGTATAAGGTGCGTGAGTCATGTAATCATACTCTTCAATAGAAATAGGAGACATAGTAGCTTTTAACTTGAAATGAGGAGCCAATGGCGTACTTATAGACTTTGCATCACCGTTGTTGTTGAATTTCTAAAGTACCTTCTTCAAATACCCCTTTTGCGTCAAGCTAACCACCTTGCCACCTTTTTGGTCTCACTCAATCTCCATGTCTAGCACCTTCTTCACTTCACCCAGATCTTTCATCTCGAATTCGAAAGAAAAGTCCTTCTTCACCTTGTCAGTTACTGATCTGCTCTTAAAAGCGATAAGCATATCGTCCATATATAACAGTAAATAGATGAACTCTCTACTGGAAGCTTATTGTAAAATACACATGGGTCATAATGGCTTCGTGTGTACCTTTTGTCACGTATGAAGCTGTCGAAATGCTTATATCACAACCTTGGTGATTGTTTTAATGCATAAAATGATTTATTTTAACTTGCATACTATATGTTCTTTTCCTACAGTCTTGAACCCCGTCGGCTGAGACATGTAGATCTCCTCTTTAAGATTGCCATGGAGAAAGGTGGTCTTCACGTCGAGCTGATCAAGATCCAACTCATATTGTATCACCAGTGCTAGCAAAATCTGAATACACGAGTGCTTTACAATGAGTGAGAATACCTCACTGTAGTCAATGCCTTCTCGCTGCGTGTAGCCTTTAGCTACCAATCTGGCTTTGTACATACAGTATCACCATCAAGAGATCCTGTTTCTTTGCAAATACCACTTACAATCGATCACCTTCTTTTTCTTAGGCAACTGTGACAGTTTCCAAGTGTTGTTTTTATGTAGAGAACTCATCTCTTCCATGATGGTATCCTTTCACATTTTGGATTCTGAACTAATTTCAGCCTCCTTGTATGTAGAAAGGATCGCCTCCTCAATAACTTGGAAAGCACAGGCCACGATTATGTTAGTAGTGAGCCTACTGGGTTTACGTGAATTTCTCTAGGCTTTCCAACTACAATGGATTCTTGGACCATAGCATTCTTGATCCACATCATCAGCAGCTTCCTGATCGCCTACCTGATCGGCTACCTGATCACCACTCTGTATCACCGCGAGTATGATCTCAAATGATACTGATCTTTCTAGAGACGATGAAGTAGAATCACTCTTCATATGTTGTGATATCCTATTGGTTGTCTTACTCTCCACTTGCTGAGAGTTTGTAGTCTTCATCAATGAAGCCTTGTCAAACATGACATCTCTACTCATGATAAATTTCTTGTCCTTCGGGTCCTATATTTTGTAGCTTTTTACGCCTTTCTTGAATCCTGTAAACACATTTTTTTTCTCGCCCTCAGGTCCAACTTGTCTTCTTTGACGTGATAATAGGCCGGACAACCAAATACCCGGAGTGAGTCATAATCCTGAGCATCTCTTCCAGGTCACACTTCCATAGGAGTTTACCTTCTAGCGCAGACGAAGGCAACCTGTTAACGAGATATCAAGCATACGCCAATGCCTCAGCCCAAAAAGATTTTGATATGCCGGCATTGGATAACACGCACGAAACCTTCTCTAGCAAGATCATGTCATCCTTTCAGCGATATTATTTTGTTGTGGTGTTTCTCTTACTATAAAGTGCCTTTATATGCCATCATCGCTTATAGCTATAGGAAAAGATCGCTTGTGTACTCTCCTCTGTTGTCTGAATGGAGTACTTTGATCTTCCTTCCCGTACTCTTCTCGTGTTCTTCTTCCACTCTACAAACAACTTCAGGACTTTCCTTTTGTGCTTCATGGTATATACTTAATATTGCCTAGAGTAATCATCCATAAAAGACACAAAGTAGCGGTTATCTCCAATAGATACCATCTTGATAGGTCCCCAGATATCTGTGTGAACATAACTCAGAATGCCCTCGGTGTAATGAGTCATGGTGCTGAATTTTACCTTGCTCTTCTTTCTGATGACGCGATGTTCACAAAAATCCAATTTGCAGGTATTGGCACTTTTCAATAAACCTTACTTTGCAAGAGCTTGCAAAGACTTTTCTTCTGTATGTTCGAGCCTCATATTCCAAAGCCGGGTGCAATCATCATCTGAATTTGTAGAAGGTACCACTTGCCCTGTAACTGTACTATCTTTCAAGTAGTATAGGTTATTAAGTCAGACACCCTTCAAAACAACCATGGAGGCTCTAGTCAACTTGAAAATAACATCTCTAATATGTACTTCAAGACTCAATGCTTTCAAGGCACTAACAGAGATAAGTTTCCTTTTCAAATGAGGTATATACCTCACTTTCTTCAATTCCCACACCATCCCATCAAACATCTTGATGAGGATCGTACTTATCCCTTCCATATTACATGGATGATCATCACTCATGACAACAGAACATCCATCTAACTTCTCAAAACTAGAAAATCAATCTCTATTGGGACATACATGATATGCAGCTCCTATACTAGCATCCACTCAAATTACCTGAATACCAATAGTAGGAGCAGTAACTGAGAAAGAGATTACCATTGAGTCTCAGTCTGATCTACCTGCCTGTGAGTACTACCCGATTGGGTACTGATCACCTGTGCGAGATTTGCCTCGGTCTTCGACTCCTTCTGCTTATCTTTAATCCTTGGACAATCAACCTTCCAGTGGTTCTTCTTTAGATCTCTGAAATCTGATCTGGACTTTAATCTACCATGATCATCTCCCTTCATACTGAAACTCCTGCCTCTTACTGTAAATACTTCTGCTGAAGTACTCTTGGAAGAAGACTGCTTATCCTTCCTCCTCACTTTGTAATTTAGAAGAGCAGTTGACATATCACTATAATTAAGAGTTGGTTTACCATTAATCAAGGTTAGGACGAAGGTCTCATACTCTTCATCAGGAAGAGAAATTAAAAGAATCAATACCTTATCCTCTTCTTCGATCGCCACATCCACATTAACTAGGTATGCAAGAAACTTCGTGTAGTTATTCATCTGATCATCAATAAAAAGTGTTCTCTTCGACTGGAAAAAGTAAAGCCTCCTCATCAGATGCAATCGAGTCTGGCAGAACTTCTTTTCGAGGATCTCTCAAATCTTCCTTGCAAAAGTCTCATACAACACATGATACTTAATGTCTTATGTTCTTGTAACGCCCACTCCCACAGGTACGGAGACACCACGGTGACATACATATGCAGAGTGAAAATATCCATACATACGTACGCTAAGCCTCAGTACAGGATAATAAATATTATATACACAATAATTTCAGCATTAAATAAGTACAAGAATACCTGCAAAAGGGGTAAGTGATCATGATAGATATGGGTAATAAGAAGAAATAAGGAAATAAAAATAGAATAATAAAGATACTTATGAATAGTATAGGTGACTGTTTGACACGGAGAGGGGTTGGCTGGTGTAACGTTTCCTGGAATCAGATGGAAAAGATTACAGCCGGCTTAATCTTCCGTTTACAAGGGAGGGGGAATATTGAATCTTGAATTCCCCCTTTGTTTAGTGCTGGGTTCTTCGTGTGGCGGTGGAGAGTGAATCTTGTTCTCCGTTGACCGGATGACCGTTCGGACCGTCGGGGATCTTCTCTTCGGTCGGTAGAGGGAGTAACTCAGCTCCGTCTACCAAAACTCTAAAAGAGAAGGTAGGCGAAGAGCAACTTGTACGCAGCAAGCTGGCTTGAAGAATCGAGCTCTCTCTCTCCGTTGATGATCTCTCCTCTTTTTTTTTATCGCCCAAATCCGACCCCTCTTCAATAGTGACAAGGCTATTTATAGGGTTTTTAGGGGGTGATCGTGCCCCCTAAAAGTGCTCCACGATGAGGGCCAACTTCCCCGCTACATGGGCGGTGGATGGCGCCATAATCGGGGTAGTTGCAACCGAGACGCGGGTGTCGAGCCAACGCGTCTTGATGCTGAGACGCGGGCTTCGGGCCGACGCGCCTTGATGCTGAGACGCGGGCTTCGGGCTGACGCGCCTTGATGCTGAGACGCGGGCTTCGGGCTGACGCGCCTTGATGCTGAGACGCGGGCTTCGGGCTGACGCGCCTTGATGCTGAGACGCGGGCTTCGGGCTGACGCGCCTTGATGCTGAGACGCGGGCTATCTCTCGCGTCTTGATTGTCACATTTAGCCTTGCGCCTGGATCTTGGATCCCTGTGTTTTGGTGGCTTGTCTTGGTGATTTTTAGACAGCCTACAGAACCCCCTCCAAAGTTTTCGACATTCCGCAGTTAACTGGGACGGATTTCGAAATACTTTGGACTCTAGCTGAGTTCGCTTTCATGACTAGACTGTTGATGCTCCGGGTTTAATCTTATCTGGAGTTGGTCTTCGTGAGTGTACTGTTGAACTCTTTGAAGCCCCCAGAGTTGATCATGTTGAGTGTTTAGATGCACAGTCTAAACCTCCCCGATTGCTTTTAGTCTGTCATTGGCGCGCTTTAAGCCAGGAGTGGTTGGTCGTCTGCTTGCGTCAGTGTACTGTTGAACTGATTTTGCAGAAGCAGGAGGCCAAACCAGGTTCTTTTTCAAAAAGCAGAGATGGTACTGCTGTAAAGGCGCGATTTGCGTCCTTTGGCAATGGAGACGCGACTGATCTTCAGAAGGCAGACGCGATATTTGGCCAGACTGGAAGGACGCGAATTTCTTAGAGAGACGCGACCTTCCAAATGCATTCATGGAGAGGCTGACGTGGCATGTCCATCGAGGAGGTGCGTTCTTTGGGCGCGAATTCTGTGCCATGTCATGATTACGCCGCCAGCTGGCCTAGGGAACCGGCGAAATTTCGCCTTTTGGCGCGCGGATTTCCTGGTTCATTAAATGAACTGCTCCACGTGTCGACTGCTGACTCGTGGCGGGGTTGCGACGCATGATCTTCTCCGTTCAGAAACGATTTGGTTACACGCGTCAAGCGGCGACTCGCTGCAGCGTCTACCGGGCCACGCGCCGCGTATCTTCGCGAATCCCTGTGCCTATAAAAGGCAACAGTTGGAGAGATGCATCTTCTTCTCCGAACGCACTGAGAAAAAAGAATTTCCTTCTCTGTTCATCTTCGAACTTGTTCATCTCCTTGCTTGGATTTCTGAACATCAATGGCACCCAAGACTAAGCCAACTGCATCGTCCTCAAAGGCGACCGTCGCCGAGGCCCAGAGGGGCGGCTCCTCCTCTGCACAGGGCGTCGTTCTCCCAGGTCTCCAAGGTAAAGGCCTCTTAGGCGGAAGTTTCGCCATTAAAGAAAGTTCAAAGAACTTTAAGAACCCTTAACACGTGATTTTCAATCGTGTTTGATTCCCAGACGCAGTCTTTGGGATGATAACCGAGGCGCGGGTTTGGACCCTCGCGCGCTTGAGTCCTGCGCTTCAGATTCTTCACTTAGAATATTTCTATTTGTGAAGGGTTCAGACGCGGACTTAGTTTACAGAACGCGGATTTGATCCTTGGCTGTCTGTCATCAGCTGCTGATTTTGATGAATCTGGCACCGAGTCCAAGTACTTCGCCATCTGGGGATGTGAAAGGAAGGGGGTTACCCTCCTTAACTTCTGGCGATTATGGTAGTGGAAAGGTTAAGGTGGATAACTCCCTTCTTTTCGCACCCCAGAAGTGTCATCAAGGAGAATGTTGTGGAGACGCCGATCCCATAGGTCTGGACGCGGATTTGATAATTCCTGCGTCCAGTGCCTCTTCTGCGTGGATGCGCAGGTCTGGACGCGGATTTTATAACTCCTGCGTCCAGTGTCTCTTCTGCGTTGATGCGCAGGTCTGGACGCGGATTTTATAACTCCTGCGTCCAGTCTCTTCTGCGTTCGGATTATGAACACTTAGCATTTTTTTTTCTATGCTTTGATAGAGTATCTAACTAAGTGTCCTTTTCTTTTTGCAGCGCCACGCCCTGCTACTTCACTCGCCAAGAAGTGCCACTTTGGTCATGTAGGTGGTGCTGACCGGGATTTGACTTTTGTATTGCAAAGGACTGTTCCTGTGACTGCTGATAAATCACCGGATCGCAGAGAGAGGCTCTCAAATGTTGACATGAGGACTCTTCGGGTGTTTATGACTGATGCAGCATTTGCAACGGATGCTGGCATCAAACTGGAGAAGCCTGCCTTCTTCTTCGGAGATCGTATCCACGATGGCGGCCATCGCGTATATGACGGGACTTACAAATGGCTCCGTCAAATAAAGGGTGGAAGATTCTTTCTTCCAGACATGGAGAGGATGTTCCCGCTGTCCTACTTCCAGCATATGTCCGTCCCTAGGAAGATGGAATGGGACCTTGCTCGATATGTTCCCGAGGTCACTCTTGGTGATTTGGGCTCCACAAAAGTATACCGTCATGATAGCCATGACAGGTCAGTTATCGGCCTTTTCCCTGGATCGCGCAGGACTGAGGTTCCAGCTGGGGAGATACCACAACTTGGCACTACCTTCCTCAACGCCTTCATGGAGGCGGAGGGTGACTACCCAGTTGGGTTCCGTGCGCCGGGGTGGGTCCGTTCCACGGAGAACTATTGGTGGGGCAGGATGGTCGGCTTTGTCCTTACCGAGCTCGGGGGCCTGCTAAAGCGCGTGGGACTGTACTCGGCAGTCAGGGCCGTGCAGTGGGGGATTCCTCAAAGCTCTCAGAACTTCTTCGGGATTCTAGAGCGTTATAATCCTTCGACGGGGACGTTCTTCACTCCGGTCGGAGAGATGGGCCTTGCTCTGCACGAGCTGCCGAGGTCTCGGGGCTGTCGACAGGGGATATTCCCTATGAGGAATATGTCCCGACGCTGTGGAGCTTCGCTATGTGAAGGAGGAGTTTCCCCTCATATATGAGACCTACTGGGAAGTGCTATGTCACTTCCACATTTGCGGCCAGATAACCAAATGGCGGTCGCAGGGAGTCAAGCAACTGTCTTGGGCCAGTTACTTGTTCAATAATGTCAACACCAAAGACCATCGGATAACCCGATTGGATCCCAGCTCTGACAGGGAGATTGAAGACAGGATCGACCAGGCTCCGAACAGCTTCTACACCACGGAGTCGAACGAGGACGGTTTCGACCCTGACTTGGTTTTTGAAAGCTTTCACCATCAAGCCCGGACTCCTATCTCCGATCGGGCGCTGTTGGCGGGCTTTCTGATGCTGTGGCTGAAGCGCTGTGTGGTGCCCACACTGCCGCATGAAGTCATTGTTGCTGACGTGGTGTACCCGGCGGTGCTCCTGGCTCATGGGAACCCCATAGCCCTTCTCCCGGCCGTGGCGGCTGGTATTCAGAGCGGGCTGCGGGCGCTCACTAAGAGTTTCTGCGAGCCACCAAAAAATGCAGATTCTGAGGGAAAGCCGTATGTTGACTCAGAGGGGAGTCCGACGGTGAAGCGTCCCAACCCTCGTGTCGAGCTGCCTTACACGTACCTTATTGCTTGGTACGTGATGCATTGCCCTTCTTTGATGACGGCAGCGCGTTGGAGGGAGAATTCTGTCCCTTTCGTACAGCGGTTGGAGGGTTCAAAATGGCGTGATCCTTACATATATTACGTCCGGAAGTGCCTTTCAGACCCTGCCAACTACCAGCTCAATCGCTGCCTCCTCCAGATCCCTGATGCATCTTTCGGGGATCTACTTGTTGATTCTGTTGGCCCAGATGACTTCACGAGGTTATCCGCGGGAGCCTTCTGGTGGTTGCTAAATATCCGGCCCGGATATGTGCTTTTCCGGCAGGGGACGTCATGTACCATTGAGCCGTACATGCCGAGTCGCTTCGCTCGACAGTTCGGCTATGATCAGCTCTATGTCGGGAACCCCAATGCTAGGCTTGCCTTCGAAGGGAACCTGTTCGAGGGTGCTCGGGCCTGGTACTATAGTGTGGCTGGAGGGACGGGAGTATCTTTTCGTCTACCTCTCGAGGGGCCCAAGTGTCGTACGAGTTTCAGCTTCTGTACTTGGTACTCTCAAGCCATCCAAACGCCAGACTTTTTCCCGGCGTCTTCATGCATTGAGAGCATCAATGCAAGTCTCGAGGCCAGGACTGATTCTAGTAAACCGACGAAACTCGTAGAACAGTACCTGAAGGCCCAAAAGGAGGTCGGGCGAAGATCGAGGAGGGAGCCCCCAGCAGTGAGGGCGGAGCCGCGACCGGCAAGGGCAGAGCCACCAGCGACAAGGGCGGAGCCACCAGCCACGAGGGAGGAGCCGCGGGCCAGGAGGTCTAAGCAGTTGGCGAGCAAGCGTCATCGACGTTCTGCTTCTATCGTTGAGCCTGCCCCAAAGAAGGCTCGGAGGGACTTAACGGCTGAAGTCTCTCAATCCGGAGACATCTCTGCCGGAGTTGAGGTTCCTCCTGAAGACGTCCCTGTTAGGGTTGAGGAACCGTCGGAAGATGAAGATTTCCCCACCCTAGTCCGTGCTCCTAGGTCGCGCAGCAAGACCGTGGAGGAAGGGGAGCTTGTTGAAGAGTCCACCGCCGCCGAAGATGACGAGTCACTGGAGGTTGACATAATGACTGGAGGGGATGTTGAGAGATTGCAGAGCCTCTCTCAGTTCAACCCGAGCCTCTTCTGCTCATGATGGGAGAGACGAGGCACAGCAGCCGGGGTCTCCTAGCATCTTCATTTCCAGTCTTAGGGCAGTCGACCCTAGTCCTACCACTGGGGTGATTGGAGGTAAGGCTCCTGTTGCGGAGCTTCCTCACGTTGCGCTGTCGTCTTCTTCATTATCGGGGGAAAGCGACTTCGAAGACGAGACCGACTATGGCGATGAACCGCTCTTCCTGATCAGAGCAAATTCTTCCACATCTCGGAGGAGGAAATACATGAGGGTGAGCCACCGACTGCACCATCGCTGGCGATTATCCCTATTGAAGGTATTCTTTCCATCTTCTGTCTAATTTTCTCTTGCATATTGAAGAGGATGTTCTAACATTCTTCTTTTATGCTGTAGGGCCAACCGAAGATGCTGAGGCTACAACCTCCTCGCGTATCGAGGAGAGGAGGTGAAAGAGTTGACCCAGCCCGAGGGGATTGAGGTCTCGGCTGCTGAGATACCTCAAAGGGGGCAGCTGTTGAAACTGGGGAGCCTTCCACTCTGCCAGAAGAGGAAGTAACCACTGAGGCTGAGGAGGCTCTCACTCTGCCAGGCGAGGAGGTTACTGCTGAAGCCGAGGAGACTTCCGCTCCGCAGGATTTGACATCTCCGGACCTCCAACCTGGTAAGGCAGCTCTGATGCTTTAAATGTTTAGCTCTTCTATCATTGTGGCTAACATCGCGATAACTTGCAGAGAGGACCGAGGGGGTTCAGGTGGAGGGTCCGATGGTTGGCACCCTTCCAGAAGGCCATACAGCTCAGGTCTCGGTGGAGGTTTCTGAGGAGGTCGTGCTTACTACTCCCTCATTGGTCGTGGAGGCTCCTGCAGAGGTAGTACCTCCGGAAGCGTCAGCGGCCGGTCTAGCTCTTGCTGTCTCGACGGCCAGCACGACTCTTGTGCGAGAAGATCCGCTTATATCCCCTATCCTGTGACAGAAAAGGGGTCGGGAAGCTTCCCAGGTGGTGAAGACATGGGGGAACTGGCACGTCAGATGGTGCAGCAAATCTTCGCTTCGATGGGATCATGTATTGATCTCATCTTACGTGAAAACAGCACGTTCCAATTTGCCCAGACGCTTCTAAAAATCTGGCCGTGAACGTCGAATTAACTGGAGGCCCTTCACTTGCCAAGGCGTGTCTACGGGTGGTAGAGCAACTGGGAGACTACCTACAGGAGCTGGAGTCTTTGGAAGATGCTGGCTCTTTTAGTGAGGCCCAGGCCACCCTGACTAGGCTCCTAGCTGCTCAAGAACGAGAGCGACAGGAAGCGGAGGCACAAATCGCTGCAGAGATCCGCAATCTCGAATATTCCCAGGCTGAATGTCAGAAACTAGCTGGCGATTCAAGGGAATCCGAGCTTGTCATGCAGAGCACAGAGCAAGTCATCATCAGGGCTCGGGACACCATTGCCAAGGCAGAAGTGGTGCTTGCGCTCAATGAGGAAAAGCTTGCTATCATCAAGAAGCAGCTAGAGGAGCAACAAGCTGCTAGGGCGCGAGCTGAAGAGAGTCTGTCTCTACATTCTTCCAGGGTGGAATCTCTGCGAGCGCAGCTGGCCGCAAGAAATTTCTTATCGGAAGAGGAGCTGCGGGACCGGGCTATTATGGAAGCGGAAAGGACGCGCCAACACGAGATTCACCGCCTTAGGGAACAAATCCGTACCTTGGCGAACCCGGACATTTAGCCTTCTTTTCTTTCCCTCTTTTTTTTTGTAAAGAGGAGGACACTCTGTTTAGAGTGTTTGTATCCACTTTTACTGTTTATAATAAAAGTTTGAAAATTTTGCTCCATCTTCTTGCTCAGCTGTAGGCGAATCCAACTCCTTGGTAACTGGCACTTGGGTAAGACTAAGTTCTGTTGATGAAACGCGGCCTGACTCTGAGTCTTCTTAATGAGACGCGATATTGATCCATAAAGTGAGACGCGGTCGTCAGTCCACAGGAACTTAGATTTACTAAGTCCTTTTGATGAGACGCAGCGTCAATCACAGAGTGAAACGCGGTCTTCTTGATGAGACGCAGCTTTGATCTATAAAGTGAGACGCGGTCGTCAGTCCATGGAGTGAGACGCAGCGTCAATCACAGAGTGAAACGCGGTTGCTAAGAAAGACGCGGATCGATCAGACACGGGATACGCAGCCTCGAGCGACTTTCCCATCTGCGTTCAATGCAGCATGACTTTAAAAGATTTTTAGGAGATCTTTGAACGTCAAGTCTTCACCGTCGATTGGGGTTCCGGGTCATCCGTTGCTTCCCAAGACAGTTATCCACGCGTCAGCCTCTTATTGGGTTCAGGCGTTAATGCTCTTGCATGCAGAACCGACGCTGGCGGTTGAAAAACCGGCGCATTTCGACGGTTTCCAAAGCAGCGCTCCACGCGTCCGTTTTTGATTGGGCTTTGACAGTTGTGCGCGACGGTTCCGATTGATGCCCCATTAATGACAGTTATTAGGGACCGCCTATAAATAGAGTGCACCCTCTTCCTCTTTATCAATCCAACTTAGACTGTTTTCATTTGTTTTGCTCCGAGAGAAGTCTCGTCTTGAATTATCTTTCAGAGAACCGTCTTCATGGATGAAGGTGACCCCATGGATGAAGATGACCCAGAGCTCTCATGCTCTGTTTGGTCTCTTCAGAAGGAATCCTCTCTCATGTCATCCTGCGCACCCGCGTTTGGATGCAAAAGAGGTCAACTCTGGACAGAGGTTTCTGCTGGTATGTCACCCCGATGATGTCCATAGCCTGTATTTTGGCATAGGCATCCGAATGAAATTCTGGTGCATTCCTATTCTGGAATTTGTGCTGGTGACTTGAACTTTTCTGAACGCGGGCTCTTGACGCTGGCTTTGCTCATGGCTATTGCCTTGGCGCGTTTCAGACCTGAATCTTGCAACTCCTGTTCACCCAACAGAGAGATGGCAATTTTCGGCGTTTGAAGTTTTTCGCGTCTAGTACATTAGACGCGGGTGCAAACTGAGACCGCGTTTGAATCCTGGGAGTGGCACAGTTTTAACTCGCGTCTGTTTCTGCTGATGCGGTGGTTTGACTGTGCAGATCATTTCCGCGTCTGAAGTCTTCAATGACTGCCGCGTCTGTTACTTAGTTTTTAAAGTATACTAAGTTCCAGATTTTCTGATTCTCTTATTTGTTCTTTGCAGGTTCGCTGGTCTCCTGGAAGAGTGCTTCAACCGGCGAGCTTGCTCAATGTTCGTTTGTAAGAGAGTAAATTATGGTCTCGTCGTTTGTAAGAGAGTAAATTATATCTCTGACGAGGACCCAAATCTCGCCAAGGTCTCTTCAGATCTCCTGCACCACTCTTGCCTGATGGCAAGAGATGGTCAGGTCAAGTATGAAGGCGAGGAGGTTCCGGCGGTTGCGGTGGCGGAGAGGATCCTCTTCCTCTCCATCCCAGAAGTAACATCAAGGACAGTCCATGTCCTTTGGATGGCCTGCGGGGAAAGATCAACTCTTGAACGAAGGGTTGCAGGCTCTTCTGTTGCCGCTGGACCTAGTGGAGGGTAGCATCCTTTGTGATGACTCCTAAACTTTCTCTCTCACCCAGAAGTGACTCATGTTTGTTGGATGGTCTGTTAGGGAAAGAGACGCGCCTGAACGAAGGGTTGCAGGACCTTCTGTTGCCGCTGGACCTCAAGAACACCATTGCTCTTAGCTTAGTCAGCTAGGGCGCTTTCGAAGTTGGCGTCGTGCATCAAAGTGCAATCGGTTCCAACAGTCGCCACAATTTGGCACTTCTTCAGTCATCATGCACTTAGGATCAGATGCGGCTTCAAGGAGTTAGTACGGCCTCAGAGAGAGAGAGGGACTTCTTTGTACTCCTTAATTGTAACACTCAATCTTATTGTATAAGAGAGCGTTTTGTATCACTTTCATGTGTTTGGATATGAATAAAAGTGACACTTTTCTTTTTGCCTCTTTCTGTTGTCTTGAATGTTTTGTTTTAGAAGCAAAAGAATGATTTTGGTGGACCTGCCACTTTATAAAAGAAAGTGACAGGGGGAATGCGTACTCCCAGAGAAGGTGAACTTTTGTCAAGTGTCTAGGATTGACTTGATTCAAGGTCAGCTGGGGAATTTGATAAAACATTATCAGTGGTGTAATGTTAACCTAACAATGTCTTTAGGTGGACCTGTTATTCTGTTGAAGAGAATAACAAGTGAAACTAGACCCGCGAGGAATCTAGTAAAGCTTTTACCGTTAGAGGTGTGATATTAACTTAACGGGTTGGAGATAGTCTTGTCAGAAGTGTGGTGTTAACTTGACAAGGATGTGAGTCAGAGGTGTGATGTTAACTTAACTCAGAATGTCACTGTCATAGGTGTAATGTTTAACTTAACAGTGAGGTAATGCTAGAGGTGTGATGTTGAACTTAGCATTGGTCATCGACTTAGACGAGGAAGTCGAGGAACGGTCATGGCCATAGGTGTATTGTTGAACTTAGCGATGACTCGGATGCTAGAAGTGTAGTGTTAACTTGGCATCGTCCATTTCAGCTTCGATACGGAAGTCTGAAGAAAGGTGACTATCAGAGGTGTGATATTAACTTGACAGGCACTCGATGTACTGCTTAGAGGTGTAATGTTAACTTAACAGTAGTTTGTCAGAGGTGTAATGTTAACTTGACAAGAATTGGCTCGTGATAAGAGCAATTTGAGGACCTGTCATTCTATTGACGAGAATTGACAAGTGGAATTTGAAATGCCAGAGGTATAGTGTTAACTTGGCAAATTTGAGAGTTTGTTACTCTATGCAGAGTTAACAAGCAAAGTTTATACCCGACAAAGGGTATTCATTACAGAGGTATAGTGTTAACGTAGTAATGATTGCACTTTGTGGTCCTACCATTCTATGGATGAGAATTGGTAAGGGACTTTGGAGGAAAGAGTGGACTCGAGTCCACTTAGGATTTTTAGCAAACCCTCAGCTATCAACGGATTTGACATGCCTTTACCAACTACCGTTTGAGTTGGGCTAGCCATGCTATTCCCCTCAGCATGATGAGTTGTCGAGGACTTATGTTGGGCTTAAAGGCCAACATTTTCCTCTATCTTTAGCCGTCGAGGACGTCGGATCAAATGGGAATGTGTCCCTTAGGATTTTTAGCAAATCCTCAGCTGTCAACGGGTTTGGCATGCCTTACCAACTACCGTTTGAGTTGGGCTAGCCATGCTATTCCCCTCAGCATGATGAGTTTGTCGAGGATTTATGTCGGGCTTAAAGGCCAACATTTTCCTCTATCCTTAGCCATCGGAGGCGTCGGATGTTTGATCAGAGGTGTACTTTTAACTTGATCGGAGGAAGAGTACTATTAAGGATAGTACTTCTTCAAGAATTTGCCATTGATCGGCATCATGAGTGTATCGCCATTTGAAGTTATGAGCCGATATGACCCATTTGAGTAGACTGACTCTACTACAAACGGTCCTTCCCATTTGGGCTGAAATTTTCCTTTTGTCTTGTGCGTCATGACCATGGGTCTTCGGACAGCTAAGACAAGGTCGCCTTTCTTGAAAGTTCGCGCTTTGACTTTCTTGTTGAAGGCTCTGGTGATACGAGCTTGGTAAAGCTCGATTTGTTGTTGGGCCTGCAAACGCTTGTCGTCCAAGGCTTCCAACTCCTGGAGTCGCTGCTGATGCTTCTCCTCAGTTGTCATTTCCGCTGTCAAGGCGACGCGTAGAGAGGGAATTTGTATTTCCAATGGAAGGACGGCTTCGCATCCGTATACCAAGGAAAATGGCGTGGCTTTAGTTGGGGTTCGCACCGTTGTGCGGTAGGCCCATAAGCATTCACCCAGCTTGTCGTCCCAGTCTCGTTGACTTTTCGAGACGAACTTTTTGAGAAGCTTACCAATAGTCTTGTTGAAGGCTTCTGCAAGACCGTTAGCAGCAGGATAGTATGCCGTTGAGGACACACTCTGGATTCTGAACTTAGCGCAGAATCTCTGGAAAGCCTGGCTGATGAACTGGGGTCCATTGTCATGGATGATACGCCGAGGCACACCGAAGCGGTAAATAACGTGATGTTTCACGAACTTGATCACGTTAGAAGATTTCACCTCTTTCAAAGGGATAGCTTCGGCCCACTTTGAGAAGTAATCGGTTATCGCTAGAATGAACCGATGTCCTTTCGATGATGGTGGGCTGATAGGGCCAACCACGTCCATCCCCCACATTTCAAACGGCCTGGTAGAGGTCGTTGAGTGGAGGTACCCTGGTGCTTGATGGATGAAATCGCCGTGTATTTGGCAGGCGTAACATCTCTTAGCATAAGCGACAGCATCGGCAATCATCTTGGGCCAATAGTAACCCATCCTTTGGAGTCGATGTGCCAATTTCGGGCCAGGTTGATGAGCTCCACAAGTACCATCGTGGGCTTCTTTCAATACTCCTTGGGCTTCTTTTGATGAGAGGCATCGGAGCAGGATCCCGTCATGCGATCGACGATACAATGTTCGCGAAATCGCATTATAGTAGAATTGGGGGCTTTCCTCCGAATGGCGGCGCCTCCTCCTGGTGTCTTCGGGCAGAATGCCGTATAAGACAAAATCAATGTAGGGGAATCGCCAGTCTTTAAGCCCTGAAGCGGTCGACACTTCAAGTGTTTCTTTACCGCGATGATCTTCCGCTGACCCCGGGTAGTCTCCGAGGGGAATTTTTGGACAGTATAGGTCGTGGCTATAGACGAACACTTTCTCCATTGCTCCAGCTGGAAGAGCTAAGGAAGCAGCGAGGGATGCGAGTGCATCCGCATGTGCATTTTGCCTGCGCGGTACATGGTCGATGTAAAAGTTTGAAAACCTTTCGGCCATGTGAATTGTCGCGTTGTAGTAGGGTACTAGATCTTCATGTCTGGCCTCGTACTCTCCGCGAACTTGGCTGACGATGAGTTTAGAGTCACCGTAAGCCTCGAGATTTTTAACGCCAATCTCATCGGCGAGCTGCATCCCAATCAAAAGAGCGTTGTATTCCGCCACATTGTTGGAACAAGGCTCCGTTAACGAGACAGCTCGGGGGATCACATAATTTTGTGGGGAGACAAGTACTACTCCTACCCCCGCCACTACGTGTCCCTTTGGGCTTGTCCTTGATGCACCGTCGAAGAAAAGTTGCCATACTTGACTTTCGAACAACGTCTGAGTCAGGCAGACTTCGGCGGCCTCGTCTGGGAGATCCTCATAGAGTTTGGCTGCCCTTGGATCTGGGTGTTCAGCTAAGAAGTCCGCCACGCTTGCCCCTTAATAGCCTTTTGTGGCAGAAAATGCATCTCATATTGTGATAGCAATATGGCCCATTTTGCCAGCCGGCCATTTAGTGAAGAAGGCTTTGTCATAAGTAACCTCAGAGGGTTGACTTTTGATATGACATTTATAGTCTGGCCTACCAGATAGTGTCGCATTTCTGAATGGCGAACACTAGTGCCAAACATTCCTTCTTGATCGGGTTGTACCGATGTTCGGCTCCGATCATTGTTCTACTCAGATAGTAGATTGCCTATTCTCGTCCTTGTTCATCATTCTGAGCTAGTAGAGCTCCCAAGGAATGATCCATTGCTCGGACGTACACCAGGAAAGGCTTTCCGAACACCGGAGCTGCAAGGACTGGTGGTTGGGTGAGGTAGTGTTTGATCTCCTCAAATGCTTTTTGACAAGCGTCGTCCCAAATGAATGAAACACCCTTTTCATCAGCTTGGCGAAGGGCCACATCTCCCGGAAAGGTTTGATATGAACCTGCGGATGTACGCCAATCGTCCTTGTAATCCCCTGAGCTCCTTGAGGCTTCTGGGGGGTTGCATCTCTTGGATAGCGCGGACTTTCTCTGGATCCAAATAGATTCCTGTGGAAGTCACAACAAATCCTAGGAATTTGCCACTGGCTACCCCCAGGAAGGATTTGGTGGGGTTCATCTTCAATTGATGAGCCCGCATGATGTCGAAGACCACCTTCAGGTCTGCTATGTGATCACCTTTAGTGCGACTCTTCACCGCGATGTCATCGACATAGCATTCCACCGTTTTCCGCATTTGCTGATGGAAAATGGCGTTCTTGGCCCTTTGGTATGTTGCCCCTGCATTTTTCAGTCCGAAGGGCATGACGGGTGTAACAATATACCCCTAGAGGAGTCCTGAAGGAGGTATGCTTTTCGTCATCGGGATACATCTTGATTTGATTGTATCCTGAGAACCCGTCCATAAAGGACATTCGCTCGAATCCACAAGTATTGTCAATCATGACATCTGTGATTGGCAATGGGAATTCGTCTTTTGGGGGCCTCGTTTAGATCACGGAAGTCGATGCAGATCCGGATCTTCCATTCTTCTTGGCGACGGGGACGATGTTGGCTACCCAGTCGGGATGTTGTTCTTCCCGGATGAAGCCAGAATCGATGAGCTTTCTGACTTCTGATTGAATCGCCTCCATTATCTCTGGACGGAACCGTCGCGCTGCTGTTGTTTAACAGGCTTCATGTCCGGATTGATGTTGAGGCGATGCATAGCCACTTGAGGATCAAGTCCAGGCATGTCCTCATAATTCCAGGCGAAGACATCTATATACTCTTGTACAAGAGATATTAGATCCTTCTTCTCTGGAGGCGACAGGCCGTCACTTATGAAGATGGGCTTGGGGTTGGTCTCATCTCCTAGGTTGATCTGAACAACCTTGTCATCTGTGGGTGGCTCACGCTGTTCAAAGCGGATATCCCAAAGAGCATTCAAATGTTTGATCCAAGGATCTGTATCAGGTTGGATCATTTCTTCAACTTCATCTTCCAGATGGCCTGTTGAAACCATGTTTACTGAAAGCCCTTTGAAGATGTTGCCGACACTGACATCTGACTCCCATGATGACGTGTCTGAAGAGCAATCGTTGCTCGACGATTCTTGAGAATCAGAGGCTGATGGGACCGGAGTTGATACATAGCCCAACCCCCTGCGCGTCCGATGATAATAATCGGGGGCCTTCCCTTTGGCACAAAGGATCGAAGTAGCGTCCTCCTTCCTTTGCCGAAGTTCAACCCGGGCTTGTTGGTTATATCGTACCCCATTGCTTCATCATTCTGAGTGCTTTCGATTCATAATGGTCGAGTTGAGGGGATTCCTCCTCGCTTTCCGATTCTTCGCGGGGCATTGGTTCAGACGAGATTCGCCCAAAAAGTATTGGTCTTGGCCTTTTCGTCTTGCCGGAACCAAGAATATAGACTCCTGCGCATCGCCATTATCCGGTATGTCCCGAAAGATGATTTTACTGGTACATGCAATGATGTCAAAGCATCCATTGCCGACCAGATGTCATCGTCTACATCGGTAGTAGTATCCGACGGTATTGAATCGGATGCACACGCAGAAAAATATTCAAAGTCTAGATTCTCATTAATATACCAACCGCCTGCATCGTCGGTGGTATTATCAACATCGAGCTTATTAGTGCTCTTTACAAGTGGTTTTAACTCCCACAGGCACTTTTCTTGCTCGGGCTCAGTGTCAGCCTCATTACCAGAGTCTGGCGCCTCCAGTTGCGGGGTTTCGTCCACCAGATCCTGATATAAAAGGGAATCCGTGAAATAATTCTCGACTCCCTTGAACGGATACCTTTCGGCAACCAACGTTTGCACCTTCCCACTCGCGTCAATGTATTTCATGACTTGGTGAAGAGTGGAGGGAACGATGGAGTTGCGGTGGATCCATGGTCCTCCTAGCAGCAGATTGTAGGAAGTGTCGGCGTCGATGACATAGCATGTCACCTCCGACTTGAGGCTCCCAATCTGGCACTTGAGCTTGATCTTCCCCATTGGACGGGTGCCGTTGGCATTGAACCCGTAGATGGTCGTCTGTGTAGGGCTCAGACGGTGAGTAGGGATGTCGAGGTGTTGCATGACTCGGCGGGGCATAATGCTCAATGCGGACCCTGGATCTACCTGAATGCGGTTCACCTCAGATGATCCGATGTAACCTGTGAAGTACAAGGGTCGATCATGTTTCCCTTTCACCTGCATATCATCTACCGTGAAGGTGATGCAGGGGGCATTCTGGGAAGTGTGGAGGCAGTCCTCTACATCTTCCTCCTTCGGCACCTGGGTCACGAAGGCCTCAGCATTCGCCAGAGCTTCTTGCAGAGCCTCTCTGGTTGACTTTGATAGCCTCAGGAGTTCATACAAGGTGATGCGTGCCGGGATGTTGGCTAGTTAAGCCAAGACATCGAAGTGGTAAGGTGTCGAGGATCCTTCCGCTGCACCTTTTGGAAGGGCTCGAGAGAATCGAGTCTCCTTCTGCTTCGCCACAGGTGGCTTTGCGGAGGGCTTGGCTGATTCTACGGCTGGTTGCGGAGAAGCCGCTGCCGTCTCGCCGTACTGCTTCAAGTATGCCTGTCCTGAACGGGTCCCCGCATCGGTTGGCTGGGCTCTGCGGCCAGGACTATTGTTTCCTCTTCTGAATCAGTCAGCGAGGGAACATCATCCTCTGCTTCTCGGGAGGAAGCACATACCACATGGCAGGACGAAGCCTTTGCCTTGCCTTTGGACTTCCTGTTGGTTACAGTAGTCCATTGTTGTTCATCGACGAGGTCAGGGTGGACCCACATGGTTCCCCCTGAGGTGTAGGGACGGCTACCAAGCCCTTCTCCTGCTGCTGGTGAGGGTCTGTGTTGACCACTCTTAATTCTCCCCTTGGGATAGGAGTTACCCCCGCAGGCGTTGGAGGTTGTCTCCCGAACTGGAGAACCGACGTTACATTGGCCGTGACCTTCTTCTGCTCTGGTCGGAGCTTGAGCACCTCCGCGTCAATCAGAGCCTGAAGAATGTCCTTGAAGACGTAGCAGCTTTTGGTAGGATGTCCCAACATCCTGTGGTACATGCAGTAGTTGGGATTGTCGGTCTTGCCGACTTCCTCCGGGCGTCTAATTTCAGGGAGCTTCAGTCGATTGCTCTTGTTGAGTAGCTTGAAGAGCGAATCGACGTGTTCCTCCTTGAAGGAATACTGCTTGTTGGGGCGTGGCTGGCTTGAAGAGCCACTTGCCCTGCCCGTTTGAGGTTTGGTGGGAGATTTGGTCTCCGTCGCCAAATTATCCTTCCGCTTCGTCTGGAGGGAGGTGTCTGGTGCCGGTGCACGCCTTGTCGACCTTTCCGGCCGCAGCTTGCCTTCCTCTGCCTTGACACGGGCAACAATCTCCTCAGCCTGTTCACCCTGTTGGACTAACTGCTTCCAGGTGCGGCTTTCAGCAACTCCTATTTGAGCAAGGAGTGAGGTTTGGAGATTGTGGCGGCATGTTTCCACCAGGGTGGCCTGGGTCATACCGCTTGGGCACCGGAGTGCCGTGTTCCGAAATCTTTCCACGAAAGATTTGACGGACTCCCCTCTCCGCTGTTTGGTAGCTAAAAGGGTGGGCATTGTGACTTCGGAGTCGTCTTCGAAGAAGCGTGTCAAGAACAGCTTCTCTAGATCCCCCCAGTTCTTGATAGAACCCTCCGGGAGCTTCATAAACCACTCAAAAGCCAACCCTTTCAGGGTGCCGATGAACAGTCGCGCCAGGATGGCGTCATTATCTACCACATTCCCGGTCTGGGATTTGAAAGTAGTAGATGTGCTGGTTGGGTGACCCCTTCCCGTCGAATGCTTGGAGGGTTGGAGCCTTGAACTTAGGAGGGTATGGAACTAAATCCCACTCAGCCGGATAGAGCCGGACCACTCCAGCTTCTTGGAGGTCCTTGCGATTGGCAAGGGCCTCGAGGCGTCATTCCAATTGACTCATCCTCTTAGCATGAGTCTTCTCCTGGTCTTGATCGCTTCTTTCCTGCGACGAGGGCTTGGACACATCCGAGGTAGATCGTCGTTGTCTCGTTGGAAGATTCGGAGGGTGGAATTCCTCCCTTTCTCCCTTTCCCCTTCGGCGTCTAGGAGGAGATCTGAGATCTCGCTTTCTTCAAGCAATTTCTCAAGCATATGCTTGAGGGAGTCAATGGATCTCTGTTGAGAGGCGATTATATCCATCTGGTGCTTCTGCGTCTGTTCTAAACGCCTGGCCGTCTCCTCAGGAGTGTCTGCCATGTAGGCGGAAGCCTCCTTCTCGACGGAAGAGTTTGAAGCCTGCGACTTCACTATAGCGGAGTGAGAATCACCCATTCTAATGCCGCGGGCTAAGGCATTATAGTCAACTGGGGGAATGGCCCCTGTCCGGGTGCGAGTGTGTTGATACACCCCTTCCGGCTCAGAGTCAGATTCCTCTGAGTTGACCATTGGTTGTTTTCCCTTGCTTCTGCTAGTCATGTTTGCAGTAAGCTCCGGGTATTCAACATCTGAGAAGGTTCTCCTCCTGTGGGAGCGTCTTCTTTGGCTGACGAGGGAATCAGGGTCAGCTGTCTGATTAAGGACTGCTGGTGCACGCCTGATCCATAATGGCATCCAGAGAGCATATGGATGAGTTGCTGACAGCAGCATGACGAAGTGGCTTGATTGGCACTTCTTTTCCTTGTCAAATAATCCCTCAAATCCGTGGGAGGGGGATTAAAGAGACTGGTCTCGCAACGTCGAAGACGGGAGACAGTCATGTGCCGTTCAGCCTGGACGCAGACTTCAGGGACGCGGCTCTCATGACGCGGCTGTATGACGGCGCGCGAGTCTCGCGTTGCTGCCTGGTGCGTTTAGGCAGAGTTGCTTGAGAGAGAGTGGGCTGCTGGGCCCCACGCCTATGAGTGCGTACTTCCTGCGTTTGAAAAGACGCGGAGGTTTCACCCTGGCGTTTGATGAGTGGTCCTCAGAAGACTCAACTTGAGGGGTCTCGCGTTTGGGTCGCCAAACGCGGATCTCACGCACTGGACGAGGTGCGGGCAAGGCATCAGATTGTATGCTGCGTCCACCCCCAGTCAGACAACCAACGGTTCCGACTTGGAGTTGACGCGCGCGTCTCCTCTGTCGACGCTCAGCATTTCGGTTGCGTCGAGGAGGTGGAGAGAAACCAACAACATCCTGGTTTATAGAACCAAGAGTGTTCACCACGCGGGTCTCCTGAGAGACGTTGACGCGGGTATTCTGCGCGACGCAGTTGATCGCAGCAGCAGCAGTGGTGCCTGGGACCAGGCGGGCCTTCTGGGAGGCGTTGGCGCGTGTGTTCTGTGCGACGCGGTTGGTCACAACAGCAGTGCCGGAGGTCACGCGGGCCTTCTGGGAGGCGTTGGCGCGTGAACTTGTCTTGGCACAGTGGGCATCGGCACCCGGCAGAGCCTCAGATTGGGCTTCGGGTAGCTTCTCAGTTGAGACCCTGTGGCAGACGCGGGTCTTTGGGCTCTTGGAGCCAGAAGAGAGGAACTCTTCATACTTCGCCTGGTCGAACTCGACAACGAGTGTTTCGACCATCTTCCCCTTACGGAGAACATCATCCTGCGCCACGATCTGTTCGTCAGTGACGAAAGTAGTCCCCAGCGGAGTCGCCATCTCTTGTTTGACACGGAGAGGGGTTGGCTGGTGTAACGTTTCCTGGAATCAGATGGAAAAGATTACAGCCGGCTTAATCTTCCGGTTACAAGGGAGGGGGAATATTGAATCTTGAATTCCCCTTTGTTTAGTGCTGGGTTCTTCGTGTGGCGGTGGAGAGTGAATCTTGTTCTCCGTTGACCGGATGACCGTTCGGACCGTCGGGGATCTTCTCTCGGTCGGTAGAGGGAGTAACTCAGCTCCGTCTACCAAAACTCTAAAAGAGAAGGTAGGCGAAGAGCAACTTGTACGCAGCAAGCTGGCTTGAAGAATCGAGCTCTCTCTCTCCGTTGATGATCTCTCCTCTTTTTTTTTATCGCCCAAATCCGACCCCTCTTCAATAGTGACAGGGCTATTTATAGGGTTTTAGGGGGTGATCGTGCCCCTAAAAGTGCTCCACGATGAGGGCCAACTTCCCCGCTACATGGGCGGTGGATGGCGCCATAATCGGGGTAGTTGCAACCGAGACGTGGGTGTCGAGCCAACGCGGGGTAGTTGCAACTTCCCCGCTATCTGTATCACCGCGAGTATGATCTCAAATGATACTGATCTTTCTAGAGACGATGAAGTAGAATCACTCTTCATATGTTGTGATATCCTATTGGTTGTCTTACTCTCCACTTGCTGAGAGTTTGTAGTCTTCATCAATGAAGCCTTGTCAAACATGACATCTCTACTCATGATAAATTTCTTGTCCTTCGGGTCCTATATTTTGTAGCTTTTTACGCCTTTCTTGAATCCTGTAAACACATTTTTTTTCTCGCCCTCAGGTCCAACTTGTCTTCTTTGACGTGATAATAGGCCGGACAACCAAATACCCGGAGTGAGTCATAATCCTGAGCATCTCTTCCAGGTCACACTTCCATAGGAGTTTACCTTCTAGCGCAGACGAAGGCAACCTGTTAACGAGATATCAAGCATACGCCAATGCCTCAGCCAAAAAAGATTTTGATATGCCGGCATTGGATAACACGCACGAAACCTTCTCTAGCAAGATCATGTTCATCCTTCAGCGATATATTTTGTTGTGGTGTTTCTCTTACTATAAAGTGCCTTTATATGCCATCATCGCTTATAGCTATAGGAAAAGATCGCTTGTGTACTCTCCTCTGTTGTCTGAATGGAGTACTTTGATCTTCCTTCCCGTACTCTTCTCGTGTTCTTCTTCCACTCTACAAACAACTCAGGACTTTCCTTTTGTGCTTCATGGTATATACTTAATATTGCCTAGAGTAATCATCCATAAAAGACACAAAGTAGCGGTTATCTCCAATAGATACCATCTTGATAGGTCCCCAGATATCTGTGTGAACATAACTCAGAATGCCCTCGGTGTAATGAGTCATGGTGCTGAATTTTACCTTGCTCTTCTTTCTGATGACGCGATGTTCACAAAAATCCAATTTGCAGGTATTGGCACTTTTCAATAAACCTTACTTTGCAAGAGCTTGCAAAGACTTTTCTTCTGTATGTTCGAGCCTCATATTCCAAAGCCGGGTGCAATCATCATCTGAATTTGTAGAAGGTACCACTTGCCCTGTAACTGTACTATCTTTCAAGTAGTATAGGTTATTAAGTCAGACACCCTTCAAAACACCATGGAGGCTCTAGTCAACTTGAAAATAACATCTCTAATATGTACTTCAAGACTCAATGCTTTCAAGGCACTAACAGAGATAAGTTTCCTTTTCAAATGAGGTATATACCTCACTTTCTTCAATTCCCACACCATCCCATCAAACATCTTGATGAGGACCGTACTTATCCCTTCCATATTACATGGATGATCATCACTCATGACAACAGAACATCCATCTAACTTCTCAAAACTAGAAAATCAATCTCTATTGGGACATACATGATATGCAGCTCCTATACTAGCATCCACTCAAAATTACCTGAATAACCAATAGTAGGAGCAGTAACTGAGAAAGAGATTACCATTGAGTCTCAGTCTGATCTACCTGCCTGTGAGTACTACCCGATTGGGTACTGATCACCTGTGCGAGATTTGCCTCGGTCTTCGACTCCTTCTGCTTATCTTTAATCCTTGGACAATCAACCTTCCAGTGGTTCTTCTTTAGATCTCTGAAATCTGATCTGGACTTTAATCTACCATGATCATCTCCCTTCATACTGAAACTCCTGCCTCTTACTGTAAATACTTCTGCTGAAGTACTCTTGGAAGAAGACTGCTTATCCTTCCTCCTCACTTTGTAATTTAGAAGAGCAGTTGACATATCACTATAATTAAGAGTTGGTTTACCATTAATCAAGGTTAGGACGAAGGTCTCATACTCTTCATCAGGAAGAGAAATTAAAAGAATCAATACCTTATCCTCTTCTTCGATCGCCACATCCACATTAACTAGGTATGCAAGAAACTTCGTGTAGTTATTCATCTGATCATCAATAAAAAGTGTTCTCTTCGACTGGAAAAAGTAAAGCCTCCTCATCAGATGCAATCGAGTCTGGCAGAAACTTCTTTTCGAGGATCTCTCAAATCTTCCTTGCAAAAGTCTCATAAACACATGATACTTAATGTCTTATGTTCTTGTAACGCCCCACTCCCACAGGTACGGAGACACCACGGTGACATACATATGCAGAGTGAAAATATCCATACATACGTACGCTAAGCCTCAGTACAGGATAATAAATATTATATACACAATAATTTCAGCATTAAATAAGTACAAGAATACCTGCAAAAGGGGTAAGTGATCATGATAGATATGGGTAATAAGAAGAAATAAGGAAATAAAAATAGAATAATAAAGATACTTATGAATAGTATAGGTGACTGTTTGACACGGAGAGGGGTTGGCTGGTGTAACGTTTCCTGGAATCAGATGGAAAAGATTACAGCCGGCTTAATCTTCCGGTTACAAGGGAGGGGGAATATTGAATCTTGAATTCCCCCTTTGTTTAGTGCTGGGTTCTTCGTGTGGCGGTGGAGAGTGAATCTTGTTCTCCGTTGACCGGATGACCGTTCGGACCGTCGGGGATCTTCTCTTCGGTCGGTAGAGGGAGTAACTCAGCTCCGTCTACCAAAACTCTAAAAGAGAAGGTAGGCGAAGAGCAACTTGTACGCAGCAAGCTGGCTTGAAGAATCGAGCTCTCTCTCTCCGTTGATGATCTCTCCTCTTTTTTTTTATCGCCCAAATCCGACCCCTCTTCAATAGTGACAAGGCTATTTATAGGGTTTTTAGGGGGTGATCGTGCCCCCTAAAAGTGCTCCACGATGAGGGCCAACTTCCCCGCTACATGGGCGGTGGATGGCGCCATAATCGGGGTAGTTGCAACCGAGACGCGGGTGTCGAGCCAACGCGTCTTGATGCTGAGACGCGGGCTTCGGGCCGACGCGCCTTGATGCTGAGACGCGGGCTTCGGGCTGACGCGCCTTGATGCTGAGACGCGGGCTTCGGGCTGACGCGCCTTGATGCTGAGACGCGGGCTATCTCTCGCGTCTTGATTGTCACATTTAGCCTTGCGCCTGGATCTTGGATCCCTGTGTTTTGGTGGCTTGTCTTGGTGATTTTTAGACAGCCTACAGTGACGAGTCTCCTATGTGCATCCAGTGAAATGTCGGGTACTACGTTATCTTGGATCTCCAACGTGAGCATGAAAACACAGGGTCATCAGAAAGCGACCTAGTGAGTAGTAAAATGAAGGAAACAACAATATATACATTATAGTAATACAATCAAGGTAATAATATATAATACATATTTAAATACCTGTGATACAATATAAGTGTACTAACAATCGGTAAATATATACAATGTTACAACGGTGTCCCCTCTATGATGTTATCTAAGTACACAACATTAACATCAATTAATATTAGTGGGAAATGGCTGATAGATATATCAATTAATATCATCAGGAAGAGTCTTATCAATTAATATCATCAATCCTTATAATAATATGTTAGCATAATCGATAGGAATTATGCCATTTATAGGTTTTTTTCGATATATGAAATAAGATAATGTATTTAGTGATATATCAATAAAATCAAGTTAGTTAAATATCATATACCATATTTTATTAGTTTACATTTATTGGTTAGGCTAGCATGATAGCGTCGTGCGTAATAGGGACATTTCTATGTGATGTAAGCGGAATAAATATACTAGCGCGAAGAAAATACATGAAACGGAGAATACATAGAATGCAAAGCATACATGTATATGAATAGTATGTATGTGGATAATACATGAAGTGTAAGGTCTGCATGCAACATAGTAGTAGATAAGATAACAAGAAATATAACAAGTATAAATGGACAATAATATACATGTGTCGAGCATGTCATGTGATTTATACAATAATAACAATCAGTACCGCCTTGTATTTTAATCAATCTCCTGTAGTATCCCATACCACTGGCAGTTCTTACTGGAGCCCGCACTCCAGATTAACTATCCAAACATAACATACGTGTACCATTATCCAAACTAGAGAGTGACCAAATAACAAGCGTTCTCGACATCACTATTGTTTGTACTATTTTATTATATTAATTAGAAACCAATGGTCAATAAGCTCTTATCGGGTGAGTTTATCCCGCGCATACCCAAAATCACGGCCTTAACCAGACCCCTGGCTGCTGAGACCAGGGCCAGCTTACTAAGGCTGTAACAAGTAACGGGAAATGGGAGCTCATCGAGTTATAACAGACCGTAGCCAGCACTACCCCGTCCCCTGCAATGGGACAAACAATGAATTGAGACATCCACCCGACAAGATCTAGTCAACCGTCAAGTCTCCCCGATCTCCATGTTATATTTATTATATTTAAACTACACAGTATTCAGAAATAATTACAGTGCATGATTTATGTCATAAGACAACTGGACATGAGCTATGTTGATATCATTAAACAAGATAACGAGAAACGGGAGATGTAGGATTCTAGAGGTGGCCCCCGTGGCTTGGATCCACGTGGCACTTAGTTTCACACATCACATATAACAACTCATTTGTCCAGTAACAAGAGTACCATATCAGGAGTACAGAATATAGTCATGTAACAGGAATACAGGAATATCCATGTAATAAGAGCAATAATCCATTACAACATAAATACAGAAACAGTCAAAGCATATATACAGGTGAATCCATGCGACAAGTACATGTGATAACAGTGTAGAGTATCTATGTAACGGTGATATACGTACCAGAAGTACAAGTGTAGCGTATTAGTGTAATCAGTGATACAAGTATATAAAATAATAGTGTTTAGTGTAACCAGTGTCTATATGAAATAGCAGAGTGAAGAGTACTAGAGTGTTCGTGTAACGATAATACAAATATATGAAATGACGGTATCCAGTGAAATGGTGTCACGTGTAATAGTATCTGTGTAACAGTGAGATATGATTAAATAATAATATCGGTGCTATCTAGGATATGTGTGATATGTCCACAAGTACATACAATAACAGTGTTTAGTAAAACAGATATTCATGTGCAATATCAGTGTCCCCGGTCCTATATCCTAGAAAATCCGTGTATTGTCAGTGGGTTGGTAATGTTGGGTATATCACATAATCAAGTGTCAGATATCCTATTTAGACTAATGATTAATAATGATTACAATATTTGTTTCAATAAACTAATATGATAGATATCACAAAATTATTATTATTATATATAATTATCTATTTTAATTATCAATTTATTAGCTAATTTATTTATTAAAATTATTAACTTATTAATCACGATCTTTAGATATTTCATCTATTTATAATAAATCAAGAAAAAATAAATTATGATTATTTTATCACTTATGTTTAACGAACAATCATGTATATTCTAATTACAGTGATTTATCGATAATTTCATTTTATTAAACAATATTTATAATGATTTATCGATAATTAATATTTATTAAATAAAGAAATCAACCAATTCATCAAACACAATAAAATATAATTTATAAAAGAAAAACACTTACTTAGTTATTACAGGGACGTAGCTCTTCGTCCCACAATCGTAACGACACCAGAATCGTCCAGATCAGACTCTGGATGCTCCAGATATCACCCGAGTACTAGAAATCATATAAGGGGGTTAAATATGTAATTAAGAAGGGTAAAAATGCAACAAACATTATTTAATAGGGGTTTTTATGAAATTTTATCTTTAATAAGTTTTGAAAGCGTGTTTGGGTTACTAATGGGTTGGGTTTAAATCTAATAACCCAGACCCATCATCTATGTAATTGGGTTTGGGTTTATATCCAAAACCCAACCCAATAAGGTTAGCAGAAACATTCACTGCTGCGCGCTGTGGCCGGTCAGCGGAGATGGCCGGCGGCGAGGGAGACCCGCGGCGACGGGTCTGGCCGGCGGTGGTCAGCGAGAGGGGGGGAGAGAGAGAGAGAGAGGAACAAAGAGTGGGGAGAGAAAGAGAGAGATAGAAAGAGAGAGGGGTTTATTATACAGATAGAACAGAAAGAGAGAGAGAGGGAGTTTGAGGAGAGATTTAAAGGAGAAGAGAGAGAAATGGTGGTGGCTGAGAGAAGCGGTGGAAGTGGGTAGGTCGGTGGGAAGTTTGGAGAAGGGAAAAGAAAAAGAAATAAAAGGATTTAATTCGATTAAATTAATATTACTTAATTGCGTCCAAAATTCGACTAGTCCCGAACAGTTCCCAAAAAAATCTGTTAAATAGTAAATATTACGCAGAAGAGGAATGTGTAATCAGATTCTAGAAATCTTGTCAGATTTGCAAGTTAAAAATCTTAAAATGTACGTCAATACTCGGCGACACCGATTTGGCTAGATTTTTGATCAATTTAGAAAAATCTCTAAAAATGCCTGAAAAGAGAAAATATGATTCTAAAGAGAAATTTTGAAGCGGATCCTCAAAACTCAACTATGATTGTAAATTAAAAATCCTAGAGCTGTCAGTCTGTATTGGTCTACACCGAATACAGAGATTTTTCAAAATAATTCATAAAAATTTTAGAAAATTTTAAAAAATCAAAAATATTGGAAAATGATATTTAAAACTGAAACTAACTCAATCTGACTACCAGAAAGGTCAAATCAACTTTGTACATCGTATCGGCTACCGATACTGTGATACGTACATCTAGGATCAAGGGGTTACACTTCTCCTCACCTTACAAAAAATTTCATCCTCGAAATTTCAGTTCAGGTGGGAGAATAATATTTACAGCCCTGGCGCCTGAATGTTATGGGCTTACGATGCTTCCACTGCGCACTCTGATATCAATAGTGAACTCGAGACTGGGTGACTAGTATCGATATCAAATAATTAGGAAAGAATCAAGATTATGAAGGAAAAATGATTAGAAATTAGAATATTCAGAATGATTATGAAAGTAAGGAATATTAGGAGACAAGGAAGGGTTTATCAACAGACTGAGATATTCTTGTACTCATAGCTGGAATTCCCAAGTTCAAATACAGATGAGTTCTAATCTGAACCTGATTGTACTGTTGGTAAGAGCACGAACATTGACCTATATGGTTACCCACATCAGATATGAACCTAGGCTCTGATACCACTCTGTAACACCCCGACCCCGAGGGTACGGGGATGCCACGACGACGTACATATGCAGGGTGAAAATACTCTTACGTATGCACACTAAGCCTCAGTACAGGGTAATAAACATTATATACACAATAATTCCAGAATTAAATATGTACAAGAATAACTGCAAAAGGGATAAGTGATCATAATAGATATGGATAACAAGGAGAAATAAGAAAATAAAAACAGAATAATAAAGATATCTATGAATAGTATAGGTGACGAGTCTCCTATGTGCATCAAGTGAAATATCTGGAACTATATTATCTCGGATCTCCAACCTAGGCACGCAAACACAGGGTCATCAGAAAGCGACTTAGTGAGTGGTAAAATGAAGAAAGCAGCAATATATATATACTATAATAATACAATCAAGGTAATAATATATAATACACGTTTAAATACCCATGATACAATATAAGTGTACTAATAATCGATAAATATATACAATGTTATAACGGTGTCCCCTCTATGATGTTATCTAAGTACACAACATTAACATCAATTAATATTAGTGGGAAAAGTTTGATAGATATATCAATTAATTGTAAGCCACCTAGAGGGGGGTGAATAGGTGACAAGCTAATCAAAAGCAAAACTAATGAGGAATTAAAACTAATTGTGCAAACTAAAACTATTATGCAAACATACAAAGTATAACCAAAGAGTGAAGCCGAATTCTCGGTGAAGGGCTCTGGACTATCTCACCAAGATTCCTCTGGATTAAAAGTTAAGGTGCCATTATGGTTTCCTTGGTTGAATACAAGTGTGAGCAAACAATCACAAACATATATCGATTTAGCACAGGAAAATATCAAGCATGTAATAGATATGAACAGTAAGAGCATGCAAGATATAAAACACAAGTGAGAAAGAGATGAGTAATCGCAAACATAGAAGAATTGTTTCGAGGTTCGAGCACACTTGCTCTACGTCCCCGCTTTCAATATTTTGAAGGATTTCTACTATAATCAATCCAGCAAGATCACTCGGTGTCGTAACACCTACAATGAGCTCCCTCAAGAACTCTTGGACCCGCAAGTCCCTCACTTGTTCTTACAAGAATAACACACGCAAGCACTCTAGCTTGCCGAGGCTGTACCTCTTACAACTCCTCCAACCACAAGTTGGAACACTTGGTGATCATTTCACTTGATCACCACAAAACACTTTTCACCGAGGCCACAACATCTACAACTCCTCACAATACAAGAAAGAAAACTTGTGATCACTTCTCTTGATCACAAAAGCAGCTCTCATAACAACGATCTCTATTGGATAAATATAGCAATGGAAAGCTCAAGTTTGTGTGAGAAAAATAAGATAGAGTTGTGGTGAAAAACTCAAGAAAATCTCTTTGAAATCACTCTTCAAAAACTCTCCTTTTGATATGAAAGTTTTAGCCCAAAAACGTGTGGAGAAAAACCCTAAGAGAGATGAGAAAAACTGGCTTTAAAATTTGTAACGCCCCGAACCCGTAGGTACGGGGACATTATGGCGGCGTACATACGCAGGGCGGAGATACCCTCATGTGCGTACGCTAAGCCTCAGTGCAGGATATAGCCTCCATATATACCAGAGTTCCAGCGTTATATCAGTACAAGAATACCTGCAGAAAGAGGTTAGTGATCATAACAGATATAAAAATAGGGATAAATAAGATAATAGAAATAAATCACAAAGATACCTATGAATGGTCTCGATGATGAGTCTCCTATGTGAATCCAATGAAATATCTGACAATACGATATCTGGGTTCTCCAACCTGGGCACACAAACCTGGGGTCGTCAGAAAGCGACCTAGTGAGTGGTAAAATGAAGGAGGCAGTAATATGTACTATAGTAATACAAGCACGATAATAATATATAATACATGTTTATGTATCAGTGATACTATATAACAGAAACTTAATAAGCAGTAGAAATATAGCAATGTCATATTTTAATACCATCACCAACTAGCATGTTATCATCAGGTCATGTCTGTAATAGTCTCCAGTTTTATATATAATAAACATTGTTGACATGATGCATGTGAACATGTAGATGAAGTATGCAACCATTCTATAGCGATGTTAGTATATGGGATAGTGTCTATAGGATATACAGGAACAAAAGGCATGCAATGCAAGGTATACGTGTACATGAATAGTGTGTCACCACATGAAATGTAATAAGTATCAGGTAATGTAGCAAAGTATACAGGTAACATGATAGTGGATAAATTATCAGGAATAGTAACAAGTACAACTACACAATAGGATACATGTATCAGAGCAAGTCATGTTATTTACGATAATAACAATCAGTACCACCTGGTATTTTAATCAATTTCTTCCAGTGTCTCATACCACTGGCAGTTCATACTGGAGCCCGCACTCCAGTCGAACCCATCCGGACATGGCATCCGGGTACCATTATCCAAACGAGAGAGTGACCAAATAACAAGTGTTCCCGACGTCACTATTGTTTATACCATTTTATTATGTTATTTGGAAACCCAATGGTCGAGAAGCTCTAATCGGGTGGGTGTATCCCGTGCATACTGGGGATCACGGCCTTACCAAGACTCCCTGGCTGCTGAGACCATGGCCAACCCGCTATGGTGAAACAAGTAACGGGAAACGGGAGCTCCATGAGCTAATAACATAACGGAAAATGGGAGCTCATGAGCTATAATGGGCGGTAGCCAGCACTACTCCGTCCCCTGCAGTGGGACAAATAATGGATCCAGACATTCACCCGACAAGATCTAATCAACCGTTAAGTCTTCCCCATCCCTAAGTTATATTTATTATCTTTAACTACACAGTATATTGTTGACACTCTAAAAAAGACAAGATTCCTAACTGGCCTGAACAATGTCTAACTTGTTGACATTTATAAAAGACAAGCTGACGACCAGTTTTTACCCATCTCCGAGGGACAAATCAACTCTACTGATCTAGTGAAGCAGACAGTGAGCCCAGATTGTCTTTGAAGAGACCTAAGCAGGTCTAAGATGCTAGGTTAGCTCAACACTTAGCATCACATGAGCCCGAGGGGATAGCCTCACCTGACATGCTAAGTTTGTCCAACTTCGCCTTGGAGCTGTTCAAAGCTCTATCAGTGACCTAACTTACAGTTTCGCCTGAAATGCTCAATTAACTCCGCAGAGAGTTAGCTTCGCTCGAAGCCACACGCAACCGCGCAGAAGGATGTTCGATAGCTTCGCCACAGATGTTTGTCCAGCTCCACTGAAGAGCTTTCTGACTTCGCCAGATGCTCCTTCCAGCTCCGTTGTGAGCTCGACGCAGCAGCTCGCTGCGGGTCTTTCATGGTCACCTTTGACCAATCAAATCTCCAGATGAGATTAAATCTATTCAAGATCAAATCTAATCGAGATCAAATTTGGCAGTTGTTTACCATAATCTCTTGACTCTCCTAAAACAAGTAAGAAGATCAGAGGAGATCTCTCAGTTATTTAGAAAGAATCAAAACAGATCAGGAGATCGACGCTGCCTGCTATTTCTAACTTCGCAGAAGCTGATTCTAGCCTCGCGGCAAGGCTACTTTCCAGATTTAAACAGATTGACTCAATCTATTTTTAGATTTTCAAGGGACAATTATACCCCTGCTCTCCCTATAAATAGCCCACCAGAGGCATGCGAAGAAAAGGAGGGAGAGAGACACGCACAGAGACATACGCACAGAGAGAGAGGCTGAAAAATAGAGATCTATTCTCTTGCTTCCAAGAATTCAGAGAACTACTTCTCTAATCAGGGTGCTGATACCCTAAGATCTTCCTCCCTCTCAAGGAATCTCCAGAACCAGGCGAGAAGGAATTCCCAAGTGGAGGCAGTTTGAGAAGTAACAAGAGGGTTCTACCAACCTTCTGTTCTCCGATTCCCCGAACCAGGCGAGAAGGGAATCCCATCGATCGCATCGTCTAAGGGACAAAGTGGTTGTGCGCTGACCAGACTCCTACCGGCACACTTCTCCAGAATCTCAGAGGAGATCTACTTGTAATCTTTTGTGTTACTTGTAATTTAGCTCCTCGACCCTTTTTGTAAGTTTTCCCCTTTGTAAAATCAATGGAAAACATATATCTAGAACAAATTCCGTACATGGTACATGTAACACGATAACAGGACATGAGCGTTGTTGATAGCAAGAAACAAGATAACGGGAAACGGGAAACAATAGATATGGGATTCCACACATCGCATATCAACAGCTCACATGTCCAGTAATGAGAAAATCAGTATCAGTAACGGAAAATAATCATGTAATGAGAATACATGAATACTCATGTAACAATAATTCATATAACATGAACAGTGTTCAATATAATAGGAATACAAAGACGATCATCGCATGCATGCAGGTGAATCTATGTAACAATATATATGAATAAAAGAATAATATCGATGCAGAGTGTAACAAGTTTACAAGTACATGCAATAACAATGTTCAGTATAACAAGTATCCATATGTGATAACAGTATTCCGTGTCCTAGAATATCCGTGTAACGCTAGTACTAATACATGTAAGAACTGTGACCGTGTAACAGTGATACAGCACATGAAATAATAGTGTCCAGGGACATGCTGTAATAGTGGCTAGTATGTCAGTGGTACATGAATATGAAATAATAGATATCTAGTGTAACAATATATGTGTAGCGGTGATACAAGTACATGGAATGACAGTGTTCAGTGTAATAAGTGTATACAAGAAGCATAATATCCAGTGTATTGGTGCTAGTATCAAGATGACATGAATTTGTGTCGGCTTATTATTATTTTATTGTAATGAACATAATCGACATACAATTACATACGCTACTGTATTTAACTATAAATCTGGGTTTTCCTTTATCAACGTCTTTTCATTACTCAATTTTAAGTTACAGATAATAAATCAAGAAAAAGAATGATTTATTATTAAGCGTGTTTAAAGAGCAGTCAGGCATAATCTAATGACAGTGTTTATTACAGTGTTTTAACAATGTTTGCAATTTATTAAATATTAATAACGGGGATTTACTAGAAATCATATTTTATTTAAATAAAGCAACTAATTTCACTCAACATGATAAAAATATAATTTATAAAATAAAAATACTCACAAACTGGCCATGGGGAGGTAGCTCTCTTTTCCACGATCGTAACGCTTCCAAGATCGTCCAAATCGGACTCCGGATGCTCCAAATATCGCCCGAACACTAAAATCATATAAAATAGGTTAATTATGTAATAAAAAGGTCTAAAGTGCAATTATTAGAAACTGCAAGGGATTTATATGTAAACTTACCTTTAATATGTGATGCGGGTTTGGGTAGCTAACGGGTCCAGATCCACAACCAATACCCAATTAACTTAATTGAATGGGTTATGGGTTAACGGGTCTAACCCAGTAGGGTTAAAGGGTAAATTGGGTTTGGGTTTGGGTTCAGGTCCACAACCCATTATGGGTTGTGAACCCATAACAACAGCAGCGGCAGCAGCACCACTGCTGCGCGTGGGTCCACGGCGAAGGCCGGCCATCGCTCCACCTGGCCGCCGGCGGCGCCTCGCCGAAAGAGAGAGAGGGAAAAAGAGAGAAAGAGATGGAGAGAGAGAGAGAGAGAGAGAGAGAGAGAAGAAGAAGAAGAAGAAGAAGAAGAAAAAGAAAAGAAAGAAGAAGAAGAAGTAAAAGAAGACAGGAAAAGAAGAAGAAAAAGAAAAAGAAGAAGAAGAAGAAGAGAAGGAAAAGAAGAAGGAGAAGAGGGGGTGGCGCCTGGCTGGGGGGCGCAGTGGCGACCGGCTTGCCGGCGGCAATCTGCCTCCTTGACTGAAATAAAAACATAGAGAGAGAAAGTGACGGGGAGAGAGAGACAGTGAGAAAGAGAGGAAAGAAAGAATTAGAGAGAGAGAGAGTTTGAGAGAGGGTTTTATTTAGATGAGAGAGAAAGAGAGGCGGTGGACATAAGGCGGTGGGGGGGAGTCCAAAGAAATGGAGAAGAAGAGGGAAAAAAGAAAAGAGGAATTTTTTTTATATTACTTAATTAATATTATTTTATTCGGTAAAAATTTGGCTAACTTCGAACGGTTCTGAAAAATTACATAAAATAGAGAATATTATCTTGAGACAGAATATGAAAACAGTTTGAAGAAATTTAGTCCGGTTTGCAAAGTAAAAATCCTTGAATGTGTCGTTGATAACGGGGACACCGGTTTGACCGGATTTTTCATAAATTTAGAAAAATCTCCAAAAATACCATAACGTAGATAATACAATTTTAAGATATAAGGTGAAAGTAGATTCCTAAAATATAACTCCATTTGTGAATTAGAAATCGCAGAGCTGATTATCTACGGAGATTTTCCAAAATAATCCAGAAAAATTTCGGAAAATTCTGAAAAATCTAAAATATTGGAAAATAATATCTGAAACTAAAATCGGCTCAATCTGACTACCAGGAAGGTCAAATGAATTTTGTACGCCGAATCGAGTACTGATACTGTGATACGTCATTAGGGATCAGGGGGTTACAAAATTTCTCTAAAATCTTATATAAAACTGGCCAAAACAGCCCCCTTTATAGAGCTACAAAAACTAGCCATTGGGGCAAATCCCAGGCCAGATGCCCTATCGGTCGACTGGTTGGTCAACTGAGGCAAGAACCAGAGAGCATAGCTCTCTGGCCGGTCGATCGCTCGGTCGACAGGGGCCAGATCCAGAGAGTAAACTCTCTGGATCGGTCGACCGGTCGACCGGCCCTCAAGCCAAGACTGTGTGCACGTTCTGTGCACATCGGTCGACCGCTTGGTCGACCGACTTCTAGCTCGGTCGACCGGTCGGTCGACTGCCAGAAGGCTAGGTCAGGGATAAAAAGGGATTAAAACTTAGTTTTATAAAATCCTTTAAAATCCCATAAAATCACATAAAATCCACAAAAATAGGTTCGTGAATATATTTGAAGAACAAATATGTGTGATCAAAATTCAAAACATATTACAAACTATTTGAATTATTTTTGTGATATAGAAATTAAGCTTTAAACAAAAACTGGTATTTTTCAAAATCAAACTTTTAAATGAAAACCCGATTTTTCCAAAACTCGTTCAAATACAAAAATAAGATATTAAAACTTATTTGAAGTATAGTGTGTATGGATATGATCCAATACACATATAAAAAGAAATATCTATGTTTTGACAATAAGCTCTAAAATAAGTTTTGATAAATACAAAACTTAAACACATGATATAGAAACATCAAATAAGTTTTTCTAAACATTTGAACCAACAATGTATGTGGATGAAATTCAAAACATATATAAAACATGTAAACTTGTTTTGATGAACTATATTCATGAAACATAAAGATATCTTCTTGAAGCTCAAAACAAAAACGGTATTTTCTAAAGTCAAAACTATTCTTATGAAAACACTATATAAATTTTGTGTGTATGTG
Source organism: Agave tequilana (assembly GCA_038442645.1). Classification (NCBI taxonomy): domain Eukaryota; kingdom Viridiplantae; phylum Streptophyta; class Magnoliopsida; order Asparagales; family Asparagaceae; genus Agave; species Agave tequilana. The sequence continues at coordinate 67,204 of JAVJIF010030443.1, forward strand.
TATGAGCTTGAGTAATCTACAACTAATCTATCATTTATATTTTATCTAAAAGCAAAAATCTTAACAAAATCTTAATACTTGCAAACACTAGACTCAAGTCTTGAAAATATTCTTCTCCATCTTGACTTGGTCCAAATCTTGATTCAAAGAGCTAGACTCCTTTTAAGTACTTGATGCGATCTTTGAAGCGCGAGCTCTTGAATTAACGCGTGCTAGCTTCAAAACTTGATTTAGAATCTTTTGTTGAAGCTAAACACCGAGTATGATCTTGAACAAATATCTGAAACTATATAAACACAAGATATTTAGTACTATAACTACATGAGTTAATCATCATCAAAACTAGAGTAAAGGGCCTTTGGGCCAACAATCTCCCCCTTTTTGATGATGACAAAACCCATGAAGTTATATATGCATGAATTAAAGATAAGCTTCATAGAAGCTCCCCCTTAACTCATGCATAGCAATAAACATAATGATATTCAATGAAAGCACATAAATTAAACAAAACATATATGCATAAACACCAATATTAAGCATGCATATATAAACTCACTAAATTCTTCTCCCCTTTTTGTCAATTCATCAACAAAGGGGTAAAGACAATCAAACAATAAAGATGTATATGTGATACATTCATGAAGAGGAGAGACGTTAAGTTAGCTCCCCCTGCATACATGCATTACATGGAGAAGGAATGACTAGACCCTAACCCACATAAAGCATAATATGCAATGTATAAGCAGAGATGTTAAGCCCCCTGCACACGTGTATCACGTAAAGAAGAGAGGTCAAGCTCCTCAATATGAGATACATTCAACATGAATCTATACATAGAGAAAATGTTAAGCTCCCCTTGCATATACGCAATACATATCAACAAATTTTTAAAAAAAAAATTTGATAATACTTAAAACAAAATTTTGAAATTTCTTGAAGTCAACAAATTAGATTTTGATATCAATAGTAAATTTTGATACCAGTTGTAAATTTTGATACCAATTGTAATTAATTGTAAGTTTTTGATACCAATTGAAGGTAAAACATGAAATATATTTTGATACCAAACAAATACTAATTGAAATTAATGCATAAGCTTGTAGAGATACCAATAAACATTTAGAATTAAATTAAGTTTAGCATAAACCTTTTGTGCTTTAAAAATGTGTAAAGACATTATGAAACAAGCACAAGAAAAATCATATATATGTATGTATGAAAATGAAAATACCACTTGGAATTTGAATCATACATATATAGAAAACACATATGAGCATACAAAAATAGAATTTTCATTAAAATCATGTATATCTCATACCTACCACCCTATCATGCACATGTTAAAAGATAGTCATTAAGGCATACAAGGCATGGTCGCCCAACCATCCGCCCTTTAAAGGGTAGAAGTTTTTAAAAATAGAATTTAAAAATAGTTATGGATTGAAAACACTACCAAGTAAAGAATAAATAACTAGTTAAAAGTAGTTTTTGAAAAACTAGTAAAACATCCTTCAAATATGAAATCAAATCATATACATCTCATGAATATGTATATTACACAAAAATTGACACTCAAGATTTATAAAGCTCATAAATGCTCATGAAAACAAATACATGAGTAAACATAAGAGATAAGAGTGCACGAGAATCATGTGAATGACACATTCATGAAAATAAATAATAAAGCTCAAAACAAAAATTTAATATGAAAATCCTTTTTCATAAACATGATATATCATATAGCTATGCATGATCATCAAAATTAGGGCATATAATGTACAATTATACAACAAATGAGTACATAATAGAAATAGATCATGTATAGCATGTAGCTCAAAAATTGTACATGTATAACACAAGTTTTAAAAAAAATTTGCATATCAACATGATATAGACATTTAAATCATACTAAACATGAATAAAGAATAGGCATGTAAATCTATTGAAAAGTTTTTTAAAAATACATACATAGCTAACAACCAAATAACTCAACATTAAGCACAGACACATATGATTGAGTTTAGGTTACTACACTAGCATATAAGACATTTAAACTATTTTAAAGAAGAAGAAATAGTTACCAAAATCGATATAGCTAATTCATTTCTCCAAAACAAGAGGTGATCTCCCACCATATTTTCTTGATAGCGATGCATCAAATGGGTATGTCCATCAAGCTCCAAGTGCATCCACCACCAATACACCAAACCTTTCAAATTTTATGAGAGCTCACACCTACATCAAATACAAGATGTGAGAATTTTGGTACCCATATTTTTTTGGGTCCATGAGGGTTAGAAATATTGGGAACCCAAACATTATTATTTGCAAAATTTAAAGAATTTAGTCTATCAAAATAAAATTTTGTAAGATGGCCTTTGTGGCCACTATGTGTACATGTGTATACTCTGGCATACATATGAGAATGGGTGTGATCATGGTGCACATGAGGTGTATGCCGTATAGGATATGCATGCATGTGTGGAATTTGTTTCTTGCGAAACATAGTTTTCAATTTATTATGTTTAAATGCACATTGGCTTAAAGTGGAGCCCAAACAATCAATTCTATTTATCAAGACATGATCTCATATTTATCAAAAGAAGGTGCAACATTATTATCATGAGAGACATGGCAAGAATCAAAATTATTTTTCCTTTTAGAAATATTTTCTTTAAAACATTTTTCTTTTTCAAAGAGTTATTTTCCTTTAAAATAGTTTCCTTTTTTTTGAAATAGAATCAATTTATATTTTAAAGAATTGTTTCCTTCTAAAGCAACATTCGATTTTGAAGATAAAGAAACAATTCTACTTTTTCAAGAATTCATTTTTCATCAACAAGATTTTATTTTCTTTTAAGACTAAGTCTTTTTCTTCTTTTAACAAATCATATTTTTGAAGAAGTTTTTGACAAAAAGATGCAAGCTCATCATAAGGCATGTCAAATATCTTCTTCTAACTCGGATTCAGAATTTACCTCAAGGAGGTCATCCCCTTGGACCATGTAGCACATATTGGAAGTAGCACTTCCATCATCCGAGTCACTCCCCATATAGTATTGCTTTTGTTCACCAAGAGAGATAAGAGTGTTTCATACTACAAAAGCCAAATCAAAGTTAGCAACCCTTGATAAATATTCATCATTTAGGGTAGATTTTAAAGCATTGATGGCTTTTGTGTTAGCCTCAAGATGATTGCCATTTAAACAATAAGAATATTTAATAGTGGCAAAATAAACATGAATACCTAGGGCTTTTAGGTACATGGACATCTTAACTTTTCAAGTTTGAATGTTAAGAATGTCAAACATAAGAGGTGTCATGAAATTCATGTGTGTGTATACAAATATTGTGATTAGCTAAAATAGATCTTTAACTCTAGGTTGTTAGACCCAAATCAAGAGCACCAAGCTCTGATACCAATTGTAAGTCACCTAGAGGGGGGTGAATAGATGACAAGCTAATCAAATGCAAAACTAATGCGTAATTGTGCAAACTAAAACTATTATGCAAACACACAAAGTATAACTAAAGAGTGTAGCCAAATTTTTGGTAAAGGGCTCTGGACTATCTCTTTAAGATTCCTCTAAATTAAGAGTTGAGGTGCCACTATGAGTCTCTTGGTTGAATATAAGTATGAGCAAACAATCTCAAACATATATCAATTAAGCACAAGGAAATATCAAGCATATAATAGATATGAATAATAAGAGCATGTAAGATATAAAACACAAGTGGGAGAGAATGAGCAATCGCAAACACAGGAGAATTGTTTCGAGATTCGAGCACACTTGCTCTACATCCCCGTCTTCAATACTAAGAAGGATTTCCACTATAATAGATCCCACAAGATCACTCGTTGCCGCAACACTTACAACAAGCTCCCTCAAGAACTCTTAGACCCGCAAGTACCTCATTTGTTCCCGCAAGAACAACACACGCAAGCACACTAGCTTGCCGAGGCCGCACCTCTTACAACTCCTCCAACCATAAGTTGGAACACTTGGTGATCACTTCACTTGATCACCACAAAACACTTTTCAAGGGACTCAATGAACACGAGTCAAGGTGGAGATTATTAGTATTTGGAGTGCCTCATATTCAATAAAGAAGAATCAGGTTCAGGTGGAGGTCTTACAAACTTCACAGATCAAGCACGGATATGTATAGGCATTATTCATGATTATTTGTCGACTAATTGGTCTTATTAATCGACTAGGTCATAGGCCAGTCGACTGATACTTTGGTGTAGTCAATTAGGCCCTGCAAAAGAGAGTTGGGTTCTCAGATAGTGTTATAGTAGTCGACTAGGTTTTGGGTATAGTTGACTAATACTTGGTATTAGTGGACTAATAATTTGCCCTAATAGACTAGTGTCGGGTTGTGAACGTTTTCAAATACAGTTCTGTTTCTTGCTTTAGATTGGATTCGGGTTTTCTCTTTCTCTGAGACGGTGCTAATTAGATTGTTGAAGTTTGTGTTGAACTAATATCATCCTAAGTGCCTATATAAATCCTTTGGGGGTGGCCTTTTGAAGGTGTGTCAAGAATTCAAGAGAAATTCAGATTTTCACTATTGAGAGTTATGAGAGAGAGAGAGAGAGAGAAAGATCCTCTTATAACTCTTGTAATTTTCTTCCCTATTTTCAATAAAGATTTCTCCTGTCCTCCTCATGGACGTAAGCACATTATCGAACCACGTTAGATCTGGTGTTTTTGGTTGTATGGTGATTATAGTTTCAATTACTTGCTAGCGGTAGATCTTCTACGCTTCCTCTTCGTTTGCCGAGTCTTTAACTCGATATTTCTCTATTATTTGATCTGTGATAGACCACAGCAAAAGGATTACTATGTTAGTGACCAGTCTAAACTATGCACAATCATGGACCTATTACAGAAAGACTGTAATTCAGCCATCAAGATCCTTGGGGGTCTCTACAAGAATTATTAGAGATTATGAGAATTATGTTTGAGATACTATCGGTAGATTTTGAGATCTTTTTAGTTGATTCATTTATCTCCTACTGACAACAGTGGATGTAATTAGCCATTGCGTTAAGGACATATATATAATGTTTTTTTTGAGTAAAAGATGAGAAGTCCACCTCCCTTCATTAAAGAAACAATAATGAAACTACAAATCCTATGCATTACATCATTATTCTCAACTCGAGGGGCTCATAGGAAACTTGTCAAGAGTGTACAAAAGCCCCAAACGACAAGAGAACACTAAGCCCTCCTGTCAAGTACATCCAGAGACAAGCTAAAGAAACCAAAAAAATCTCATAAATGCAAAGCTCAGAAGATCTCCAAACAAAAAAAAACCACCCATAAGTAACTCGCTCACTGACCACTACAAGCGGTAATCTGACGTTTCTCATGCCAGAATAGCGCACGCTGTGTCACAGACTCCTTCATCTAACCTCAACCGCTAAGATTGTTGCTTGAAACTTGGGCTTGTTTGTTCCGCCACAAAACGTCGCAAGTCGTAAGTCGTAAAATGAGAATGAAAAAAGTGAACTGTAGCAGAGAAAATATATTGTGTTTTACAGTGTTTGGTTGATAAAGTGAAAGTGTAAATGGAAAAGTATATTGTGTTTTACGGTGTTTGATTGGTAAAGTGAAAGTGTGAATGAGAAAGTATATTGTGTTTTACGGTGTTTGGTTGGTAACTTAAAAGTGTAAGTGGAAAAATTGGTCACAAAATTAACTGTAGCAGTGATTTAAATATTATAAATATTATTAAATTAAATATACTATTGAAAATTAAATTGCATTAATAAATCTGAGATAAAATATTAATAATTTTAATATTTTAATTATAACAATAATATTAATAAAATATTAGTAAAATTAGTAAAATATTACTAAAATATTGACTAAATAAATAATTATAAATTTTAAGAAAATCTAAAGAACATTAATAAAATTTTAAGGATATTAATAAAACATAAATATTAAAAAAAATCTTAAGAAAAATAATAAAATATAGTTTAATATTATAAAATACTTAAGATTATTATAATATTAAATTTTATTATAATAATATTGCAATATTATAAAAGTATAAAATTAACAAAGTAAAATATAATTATAAATTTAATAATAAAATATTATTATGATATTATTATAATGAATTATTACAATATTAACATAATAAAATATTAATATAATTTTAAAGTATATTATAATATTAATAAAGTAATTATTTATATTAAGAAATAAATAAATTAAATATATAATAATTTTATATTAAAGCATATTATTGTTATATTAATAAAATATTAAATCTAAAGAAAATATTAAGAAAATTGGTGTAAATATTAATAAAATAATAAAGTATTAAATAACAATATTAAATTAAAATATTAAATTAAAATAATAAACTATTAAATATTAAAACAATATTAAAAATAATAAAAAACTAAAAAATACAAATATAAAATAATTAGGTAAGAAATTAAACACTATTAAAAATATTAAATATATTAAATATTTAATAATATTAAATTATATATTGATTATAAAGTAACTGCTTTGAGACTGCAAGTGTATTACAAGTGGAATTTACATGACCACAAAATTAACTGTGGCAGCTACAAGTGGGAAAATTTGAGTGTAAAAGTGAGATTTATATGACCACAAATTTAACTGTAGCAACTGCAAGTGGGAAATGAGAGTTGTATTTTGCAAGATGTTTTGCAACGAAACAAACAGCGGAAAATGAAAAAGAGGTTTTACGACTTGCGATTTTGCGGCCTTTTGCGGGGAAACAAACAAGCCCTTAGTGTTTGGTTTTACTGTTCTTCTTCTCCAGCCTCTGCTAGGCTGGCCCTCTGGATGGCATCTGCCCAAAGCAATTAAGCTCTGTTCCACCAAGTCTAAAAATGCTCCTCTTCTACTAAAGGACCATGTCCCGGCTCTGTCTCACCTGCTGCGACTCCCGAGTCTTGAGTTATACCTGTTTGTTGGATTGCATTGATATAATTCATATCAGCCCGCCCAATGGCCTCGGCCTCTGTCTCCCAGCCCCCTTCAAAAGGAGAAGACCCAAATTACACAGAATTGAGCTCAGCAGGCCCATTTCCAGACATATATATAATGTTAGGAATGCTCTATGTTACAGTGGTGAATGTCGATTTCTTCTTTCTTACTTATTGCTCTACTGTTACAACTTTTGCACCCATCAGAATATGGCCTTCCCCAATAAGAAGGAAAGAAAAAAAAGAAAAAGAAAAAGAAAACTTGTGCTCCTAAGATCATCATTGATCATGCTAATAAAGGTCATATGAAACAAATTAATCCTGTCTTATCTTGAATCAAAGCTAACTCTAACTCTGTAGCATCTAGTTCACTTGTTATCCTCTGACTCTGTAGCATCTAGTTCACTTGTTATCTTGTTGTTATATATGTTGTTGCCACTGACTAATCTGAATATATTGTGATTTCAGAGGAGGACACCCCCACGATCGGATCGACTGGGGCGGCACAGTAGATACGAACCACAGGATCTACTAAGGTAACTTGAAGAAGAGAAGAAGGTATTCCAAAGTAGATAGAAAGCCAACACATAATATAACGATGTTCTACTGATGAAACAGATCGTGTGTACGTCCACGGGAGAAGTGGAAGAAACTTTATTAAAACTTTAGGGGAGTATAATAAGAATTACTTACACCTCACGCTGAGAAGTTATAAGTTCTTAATAACCACCAAGAACAGCGAACCCTTATGGCTAAACTTCTCTCACAAATTTCCCACCTAGATGAATTACACCCTTAGGAAATACAAATTCATGGGATTCTATTGGAATACAATGAAGGTCACCCCTAAAGGGTTATTTATAGACAATAGAACTCTTCTAATTCTAAACAAACTCTTTCAATCGGAATAAAAGAAACTTGAATCCAACTCGGACTCAAACACCTTCAATCAGAATAAAAAAAACTTGAATCCAACTCGAACTCAAAACAGATACAGAAGAAAAACTGTCAAATTTGACATTAATTAACTACTTTCATGACGTATTCACGTCATAATCCTAACAATCTCCCCCTTAATTTGAATACGTTCAAGTCCGAGAATAGCTACCATGTTCTATGTGCTCGCATCCACGCACAATTGAACAAACTTGACTTCATCTCCATCTCACTCCCTCTTCTCCATAACCCCATAATAGGGTTCACATCTTGATTAGGTCGAATAAGTTCAGGCCAAAGCTGAACTTTATTACCCAATGATCTCCTTGATCTACACAAGATTTATGAGAATTTGCTCCACCATAAGAGTAACGATCTGAACTACATTGTTGCGCGCCTAGTCCCAATCTCACTTCGGGGTACAATTGAACATCTGAGTTCGAATCCTTTATAGTCTCTGATTATTCCACAACTACCACTTTTGAAGCTGAGGATAATTGCAATCCACCAACTGTAACCTCTGAATTCCGTAGCATTACACATTGCTGACACGTTCGGCTTGAAATATCACATGGGCCTCTTTGAAAACTTCCATAATGTCATCTTTCAAACTTAAACAGAACCCTTCTCTATGTAAGGCTCCGAGAGGGATGAGATTGTACCTTGATTCGGGAACATGACAAACGCCTTGAAGAGTAGTGATGTATCCATCATGAGACTGACACTGGATTGTTCCTTCGCTAATCACCTTGCTTGTAGCAAAATTTCCCATGAAGACTTCTCCCCTTGAACCAAAATATATGAAGAGAATATCTTCCTATTGGAACTGATATGTTGTGAACATCCAGAATCTATGACCCACCTATCTTTGTTACCAGCTGGTCTGTCTGTAACAGATAAAATGTCTCCCTGTTCTTCATCTCTTTCAACTAGTACAGTGATATTAGCATCTGATTGTTTCTTCTTTCGAAGCCAACACTCATATCTAATGTGCCCCTTTTTGTGATAATAGTTGCATTTCAAATTTTTGTATTTTGAGTTACTCGTGAAACTTTCATTATTACTCTTCTGTTTTGAATAATGAACTTACCCAGATTCATCATGATGAGACTCACCCGTTAACTAGGTGTCAATTTTGTCCTTGTTGAGTATATGCTTCTTGGCCTCATTGACCTTGATTGTTGACTTGCCTCCAAAAATGATTGCTTCCCTAAAACTCTTATATGAAGATGGTAAAGAACACAGTAATAGAAGTGCTTGATTTTCATCTTTTATCTTAACCCTTATCTTATCAAGATCATTGATAATAAAGAAAAATTCTGTAATGTGAGACCTGATAGGTGTACCTTCATGCATGCGAAGAAGAAAGAGATGCTACTTTAGAATCATTCGATTCTCTAACAACTTCTTCAGAAAGTGGTTCTGAAGTCGCTCTCACAGCGAAGATGCTATTTTCTCCGTAGAAAACTTATCCAACACTTCGTCTGCCAAACAAAGCTGAATAGCTGTCAAGGCTTTCTCATCCAACTCCTGTCAAGCTTCTTCCTTCATGTCTTAAGGTTTTTTCTCGCTCCCGAGTAGTGCTTTCTTCAACCCGCTCTGGGTAAGGATGGTGTTCATCCTAATCTACCACCTGCTGAAATTGATGTCGCCATCGAACTTCTGAATATCGAACTTGATCGCAAATATCTTCGCATTGACCTTACTCTAATACCAATTGTTGTGATTTCAGGAGAAGATGACCCCACGACCGGATCAACTGTGGCGGCACAGCGGATACGAACCACAGGATTGACTATTCCAAAGTAGATAGAAAGCCAACACACAGTATAACGTGGTTTCACCGATCAAACAGATCGTGTGTACGTCCACAGGAGAATGAGAAGAAACTTTATTAAAACTTTAGAGGAGTACAATATGAATTACTTACACCTCACGCTGAAAAGTTATAAGTCCTTGATGGCCGCCAAGAACAGGGAACCCTTGTGGCAAAGCTTCTCTCACGAATTTCTTACCTAGATGAATTATACCCTTAGAAATTAAAAATTCATGTGATTCTCTTTGAATATATTGATGGCCACCCCTAAGGGGTTACTTATAAACTATAAAACTCTCCTAACTTTAAACAAACTCTTTCAATCAGAATAATGGAAACTTGAATCCAACTCGGACTCAAAACACTTTCAATCAGAATAAAGGAAACTTGAATTCAACTCGGACTCAAAACAGATCCAGAAAAGAAAACTGTCAAATCTGATATTAATTGACTACCTTCATGACGTATTCACGTCACAATCCTAACAGAATAATCTCACTGAAAGACAAAGATTTAGGATAAGTCAATCTTAAGCAATTAATCAACCTTTTGAACATGACATTATTGGTGATTGACAGTGAGTCCACTTAGATGAATCAAGCATGAAAAGATGGACCTTATCATAAGGTACAAGGAAAGCAAAAAAAAAAAAAGATTTATCCATGATTGCTCATGTTCATGCACTTAAAGAGTTAAGAATCAATGCATTGCTGCTTCCCAATCCTCAGCCACGCATTGATCCAGTAAGCTTTCTCATTCGGACAATGTTCCAAAAAACCAACGGCGTCCTACAGCCACAACTTCCTACTTTACACTGGTGATAGGTTGAAAGTATACATATCGACAGTATGACTGCACGCGGAAAAATGAAATTGAATCATATGGATTGGTCGCAGAGAATAAATTGCCGTGAATATGTTGCATTCTTTCTTATCTGAAAGCTGTACTGATCAATGGATTTAGCACTGGCATCCTAATACAAGCGCACAACCAATATCAGAAGCCCCCCAGTCTGCACATAGTCCACCGAAATGCATCAGCATGCACTAAAGCCTGATCCCATTAGAGGGTGGTCGACAACACAACAATGCATTAGGGATTAATTAACTCGCAAGTGTGAGATTAAGAAACCCTATTGGATACTTCAGAGAAAAAAATTCCCCAAATGTCATAGTGCTTACAAGCTTGCCTTATGGTTGTGTCCCAGAATGGAACACTTTTGTGCTTTTTATGGATAATGGAAAGAGACTCGTTCTCTTGACGATAACTGCTGGCGTGTTCATAAAGTTGTGTTTTCATTACACCCTATATAAGCTGCGATAAGCCCTTTGAAAGATGTCATTAAGTCTTCAAGCTAAATTAAACAAGAGGTTTTTAGTGGCGGGTGACGAAATTACGAAGGGAGGGGAAATATCTTGAGAAGGATGTCGGTAAGAGAGGTTATGAGGAAGGTGAAGCCATACGTGGCTATGATATTTCTGCAGTTTGGGTATTCAGGGATGTATATCATCGCGGTGGCTACACTGAAGCGCGGCATGAATCACTATGTGCTGGTTGTGTATCGGAATGCGATTGCTGCTGCTGTTATGGCTCCTTTTGCCTTGTGGTTTGAGAGGTCGTTCTCAGTTGCCTCCTAAATATTGACACACATGCGCGAGCACATATACATGATGCAAGTTTATATGTATTTTATGCTAACTCTTTTACTACGTAATTCACTTGTTTACTGGAATTCGTGTTTTGGTATTTCTCACCTAGGATAGCAAGGGTTGATAACGTCTTAAAACATTTTTGTTCAGAATTCTACTTTCTTACTTTTCACCCGAGATAGAATCAAGAAACTTTAAACGAACTTTTCATATTGACAGTTCGAATGAGAATAAATATATATTGAAAAAGGAAAAAAAGTCAAAGAACTTGTCATACTGATAGAAGCAGTTGTGCATATTACTTTTGTTCAATACTAATTGTCTCTGTAATTACTCTTTTTTTCCCTCACCTTTTTTATTGTTCAACAGGAAAATGCGACCCAAGATGACATTGCGCGTCTTCCTCAAGATAATTGTTCTAGGATTACTTGAGTACTGATATTCTATCATTATCAAATTACGCATCTCTAATTTCTAGCTTAAATTTTTATATCTCTGTTTCTGATTATGCGTGATGGTTTGTTGATTATCAGGCCTGTGCTTGACCAAAACTTCTACTATGTGGGAGCCAACAGCACCTCTGCAGGCTTTGCTGCCGCGTTGGTGAACATGATCCCTGCGATTACTTTCCTGATGGCCCTCGTTCTCAGGTAATTAACAAGAGACTTATTTTTATCCTTTCCCCATAATTACTCTAGTTTTCTAAGTGACACTTTTTTTTTCAATATCAGGATGGAGAAGGTAAATCTTAAGCAACGACGTAGTCAGGCCAAGGTTATTGGCACTCTTGTAACCGTCGTTGGAGCATTACTCATGATACTGTACAAAGGTCCAGTCGTAGAGTTCGTGTGGTCCAAGGGACGAACTCACCACAGCAGTGCAGCATCAAAAGGAGGAAGTAGCTTTCTTGTTGGAACGTTTATGCTACTTGCGAGTTGCATTGGTTGGTCTGCTTTCTACATTGTACAAGTAATGAGTTCCTACAACGATCGATCCACTTCTCCCTACCAAGAAATTATTGTGTTATCGTACTGATAATTCGTTCGATATGTTCTATAATCAGGCAAATACTCTGGAATCGTATCCGGCTGAGCTCTCTTTAACTACTTTGATATGCTTCATGGGCGCTCTTTTGAGCAGTGCAGTCACTCTGGTGATGGAAGGCAGGAATGCCAAGCCTTGGTCCATAGGCTGGGACATGAGACTTTTCACTGCATTTTACTCGGTATGTCCTCATATTAAGAGTTCTCATTTATGCCATAGTTTTTTCCTATCGCATCGATGAACTACTAGCGCCATACGAGTGCACATTACAATGTTGATATTTGTTTACGTGCAGGGAGTGATGTGCTCTGGGATTGCATATTATGTGCAAGGCACAGTGATGAAGGAGAGAGGCCCTGTATTTGTTACTGCTTTCAACCCCTTGTGCATGATTATAACTGCAACTTTGGGCTCCATTGTTCTAGCAGAAGAGATCACTTTAGGAAGGTACACATACGAACTGCAAAATAATTCTCTTAATGACGATGATCGGGTAAATTAAATTCTTACCATTGTTATCTTTTCTTCTGCTTTTTTTTGTAGGATTATTGGCGCGGTTATTATAGTGACTGGTCTCTATGCCCTGATATGGGGTAAGAGCAAGGATCACTCGGCCAAAACTTCAGATATAGATGTGAAGAATGGTGCCCTGGAACTACCAACCAGTGTGGCTTCTGAGGTTGCTTCAAACAAATTGGAGCTACAAGTTAAATAAACCTTCATATTTGAATTTTAGAGCTCATTTCATGCAAGTACTTAGCATAGCTTGCGGCTTTTGTTTCTGATGTCATGTTGTGGCTACTTGGACAATAAAAGTTTTGAGAAATTGAGAAATGTACTTCATTTATTTTGTTACTCTTTTTCCTCTCTATTTGCGTCAAAAGTGGTCCTTGTTTTTTTTTTTTTTTTTTTTTTTTAAAGAGTAAAATGGTGACCTGAGAAGTTCTCCCGCGTTTCATTAATAAGCTTTTAATGAAACAACCATGGAGATACAAGTAGACCGTGGTCGTTGTTTACTTCTAGGTCATTAAAAAATTTTAGTGTTAGCGAGTCTTGGTACGAGTGATTGCCTATTTAAATAAAGATAGCAAATGTGAATTACTCCAACTGGGCATTGTGGGTTTTATTGGTATGCAATTTTTATCTAATAGCACTCCAGAATGCCATTTTTTTAGAACAGGCTGCTATTTAGGAAGTCTTTTTTTGCGATGTCATCAATCGTTCTCTCTGATGATGGAAATAAATTAAGCAGTATGGAGTTCATATATGTTAGTTTTAGTTGTACCAATTGCAATCTCTTACAATGATGTTTTCACCGTCACATTCCATTTATTTACATCTCCTTTCTTTTCTCTCCTCCTCCTTTAACTAACCTTGGAATCCAATAATGAACTTTGATAACATATTTATTCATCTTTTTATTTGTCAGGGTACATTTGATAAGTTATTTATGAATATAGAAAATCCCTTTGTTTGTCTCAAAATTTACTTTCTTAATAGTTTCCCTTTGATAAATAACTGGGCAATATCCCTCCTCTCCAAAACAGGACTCCATATTCCAAACAAAACCCTAACTCCAAAATCCCCAATTTCTTTCTCTCTCTCTGTTAATTTTTTTGGGAATTTGTATTAAATATTTGCTATTTTTTTTTTAAAGAAAATTGGATTGGAGAGCGATTCTCATTCACTAGAATCTACTGAAAAAGTAAGTTAATTCTAAATTAGTTAAATCTTTGTCGATCTTATTAATTTGTTAATACTTTTATGTTTTCTCTAATTTGAAAAATACTTAATGCTTAAATTAAATCAATTCATTCAAGCTGACAATCAAACCATAATTTATGTACAAAACTAAACTAAAAATACTATGTGTTCTATATGGAAAGAATGGAATTGGAAGAATGGATTTGTGAGGGAGAGTGAATGGATGGGTGTGAGAGAGTGTGGGCATGTGTTTGTGCGGTGAACCGTGTGTGTTGTGAGAGTGTGGGCATGCGCTTGTGCTTATGTGTGTGCACGCGAACGTAGAATATGTTATTCAGTTTTATAATATTTCAATTTTAAATCATAATGTCACCGTCCTGAAAATTCTGTGTATGCCACCGTTTATGCTCTGAGCTAATTTTAAATTTCTCATGACTTGGTCCCTTTAAAAGCAATGTGAGAGTGAATCGTTGGAGCCTCTACATACAGTCATGCATCAAGAGGGGAAAAAATAGATTTTCTATTTGCAAAATATGTTGTCCTATATAGAGGTCTTCTGTTTTTTAACTTTATACAGACTTAAAAAATAGCATGCTATTCTATGTTCACACTTAATTTATTGAATGCACTTCTTAAAGTCATCAAGAATTTCAGTGAAAGAGTAGATCTTTAGAAAAGAAAGGGTGAGGATAAAGTTTGCTAGAATAGAAAGTTATTTTCCTGCCAAATTATGTCATTTGTGCATAATCGATCTCTCCTTTTTTTTTTTTTATCAACTATCAAAAATCTACCCTTTTCTATCATGCAATCTATAATTTTTGCCCCTCATTAAATTGAAAAGGAGAAAAAGTGAATAGCTTTCGACTTTTTATTTTTGTTTGTTTTTATTAAACATTCTCTAAAATGGACCTCACATATATTAACGATTATTCTATCCACATTTCACATTTATGAGCAACATGTGTTTCATCATATATTTATTTTAAATTGTTCTCCCTCTCTAATTTATTTTCATAATTTTATTTTGAAGTTTCGAACGGTTTAAATGCATTTGGGGATTTTGGGTGGAAGCATTTAGGTTGTGTTTCGCACGCGCGGAATGTGAAATTTCCCTGTAATATTAAATTCTCACGATTAGAATTTCTAGGCATTAAATTTCAGGGAATATTATATTATACTAGTTGGCATAATCTCAATATTTTCGAGAATCTAATATTCTCATGGGATCTGACGACGAGAGAGGCGGTGGTAGTACCTCCACGAGAGGCAAACGCAGCAGAATCGGATGAAATCCTCGGGCTGGCTCAGGCGCTCAAGGATCATCTTCCAGTTGTCGAGAGGTTGATCGTCGGCCCATGGAGACAGTTGATTAATGTTGGCACAACGCAGGCAGGCTTGCAAGAGGTTGGAAATGAGAGATCCAAGGGACTTTAACCATGTCATGGTAGAAAAATATTTGAGGAGAAATATTAACCTAGGGAGAGTGGAGACTCCTCAAATAACGTGTGATACGATTAAGAAAAGAAAAGAATGAAAAAAGAAATACCCGATGAGTATGAGTTATAAATACCCACCTATTATGGTGGGAATTAAATTCCTATAAATTGGGGTAATTTAATACCCTCAGGAATTATATATTCTCGATAATTCTAATGATTATTATGAGAATTTTAAATTATTGAGTGAATTCCCGCGTATCAAACGCACCCTTATAGTAAAACTTAATGAGGGAAAACCTCAATTATAATTTTTTCTTCACTTGAGCCTCATTTTTTTTGCAGGCGCTAAATTGGAAACGCGTGTTTCATTGGTGGTTTTATCACAAAAATGTAAAACACTAAAATATCCTCATTTTAACTTTTAACGGTAGCCACGATTGCAATTGAAAGCGCTCTACAACTGTGACTGCAACTTTGTAAGAACTGCGATTGCGACTTTGTAAGAATTTTCTGAGAATTGTAATATAAACTTTATGAGAACTGCGACTTTGTGAGAATTTCAATTGCAACTGCACCTTCATGACTACAAATCCCAGTCCTTACATAAAAAAACCTCATTTTCATGTTTACTTTATTTATTAGAGCCTTATGAGGATTGCGATCATCTTTTCTCTCATTACATAACTCTCCTCTAAAATACTAGCTCTCCTAAAATCAAAATTAAGTCATCAGTTGCAGTCCTTGAGTCGCATTTTCACAAAAAAGGATAGCAATCATTTCTACATCATCATCATCATCATCATCATCCACCATAAGCCAAATCAAAAACTCAAACCCCAGATCTAAAAAATCATCACGAAAAGGATCAATCCAGGACGAGGTGATTGATGAAGAAAATCAGCGAGCTCCGTGGAGATGTCGAATAAAATGGATGGGAAAAAAACCCAAAAGAGAATTTAATCAGCCAGATTTAAAAAAAGAGTAAAATTGAAAAAGGAAAAATATGAGTTAGTTATACGGTAGAGTCCAATTTGAAATAGACCACGTGGCTGACGTGAATTGAGGTTGGGACGGAAATAAATTTGTAATTGAGGTTTTTTTTTCTAAATTAATTGAAAAGAAAGAAGCCCAAAGTGAATTTTCTGTTATGATTAAATGCATAAATCAAACCTCTTCGCAAATTTAACATCATTCCACTTTCTTGCTTGTAGGGGTAAATCTCATTTTTCTAGAAAAGAATGATTAATTCAAAAGTTAATTCCAGTTAGTCCTTTGTTCAAGTTAGCATAATTTTTCTAAAATACTAGTCTAAATTAAATGAATACAAGTGAATTTCAAAGAAATTATACTAACATTTATTAACCAACCCCCTCCCCTCTGTTGGAGTAGAGAGTACAGTAGAGGAAGTGAAGTCATGCCAGGTGCTGTTGAAGACTGTCAAGGAGTCTACGACGAAAGGCGACGGAACAGCAGGCAGGAAAAGAAGCAGCAGCAGAAAATTCAGGAGGTCGGTCGACCGGACCGGTCGACCGACGTGCACGAAGTGCACAGGTTGCTCCCAGGTGTGATCGGTCGACCGGACCGGTCGACCGAAGATGGTCTGCAGGTTTTTCAGAGCTCTCTGTTGGGATCGGTCGACCGGACCGGTCGACCGATGAGAGTCTCTGAAAACAACAGAGCTCTCTGTTTGTTTCGGTCGACCGGACCGGTCGACCGCAAGATGGAAGTCGGTCGACCGGCCGGTCGACCGACAGTCGGGTTTTGGGCGAAATCTGCTGTTTCGGGAAATCATGTATTTAAGCTCTAATTATGTTTTAGGGTTTGTAGTGCTTTTGAGAAAGTATAGCTGCGGATTCTCTTGAGTTCATAGAGATCCAGAGCTATTGTAATCCATCTTCCATAAAGAAATCTCTCTCCGTGATTGCCCCGAGGACGTAGGCAAGTTGGCCGAACCTCGTTAGATCTGGTTTTTGCGATTGGCTGTTCTTCTAGTTTGTTTTCATTGTTCTTGGTGATTGAGATCAGGTTGGATCCTCTAAGGGTTGTTGTCTCCGAGCACAACAAGTGGTATCAGAGCTCCAGGTTACGCTTGGGATATTCTGAAGATTCGAAGGGCTCCAGAACTGATCAGGTGGAGATCGTGTGTCGATCTCAGGTCAGAGGCATTGGTGTTCAAAGAGATCGTGTGTCGATCTCAGGTGGACGCAGGGAGGGCTCGTTGAATCAGGGTTGGAATAGATCTGGTGAGAAACTCAAGCTAGGGTTTCAAGGTAGAGGTAAAAAAAATCACCTTTTTATCTCAGAAATAGATCTATTTTGCAAGTATTTGATCTTCCGCATAGTTAGAGGGTCAAGGAAAGGATCTCAATGGCAGAGGAATCTAAGTCTGTTAAAACAATGAACAACTCCAGAATTGATGTTGTTAAGTTCAATGGAACTAACAATTTCGGGATGTGGAGGTGTGAGGTCATGGATGCATTGAATGCACAGAACCTCGAGGACACGATCCTTTTGGAGAAGAAGAAGAACACTACCACTGATGATGAGTGGGCAAAAATGAACAGGTCGGCATGTGGCCTGATTCGCTCATGTTTGTCACAAGATATTAAATATTCTGTTCAACATGAGAAGTCAGCAAAGGATATGTGGAATACCCTCGAGAAGAAGTACCTGACAAAGAGCGTGGAGTCAAGGCTGCAGCTTAAGAGCAAGCTGTATTTGTTCAGGATGCAGAGGGGAAGCACAGTAAATGAGCACCTAAACAGGTTTACAAAGCTTCTTACGGATTTGCTGAATGTGGATGCCATTATAAGTGAGGAAGACAAGTCAGTCGTTCTCCTGAACTCTCTTCCACCGGAGGAGTATGAGATATTTACAATGACATTCCTAAATGGAAGGCAAACCTTAGACTATGATGAGATATCGTCAGCACTGATGAGTTATGAGAAAAGGAAGAATGAGAAACATTCTGGGAGATCTAGTTCATCAGCAGAGGCTTTGGAGGTAAGAAGCAGGAGCTCATCAAGGAAAGGCAAGGAGGTGAGAGGAAGATCGAAGTCAAGACCGGGCTTAAGGGATCTTAAGAAAGACCAGTGCATGTATTGCAAAGAGTTTGGGCACTGAAAAGTTGACTGTCCAAAGTACAAGGGGAAGAAGAAGGAATCAAAATCTGAGACAAATCTGGCAAGAGTGACAAAGGCTGCTAGCAGTAAATCACAGGCAGAGGATTCAGGTTCAGATTCTTCGGTATTCTCGTTTTCAGTTACTACTCCTGTTGTAGGTTACTCGGGGGAAAACGAGTGGATCCTGGACACAGGTGCTACATATCATGTATGCCCTAATCGAGATTGGTTTACTAGTCTTGAGAAGCTGGAGGGATGTTCGGTCATCATGGGCGATGATCATCCATGCATCATGGAGGGTGTAGGCACAATTCCTATCAGGATGTTCGACGGGATGGTAAGGGAGCTGAAGGAAGTGAGATATGTCCCTCAGCTGAAGAGGAACTTGATCTCAGTGGGTGCTTTGGAATCATTGGGGCTCGGTGTGTCTATTAAAGAGGGTGTTCTTAAAATGACGAAGGGCTCAATGGTGGTGTTGAAGGCCAACCGCAGGAACAATTTGTATTACTTGAAGGGTAGTACAGTGACAGGGCAGGTGGCAGCTTCGACCAGTCAGAAGGAAGATCAAACCCGGCTATGGCACATGAGGCTGGGACATGCAGGGGAGAAATCTATGCAAGCTCTTGTGAGGAAAGGGCTACTGAAGGGTACAGAGACCTGCAAACTGGATCTGTGTGAACATTGCATCATAGGCAAGAAGACGAAGGTGAAGTTTGGTACAGCTTCACACTGCACCGAAGGCATTCTTGATTATGTTCACACGGATGTATGGGGACCCACAAAGACTGCATCAATAGGGGGAACCCATTACTTTGTGTCGTTTATCGATGATTATTCTAGGCGGTGCTGGGTGTACACCATGCGACACAAGGATGAAGTCCTAGAATTGTTTGTGAAGTGGAAGGTTAATCAGGAAAGGAGTACGGGAAGAAAAGTCAAGGTCCTTCGTTCTGACAACGGAGGAGAGTACAAGTCAGACCCTTTCCAGAAGCTATGTCTTGATGAGGGCATAGAGAGACACTTCACAGTGAGGGAAACTCCGCAACAGAATGGGTGGCTGAAAGAATGAACCGGACTTTGCTAGAGAAAGTTCGGTGCATATTGTCGAATGCAGGATTACCAAAGAAGTTCTGGGCTGAAGCTTTGGGGTATGCATGCCATCTCGTCAACAGGTTGCCGTCATCTGCAATTGGGGGAAGACCCCTCTTGAAGCTTGGTCAGGTAAAGCTGCAGAAGATTATGATGCGCTCCGGATATTTGGATGTCCAGCCTACTATCACGTAAAAGAAGACAAATTGGATCCGAGAGCGAAGAAAGGGGTGTTTGTTGGCTTCAAGAAGGGAACCAAGGGGTTCAAGATCTGGGACCAACAGGACAACAAATTCATAATCAGCAGAAATGTCACTTTTGATGAGGCCTCGATGATGAAGCCTACAGTCTCTCAGCAGGTGGAGACTGAGAAGACCAAGGAGCTATTGCAGCAGGTGGAGAGTGATGCAGATCCACCATGTCTAGAAGACTCAGTATCTGTGAGGATCATTCCTGAGGTGACACAGGGAGGTGATCAAGTTGCAAAAGAAGATGCTGAGGTTGTTGAAGAGGATCAGGAACAGGTTATGGATACAGTTCCAGATCCCACTGCAGTTGGAAGACCAAGGAGGAATACTAGGAGACCTGGCTGGCTCACTACAGATATGGTAATTGCACATGCACTTCCAGTTGTTGAAGAAGCCATTCCATCTACGTTTAGGGAAGCTGAAATCAGTTCAGAAGCAGAGTTATGGAAAGGGGCCATGAATGAAGAGATGCAGTCTCTTTATAAGAACAACACATGGGAACTGACCAAGTTGCCCAAGGGGAAGAAAGCCATAGGGTGTAAGTGGGTATTTGCTAAGAAGCAGGGATCACTCCAAGAAGACAAAGTGCGCTACAAGGCAAGGCTGGTGGCTAAAGGCTACGCACAGAAAGAAGGGATCGACTACAACGAGGTGTTCTCCCCAGTTGTAAAACACTCGTCTATTCGGATCCTATTGGCCTTGGTGGCACAGAACGAGTTGGACCTTGACCAACTTGATGTGAAGACCGCCTTTCTCCACGGCGATCTTGAGGAGGAGATCTACATGACTCAGCCCACAGGTTACAAAACTGCAGGGAAAGAGGAGTTGGTATGCAAGCTGAAGAAATCACTGTACGGTTTGAAGCAGTCTCCAAGACAATGGTACAAGCGATTTGACAGCTTCATCAGGAAGAAGAAGTACACAAGAAGCCATTATGATCCATGTGTGTACTACAACAAGTTACCATCTGGTGAGTATGTCTATCTACTACTTTATGTAGATGATATGCTAATTGCTTCTAGGTCAAGATCTGCAATTGATTCTCTGAAGAAGACTTTATCGTCTGAGTTCGAGATGAAGGACCTGGGAGAAGTAAGGAAAGTATTGGGTATGGAGATCACAAGGGACAGGGAAGCTGGCAGGATTAGCTTGACTCAGAAGGGCTATCTGGAGAAGGTACTGCAGAGATTTAATATCGGGAAAGATACAAAGACTGTAAGTACACCAATGGCGCCGCACTTCAAGTTGTCAGCGAAGATGTCTCCAAGGAGTGTTCAGGAGCGTGAGCATATGACTCATGTACCATATGCCAATGCAGTGGGAAGCTTGATGTATGCAATGGTGTGTACAAGGCCGGATCTATCACAGGCAGTTTCCATGGTTAGCAGATATATGCATGATCCAGGTCAGGGTCATTGGGAAGCAGTGAAGTGGATCCTGAGGTACATCAAGGGTACTGTTGATGTAGGCCTCGTGTTTGAGAAGGACAACACTGGGAAGCAAGAATGCATAGGGTACGTGGATTCGGACTATGCTGGTGATCTTGACAAACGCCGGTCGACGACGGGGTATGTTTTCACATTCTCACAGGCACCGGTGAGTTGGCGCTCCACACTTCAGTCCACAGTTGCGTTGTCGACTACAGAGGCTGAGTATATGGCCTTGACCGAGGCCATGAAGGAGGCGATTTGGCTTCAGGGATTGTTAGATGACTTGGGAGTGGAACAGGAGATCTTGAAGATACACTGTGACAGTATGAGTGCCATTTATTTGGCAAGGAACCAAGTCTACCACGCAAGGACGAAGCACATCGATGTCAGGTATCACTTTGTTCGGGAGATTCTGGAGGAAGATGACATCAATTTATTGAAGATTCATACTTCGGAGAATCCGGCCGATATGCTTACAAAGGTGGTGTCGGGAGTAAAGTTTGCACACTGCAAAGACTTGCTCCAGATCCTTCAGGTGAAGTGAGCTTGTTGAAGCTCATTTGGATGAACTACGGATGGCTTGATCCCTTGGGCAAGGGGTACGTAGGCAACCAGATTGGTGCAGCCGCTTTCGAGTCGGTGTTCGGCTCAGATTTAACAATCTTCACCGAGGTGGAGAATTGTTGGAGGAGAGAGTACAGTAGAGGAAGTGAAGTCATGCCAGGTGCTGTTGAAGACTGCCAAGGAGTCTACGACGAAAGGCGACGGAACAGCAGGCAGGAAAAGAAGCAGCAGCAGAAAATTCAGGAGGTCGGTCGACCGGACCGGTCGACCGACGTGCACGAAGTGCACAGGTTGCTCCCAGGTGTGATCGGTCGACCGGACCGGTCGACCGAAGATGGTCTGCAGGTTTTTCAGAGCTCTCTGTTGGGATCGGTCGACCGGACCGGTCGACCGATGAGAGTCTCTGAAAACAACAGAGCTCTCTGTTTGTTTCGGTCGACCGGACCGGTCGACCGCAAGATGGAAGTCGGTCGACCGGCCGGTCGACCGACAGTCGGGTTTTGGGCGAAATCTGCTGTTTCGGGAAATCATGTATTTAAGCTCTAATTATGTTTTAGGGTTTGTAGTGCTTTTGAGAAAGTATAGCTGCGGATTCTCTTGAGTTCATAGAGATCCAGAGCTATTGTAATCCATCTTCCATAAAGAAATCTCTCTCCGTGATTGCCCCGAGGACGTAGGCAAGTTGGCCGAACCTCGTTAGATCTGGTTTTTGCGATTGGCTGTTCTTCTAATTTGTTTTCATTGTTCTTGGTGATTGAGATCAGGTTGGATCCTCTAAGGGTTGTTGTCTCCGAGCACAACACCCTCTAATATAAGTCCCCCCAGGCACTCAAGGATCATCTTCCAGATGCCGAGAGGGAGATCGTCGGCCCATGATGACTGTTGATTAATGTCGGCACAAGGTAGGTAGGCGCACAAGAGGTTGGGGTTGAGAGATCCAAGGGATTTCAATCATGTCATGAATTTGATCATGGTGGTAGAAAAATATTTGAGAAGAAATATTAACCTTAGGGATAGTGGAGACTCCTCAAATAACGTGTGATACGATTAAAAAAGAGGAAAGAATGAAAAAAGAAATACCCGATGAGTAGGAATTATAAATACCCACTTATTATGATGGGAATTAAATTCCTATAAATTTGGGTAATTTAATGTCCTCGGGAATTCTATATTACAATAATTCTAAAGATTATAATGCCAAACGCGAGAATTTTAAGTGAATTTTAATTTTCGAGTGAATTCTGACGTACCAAACATATCCTTATAGTAAAACTTAATTAAGAAAAATCTCAATTATAATTTTTCTTTGCTTGGGACTTATTTTCTTTTTGTGGGCGCTAAATTACAAACACGTGTTTCCCCGGTGGCTTTATCACAAAAATGCAAAAGACTAAAATATTCTCATTTTAACTTTTAACTGTAGTCACGACTATAATAGAAAGCGCTCCACAACTGCGACTGTAACTTTGTAATAATTGTGATTTCAACTTTGTAAGAATTTTATGAGAACTGTAACATAAAATTTATTGGAATTGAAGAATATGAAAGGCGAATCTTCGAGATGAATTATGGCGAGATCCGTTGATCGAATCAACTGGATGATGGTTGGAGTGTGTTCTCCTTCCATTGGTGATGAACGTGGTATATTCACATGTTCAATTCCGACTTCGAATGAATGAGATATTCAAGTCCAAAGATTGCCTAATTCAAAGCCAAAACGGGACTAAAGGTAGCTTAAAGCATTTAGTCCCACATTGACCGTGGGATGGAAGTTTGTGGTGTATAAATAAAGAAAATTGAGAACAAAGGGCGTGCCCTTTGGGTACTTGGAGTTTTCGCGCGCGATTAGGAGGGATCTATGCCCGCACGTGCGCGCGCGCGCCGGTGCCGGGCCGGGCTCGGGCTCGGGCCTGGGCCTGGGCCTGGGTTCGGGTTCCCTACCCGGCCTGGTTCTTTTTGAATCGGGTCTGCGGGTATGGGTATCTGGATCCGAACCAACCCGCTCCAAGACTGTTGGAATACCAACAGTTGCAACTGTTGGACTGCCAACAGTTGTGACTGTTGGGTGCATCTTTTGGGCAGCCAACAGACACGACTGCTGGGTCGAAAGGGTGCAACCTTTCATTGGGTTTGAACCCTTTGGCCCCTCCTGCAGGCTATATAAAGCCCTCCTGACTCTCAATTGAAACACACCAAGACGACAACAACTTCTCTTCTCTCTCTCTGAGTTCTGAACTTCAATTTTCTGCGTTCAGAACTGGGAAGTAGAGTTTTGAAGTGACTTCCAAATAGGGAAGTGGGAAATCCGTAACTCGGTTTCCGAAGCGACTTCCAACGGAGATTCTGCAAAATTGTTCTGAAAGAGGAATCAGAAAATTCAACATATTCTTTTATAAGAATTGTTGTCTGAATCTGGTACTTCTGAAGAAAGATATTCTTCTACCTTCCATCGTCCTCAACAGTGGGTGCTCCTCCAGAAGAGTAAAGGCAAAATTCGTTTGAAATTTGTCCTTGTACCGCTGCTTCAACGATCCTGTGAAGGTACTGGTTGACTACGGTTCGACCGTACGGTGATTTGGTAGTGCTATCCAAATACCGTGAAAGAGTGTTGTATCTTGGGAGACCAGCGTCCATTATCCCGTTAGCACCGGTGCGGGGGACGTAATTGTCTTAAGGAGATTCGCTATAAGCGTACCTCACTCTAAATACTGTATAAGTGGATTAAGTCCTTTATACAGGAGATATACTCTACAGTATATCGAGATTGACTTAGATTCAGTCTAAGTGATACTGTATAAGTGGACTAAGTCCTTTATACAGGAAATATACTTTACAGTATATCGAGACTGACTTGGATTCAGTCTAATTGGTGCTTAAACCAAGGAAGGAAATTGAAAGGTGGTTCTTAAATTAAGGAACGTTCTATTGAACGGAAAACCTCCCACCTGATATTTGCCGACATGGCCAATTAGATTGTTGATATCTCAGTGATCTTGATTAGTTGTCAGATTGATTCTTTTTAAGCAGGATACCCAACAATCTTAAGACAATTAATGTTTCTTACTTCTGTTCTGCTTGAACTTGCAGAAGATGTCTGAGACTAATCAAGATAGCTCAAGTAAGGCACCAAACATGCTACAAGCTTTGATGCCTACTCTGCTTCCTAACCCGAAGCCGGAGAAGCCAGGAAAATTTGATGGCACAGAATTCAAGAGGTGGCAACAGAAGATGCTCTTCTACTTGACCACTCTTCATCTGGCCAGATTCCTGGAGGAAGATCCACCAGAGCCTGCAACAGATGCATGGACTCAATGTGACTTCCTTTGCCGAAATTATGTTTTAAATGGACTGGATGACTCTCTTTACAATGTCTACAGTCCTATCACAACGGCAAAGAAGTTATGGATCAGTCTTGACAAGAAGTACAAGACTGAGGATGCTGGTACCAAGAAGTTCGTCGTTGGACGATTTCTGGAGTACAAAATGGTGGACAGCAAGACTGTAATCAGTCAGGTGCAAGAGTTCCAACTTATCTTGCACGAGATAGAAGCCGAAGGTATGATCCTACCTGAAACTTTTCAGGTTGCTACTATCGTGGAGAAACTCCCACCTGCGTGGAGAGATTTCAAGAACTACCTTAAGCACAAGCGAAAGGAGTTGAAGTTGGAAGATCTCATTGTGAGGCTTCGTATCGAGGAGGACAACCGCAGGTCCGAGAAAAGGACCAGCAAGAACTCCTACGAAGCAAAAGCTAATGTGATCGAAGACTCAAAGGGGAAAGCGTCTACTTCCAAAGGCTTAAAGCGGAAGAAGACTTCCCAGGGGTACAAAGGCAAGGTCCAAGAAGGCAAGAACATGCGCTTCAAGGGAACTTGCTACATCTGCAACAAAGAGGGGCATAAGGCGAATGAATGTCGCAGCCGACTCAAACAAAACAAGAATCTTGTTGATGGTCTTTTTAAAGACAATGTTGCAGTGGTAGACAAAAAGTCTGTGTATCTGTACCCGAAGCTTATAAATAAAGAAAATTCTTCTGTTTATTTGCTTGAGTCTCCTAATTTGTGGCATGCTAGATTATGGCATGTAAATTACAAGTCTTTGAAAAACTTGTCTAATCTGGGATATATTCCTAAACTCAACTTGGAAGAAATTCGCAAGTGTGAGGTTTGTGTTGAGGCCAAGTTGGCTAAAAATTCATTTCACTCAATAGATCGAAATACAGAACCTTTAGGGTTAATTCATAGCGATCTATGTGACTTGAAGTTTATACCAACTAGAGGCGGTAAAAAGTATTTCATTACTTTTATTGATGACTGTACAAGATACTGTTATGTGTATCTTTTAAACAGTAAAGATGAGGCAATAAATATGTTTATAACATATAAGCCGAAGTTGAGAATCAACTCAACAAGAAAATCAAGATTCTAAAATCCGATAGAGGCGGAGAATATGAATCAAATGATTTTAGTGAGTTATGTGCTAGTTTTGGTATAATACATCAAACTACAGCACCATACACTCCTCAGCAGAATGGAATTGCTGAACGGAAGAACAGAACTTTGAAGGAGATGGTTAATTCCATGCTCGTAAGTTCTGGAGCTCCGCAGAACTTGTGGGGGGAAGCTCTATTAACTGCAAATCATATTCTAAATAGAGTACCCCACAAGAAACTTGGTCTAATACCATTCGAGTTATGGCATGGAAGGACACCTTCCTACCATTACCTCAAAATGTGGGGGTGCCTTGCAAAGGTGCTGGCACCATTACCCAAAAGACTAAGTTGGGAGCAAAAACTATGGACTGCATATTCATAGGCTATGCCTTGAATAGCAGTGCCTACAGATTTCTGGTTCATAAATCAGAAATACCTGATATTCATGAAAACATGATTATCGAATCTCGAGATGCTGTGTTCTTTGAAGATATCTTTCCGTACAAACGGGAAGCAGATAAGACTTCTGGGAAAAGAACACACGAGATGGCGTTCAGGGACGAAAGTTCCGAGGAACCAATTGTAAATGCGGAAATTGAACCAAGAAGAAGTCAGAGATCTAGAATCTCAAAATCTTTTGGTCCAGATTTCATAGCATACGCTATTAGAGCGAGCCTCAAACATTTAAAGAGGCTATGTCAAACCCAGAAGCACAAATGTGGAAAGAAGCTATAAATAGCGAAATAGAATCCATACTAAGTAATCATACTTGGGAATTGGTAAACTTGCCTCCTGGCAGTAAACCAATTAGGTGTAAGTGAATTTTCAAACGAAAATTAAAACCGATGGATTTATCGATAAATACAAGGCTAGATTAGTAGCCAAGGGTTATCGACAAAAAGAAGGACTTGACTACTTCGATACTTATTCACCAGTAACAAGAATAACGTCCATACGGATGTTGATTGTAATTGCAGTATTGCACAACTTAGATATCCATCAAATGGATGTCAAGACTGCATTCTTAAATGGTGAATTAAGTGAAGAGATATATATGGAGCAACCTGAAGGATTTAAAGTCAAAGGCCAAGAACACAAGGTGTGTAAATTGGTAAAATCCTTATACGGTTTAAAACAGGCTCCAAAACAATGGCATGAGAAATTTGATAGTGTCATGATCAAAGATGGATTCACTATCAATGAATGCGATAAGTGTGTTTACACGAAAACAGTTGGAGATGCATGTATCATTGTTTGTCTTTATGTAGACGACATGTTGATACTTGGGACTAATATTGAGATTATTAAGTCAACTAAAAGAATGTTATCCAACAGTTTTGATATGAAGGATCTGGGGGTTGCTGATGTAATTTTAGGAATTAAAATTACTAGAACACCAGATGGAATCAGTCTATCTCAATCTCACTACGTGGATAAGATGATAGAAAGATTCAAGGATCATGGGATAAAAGAGAATACAAATTCTTTTCTCCCACACGTCCACCTTCATAAGAATACAGGAACTGGAATACGCCAGTTGGAGTATTCTCAGATTATCGGAAGTCTAATGTATTTAATGAATTGCACTAGACCCGATATTGCTTACGCTGTAAGCAAGTTAAGTAGATACACTAGCAATCCTAGTGATCTACACTGGACCGCTCTACTACGAGTATTAGGTTACGTATCACATACCAAGGAATATGCCTTGAGATATGGAAAGTATCCTCCTGTACTGGAAGGATACAGTGATGCTAATTGGATTGCAGATTCTGAGGAATCAAAATCAACTAGCGGATACGTATTTACTCTAGCAGGAGCAGCGGTATCATGGAAATCTTCTAAGCAAACATGTATTGCCCGTTCCACTATGGAATCGGAATTCATAGCCTTAGATAAGGCTGGTGAAGAAGCAGAATGGCTTCGACAATTCTTAGAAGATATACCTTTGTGGCAAAAGCCAGTGCCCGCTATATGTATACACTGCGATAATCAAGCAGCTATATCTAGGGCACAAAATGTTATATATAACGGTAAGTCTAGACATATTCGTCGTAGACATAATACCGTGAAGCAGTTGCTCTCAAATAGAATTATCTCTATTGACTTTGTATCGTCAAAGGATAATTTAGCGGATCCGTTTACTAAAGGTTTAAGTGGAGAGCATATAAACTGCGCATCGAGGGGAATGGGTCTAAAAGCCTAACCTTACCGAGTCAGCTTAATGGAAACCTCACTTAGCGACTGGAGATCCCACGGACTAAGTTCAAGAGGAAAAACTAGTTATGATTGACTCAGCAAGTAAGCACTTGGGAGCTTGACTCCAATCCATTCCTAAGGTGCACATAAGTGCTTTTCTACAAGTGGATTAAGGATAAGCTTAAATGCTTTTAATGATGCCTATATCTTGTTACTAAACAAGTGGAGTAGAGTAGACTACTCTTAATAGGTCCATCACCTATGTGAGTATAGAGTTGGGTCGGCTCTTTGGGAATCTCTATGGAGGCTGTTATTCCCTAAAGATACTCTCTGAAACCAAGAATGTCCAGGGCCAAAACGGACACAACAGAGAACCAAAGTTGATTTGGAAAGTCACTGTGTGAAGCTTGTTGACTTGACTTACACTAACGGCTAACAGTTCAAGACCTAGTTCACTGATTAGCCAGTAAGTCCGATAAAGCTTTCACTATGAAAGGTTCAAGACCTAGTTCACCTATCCTTATGCAGTTTCTTTTCTCAAGTACCTTTCACAATAGAGTCAGTCTCTTTGTGTGTCATTTCCTTGAATTCTTCATTCATTGTGGGGGATTGTTGGAATTGAAGAATATGAAAGGCGAATCTTCGAGATGAATTATGGCGAGATCCGTTGATCGAATCAACTGGATGATGGTTGGAGTGTGTTCTCCTTCCATTGGTGATGAACGTGGTATATTCACATGTTCAATTCCGACTTCGAATGAATGAGATATTCAAGTCCAAAGATTGCCTAATTCAAAGCTAAAACGGGACTAAAGGTAGCTTAAAGCATTTAGTCCCACATTGGCCGTGGGATGGAAGTTTGTGGTGTATAAATAAAGAAAATTGAGAACAAAGGGCGTGCCCTTTGGGTACTTGGAGTTTTCGCGCGCGATTAGGAGGGATCTATGCCCGCACGTGCGCGCGCGCCGGTGCCGGCGCCGGTGCCAGGCCGGGCTCGGGCTCGGGCTCGGGCCTGGGCCTGGGTTCGGGTTCCCTACCCGGCCTGGTTCTTTTTGAATCGGGTCTGCGGGTATGGGTATCTGGATCCGAACCAACCCGCTCCAAAACTGTTGGAATACCAACAGTTGCAACTGTTGGACTGCCAACAGTTGTGACTGTTGGGTGCATCTTTTGGGCAGCCAACAGACACGACTGCTGGGTCGAAAGGGTGCAACCTTTCATTGGGTTTGAACCCTTTGGCCCCTCCTGCAGGCTATATAAAGCCCTCCTGACTCTCAATTGAAACACACCAAGACGACAACAACTTCTCTTCTCTCTCTCTGAGTTCTGAACTTCAATTTTCTGCGTTCAGAACTGGGAAGTAGAGTTCTGAAGTGACTTCCAAATAGGGAAGTGGGAAATCCGTAACTCGGTTTCCGAAGCGACTTCCAACGGAGATTCTGCAAAATTGTTCTGAAAGAGGAATCAGAAAATTCAACATATTCTTTTATAAGAATTGTTGTCTGAATCTGGTACTTCTAAAGAAAGATATTCTTCTACCTTCCATCGTCCTCAACAGTGGGTGCTCCTCCAGAAGAGTAAAGGCAAATATTCGTTTGAAATTTGTCCTTGTACCGCTGCTTCAACGATCCTGTGAAGGTACTGGTTGACTACGGTTCGACCGTACGGTGATTTGGTAGTGCTATCCAAATACCGTGAAAGAGTGTTGTATCTTGGGAGACCAGCGTCCATTATCCCGTTAGCACCGGTGCGGGGGACGTAATTGTCTTAAGGAGATTCGCTATAAGCGTACCTCACTCTAAATACTGTATAAGTGGATTAAGTCCTTTATACAGGGGATATACTCTACAGTATATCGAGATTGACTTAGATTCAGTCTAAGTGATACTGTATAAGTGGACTAAGTCCTTTATACAGGAAATATACTTTACAGTATATCGAGACTGACTTGGATTCAGTCTAATTGGTGCTTAAACCAAGGAAGGAAATTGAAAGGTGGTTCTTAAATTAAGGAACGTTCTATTGAACGGAAAACCTCCCACCTGATATTTGCCGACCTGGCCAATTAGATTGTTGATATCTCAGTGATCTTGATTAGTTGTCAGATTGATTCTTGTTAAGCAGGATACCCAACAAAATTTATGAGAACTGTCACTTTGTGAGAACTTCGATTGCAACTGCACCTTCAGGACTACGATTCGCAGTTCTCACATAAAGGACTGTGACTTCGCCGCAGTCCAAGTCGCAGTCCTCACATGAAAGACCTCATTTTCATGTATATTTTATTTTTTTAGAACCTTATGAGGACTGCGACCATCTATTCTCCCACTATATAACTCCTCTCTAAAATTCTTGCTCCCTAAAATCAAAATTAGGTCATCAGTCACAGTCCTTGAGTCGCATTTCTCATATAAATGATTGCGATCATTTCAGTAACATCATCATCCAACATGAATCAAATCAAAAACTCAAATCTCATATCTAAAAAATCATCACGAACACGAAAATGATTAAATCCATCACAAGATGATTGATGAAGAAGATCAGCGAGATCGTAGAAATGACGAAAAGAATGGATAAAAAAAGCCAAAAAGAGAATTTAATCGGCCAGATCTGACAAATGAGTAAAATTGAAAAAGGAAAATTTTGAGTTAGTTACACAGTAGAGTCAAATTTGAAATAGACCACGTGACTGACGTGAATTGAGGCTGGGGTGGAAATAAATTTGTGATTGATATTTTTTCTAAATTAATTGAAAAGAGAGGAGCTCAAAGTCAATTTTATGTTATGATTAAATGCATAAATCAAACCTCTTTGTAAATTTAACATCATTCCTCTTCCTTGCCTTGTAGGGATAAATCTCATTTTTCGAGAAAAGGATGATTAATTCAAAAGTTAATTTCAGTTAGTCCTTTGTTCAAGCTTAGCGTAATTCTTCTAAAATACTAGTCAAAATAAATGATACAAGTGAATTTCAAAGAAATTATACTAACATTTATTAACCAACCCCCTCCCCCCCAATATAAGTCCCCCTCAGGTGCTAAAGGATCATCTTTCAGATGACGAGAGGGAGATCGTTGGCCCATTATGACTGCTGATTAATGTTGGCGCAAGGTAGGCAGGTGCGCAAGAGGTTGGGGTTGAGAGATCCAAGGGATTTCAACCTTGTCATGAATCTGATCATGATGGTAGAAAAATATTTGAGGAGAAATAGTAACGTTAGGGATAGTGGAGACTCCTCAAAATAACGTGTCATACGATTAAAAAAAGGAAAGAATGAAAAAAGAAATATCCGATTAGTAGGAATTATAAATACCCACTTATTATGATGGGAATTAAATTCCTACAAATTTGGGTAATTTAATGCCCTCGGGAATTCTATCCAGGGTTATGGAATCTATCCAGTTACTTTTACTTTGGGGTGTTTGTTTGGACGTAAAAGTCGTAAAAGGACATAATTCGTAAATGACTTACAACTCAACTACAACTACGACGTTTATTTGCACCGTAAGACTTGTACAACTCAACAACCACTCACTTGCAATCTAATTATCACTCACTTACATCCCACTTACAGTTAATTTTGTGGTCATGCAAATTTGTATTATTTTTTATATTAATAATAATTTTTTTTAATATTTAGCATTTTTAGCATTTATTTGCAATATTAAAAATTTTTAAATCACCAAATATTTAAATTTGCGGTTAACTTTTTCACTTACGACTTACACATTACGACAACCAAATACCATAAAACACAATACACTTTCTCATTTACAACTTTATATTACCAACCAAACAGCATAAAACTTACATGCATGTAACTTATTTACAACTGTAAAAAAATTTACCAATTACGACTTATGAATTACGGCCAATTACGACAATCAAACAGACCCGCTCTAGTGCATGTTTGATTGTTGTAAGTGACCGTAAGTTGTAAGTTGTAAGTTGTAAGTGAATATGATTAGAATATATCCAAGATGTAAATTATACTTTTGATACTTTACTCGCCTACTTTGCTATTAGAGCGGCCTATAGGTCTGGCTCTTCATCTCTTCTTAAGAGATTAAGATGAAATGTTAGATTTATTTTTATATTTATATCATTTAATAATTTAAAAAGGAAAAACTTTAGATCTTGACAATAAAATTTGTGACGGAAATTTTGAATATCAATGTGTTACATTTTACTCTCTCATTGTGTAACTATGGTGGTTTTTGTTGCTTTTTTATAAATGGAAATTTATATGAGATTTTGGAGGAGTTATTTGGATCAAGAACCATAGATTCACAAAATGGTGAAAGTGATCCAAGGCAGAAGGCGAGGGGAAAACATGCATCACAGAGAATGCGCGTGTCTGATGGCCCTTAGTTGTGTCCAGACCCGACTACGTTTTCGGTTCAAACCGGCAAAATAAATAGGAACCGTGGAACAAAAATCAAAACTAGACCGAGCTGTCGGTTCCAAATCGAATCAGAACCAGGCCCTAATGGTTGGATTCTGGTTTCGTTTCTTAAAGTTCAGAATCGCCATTTTCGGTTCTTGAATTGAGTTTTTTTGGTCCTTTAGGCTGGGCCGTTGTTGCTTAACAGCTACGAGCCTTTGGGCCTCAACGAGACCGAAACCGACCAGTTCTGATCCGGTTCCGGTTTCTCTTTGGATGCCAAAAGTGGGTGGAAGTGAGGAAATAGGAAGTAGGATTTTTTTCCTTTTGAAAAATGAGAAGTTGTGTTTCTTTTCCGATGTTTGGATGGTAGTTGAAAAATATAAGTGAAAAAGTGTAATGTCTTTTTCAGTATTTGGATGGTAATATGAAAGTGGAAGTAGAAAAGTTGACCACAAAATTGGTCGTAAATTAATATTAAAATAAATATTAATTGTGAAAAAATGGGACTATAATTAGACTGCAAGTGAGATTTACATATGCACAAAATTAACTATTTTGAGCTACAACTTATTACCAATGAGATTTACATGACCAAGAAATTAACCGTAGCACACTGAAAGTGGTAAAATGGTTGTGTAGAAAGGAAAAGATAAAAGAAAAGGGGTTTTCTCATTTTTCTTTTCCGGTATTTGGTTGGACAGCGACAGTGAGAAATGAGGCCTCCTCCTTCATCACTGGCATCTCTAACCAAATGACCCCATAAAGAAACCGGAAACCGTCGGTTTCGGAACTGAGTCAGTCTACTTGGGCCACCCTCACTTCTCCCAGAGGCCATACAGATCGTGTTCACGTGCACGCGCAGCGCCCTATGGGCGGTGCCCAGTGCAGACCTAGCGTAGCATGGGCCATCCTAAAGGCCTAGTCCACTAGCAGCCGAGGTTGAGGTCACTTCGATCCTAGGCCGAACCCACTCACATGTGATTGCTGGTAATTGCGTAATGCACTAGAATCATGCAGAGGGATTCGTAAAACACATTTTTTTATAACGCAGGGGGGACTGCGTGTGTGTTTCTATGCCACATGCTTACCATCTTGTGGTGGGGATCACATGTGTGTTTTATTAGTCACTTGCTAGTATCCGGTGGGGTGAACTCGGTGGGTTTAAAAAAAGGCTAAGAGTTAATCTAATTCAAAAAGTTAAGATAATAAATAGAGGCCTCACTTGCTATTTTAAGTCGATCACTTTTTTATTTACTTTTAATGTGAAACTATATTTGCGCATGAATGAATGCCCAACAATCTCCCAATTCATATATGAATATACCATCATCTATAAGAATCCTAGGTCACAGATGACTCTCAGATATTTGTGAGGATTTCATCCGTGGGTACATTTGACTTTGGTCGGCAGCGGCAACTGGCTAATCATTTAAAAATCTCTATTGTTCATGGGCAACCAGACCTTGGTCAACTCCCAGCTTACATGTCGGGCTTCACATTAGACTATAATATCCGCGGTAGTGATTTGATGGGCCACCACTGTTGGGGAGTAACACGGGTCTCCACAGGGAATTGGACGAGCCTTAAGCAAAGATTGAGAATCAATTTGGCCCAAAACCTTAATTAATAGATAGAGATCTCACTTTTTATCTAAATCCATCACTTTTCTATTCACTTTTGAATATGAAACTGTTGGCCCAGAGGCCTTCCACTCTAGTTTTGATGATGATTAACTCATGTAGTTATGTGTACTAATAATCTTGTGATTTTAGTTTCAGATCATTAATCAAGATATTAGTTGGTGATTAGCTTCAACAAGATGATTTGGAAGCTTTCACATGTTGATTCAAGAGCCCGAGCGTCAAAGATCATATATAGCACTTACTCGGTGGATCAAGGAGTTTTGAATCGAGTCGACTTGGAGACGGCGCTCTACAAGAAGACATCGGTACCATAGTTTAATTTTGTGTTTAGATCCAAATTGTAAAGATTAGAATAGTATGATATGCTCAAGTTCACAACACACACGTTTCATGTTTTGAATATTGATTTTCGGTTTTTTCGTTTTTGGTTTAACCGATCTTGGTTTCATGAATAAGACATATTCAAAACAAGTTTACATGGTTTAATGTATATTAGATTTGTTCTATATACATGCATGCTTAACTTCCTAGACAAACTTAGTTTTGACTTACTTATTCATGTGTTTTATGTTTTGGTATTTTTAACAAAACATATTTTGGAATTAAAGTCAAAAACATGGATATTTATATTGTTTCATGTATAAAGGATTATATCCATATACATCATGCCTAAATGTTGTTTAATATTATGTTTTTGTATTTGGATGAGTTTTGGACAAAATGTATTTTCTATTCAAAAATCCAAGTTTTAGAAAATACAGTTTTTCATTTTTGGTAAAAATGATAAGACACAAAAAAGTTTCAAAATGATTGTTATTTGTGATGAAATTTTTATCACAAGTTTATATTTCAAAATAAAATGATAAAACTATTTTTGTGTAACTTTAGAGATTTTATGGGAATTTATTGGATAATAAATTACATGTTTTTCTGTGCCTGAACTAGCTCTGCCAGGCTAGGTCGGTCGACCGGACGGTCGACCGTACCATATAGCCGTCGACTGTAGCGGTCGACCGACGTGCACGCTGGCTGCCCCATAAGCCGGTCGACCGCACGGTCGACCGACTGAGAGCAGGTTGCTCTCTGTTTGTTTCGGTCGACCGAGCGGTCGACCGGCCAGAGAGCCGTTGCTCTCTGGTTCTGGGACGGTCGACCGCCCGGTCGACCGGTAGCTGTCAGCGGTCAAAATATGACCGTTGGACGGTCAACCGTCCGGTCGACCGGTGGTTCATTTTTGCTAGTTTCTGCTGCCAACGGCTATATTTTTCTGGGGCTATAAATACCCCATTGGAAAGAGGTTTTCTCTAAGATTTTTCGTGCGAATTTTTCCTGACTCTCTAGTGTTTTCACAGCAATCAAAGAAGTTTTTGGGCTTTAAATTGAACAATTTATTTGGTATTTTTACTAGGGTTTGGAAAATCAAGAAAGGGTTTTTGGGAAAAATTTTGATTCAACTTCTTCATCTTGGTTTCTAGTTTTTCCCAAATATTTTCTTTGAGTTTTTGATTTTCATTCCTTTGTTTTTCTCCACACTTGAGCTACATCTACTATCTTATTCTATAGGATTTTTGTGTGGGAAAAGAGATTGTTTGTGGTTGTTGTTTAAGACCACCAGTTGTAAACCCAATCTTTGCTTAGTTTTGTGCCTTTGGATTGTATCCCTCAAGTTGTGAGGTGATCCTTGTGTTAATCCCTCAAGTTGTGAGGTGATTGTTTGTTGGCTTGGAGTTGTAAGGAGAGGAGTTGGGTACTTCTTGTAATTGTTATTGCCCCAAATCCTCGGTGGAGATTCCCTTTGTGAGAGTCCTTTGTAGACAAGCTAGTGGACTTAAAATCCTTCTAAGTGAAGGCGGGGATGTAGAGCTGGGTGCTCGAACCTCGAAACATATCTTATTGTTTGCGCTTGATCCCTTGGCTCTTACTCTCTCTCTATATTGTGCCTTGCATCTATTCATATTATTCATTCATAATTATTTGTTTGGCTTGTTTGTGTGTGCATCACTTGTTAATTGCAATTAGTTTTTAAATTCCGCATTAACTTCATTAGATTAGCATAATCACCTATTCACCCCCCCTCTAGGTGATTTTCAATTGGTATCAGAGCCTACGCTCCTGATATTTAGGTTTAACCACGTAGGAGTGAGATCTTGGGTTGCTAATCTTCATTTGCATTTTCATTTGCACACATTTAGTTTGCACTCATGGATAGCCCTCCTATGTTTGACTTTTTTAGACTTGATGTTTGGAAGGCCAATATGAGTAGTCATTTGAAAACCCTAGGACATCTAGTTTATCAAGCCACTACTAATGAATCCTACCCAAATTATAGCAAGCATAAAAAGGCAAATGCATTAGTACTTAAAATACTTAGAGCATCTCTTAATGAAGATTTTTTACCGGTGTTTGATCATTATGATTCGGCTTTTGCAGTTTGGAACAAATTGACTTCTCCCGAGCTTCCAAGGATCATTAACAAGTTGAGGAGATCTAGGAGAGACAAGTCCGACGAGCATTGCCTCATGGTCCAAGGGAAAGACTCCCTTGAGGTACAATCGAATTCTCAACTAGATGATAGCTCTAGTTCATTTTGCTATGGGTGTTTGGAAGTTCAAAATTTAAATGTAGAACTTGCCTCAAAGCTTGAAAAATTCTTAGAAAAACATGAACTATTGAAAAAGAAGAACTTTGATTTAAAGAAGAAATGAAGGATTTGTGCTCAACTTTTGAATCGGTTTTGCAAGAGAAGGAAGAGATTACTAGTGAACGTGACTCACTAAGATCTCAACTCGACTTTGCCCTAAAAGAGATTGATGTTTTAAAAGGCAAAAATGATTGTGATGATGTTGTGAAAAACAATGAGGTTTTATCTTCAAATTGAATTTTGTTTTAAAAGATAACCTTGTTTTGAAAAATGAAATTGATTTCATTACTAAAGAATTGGATTTGGTTTTAAAGAAAAATGAATCTTTAAAAATTGATATAGATTCTCATGTTTGTCATGCTAGTATAGCTTCTTGTTCTAGCACTCCTATTGCATGCTCCACTTTATCTTCAACTATTGAAAATGACATAAATGTTTTGAAGAAAAGTGTAGATTGTTTGGGCTCCACTTTGAGCCAATGTACTTCAAATCATACACGCTTGGAAACCTTGGTTCGTAAGAACAAGGTCTATTTTTACATGTACACCCTCCACGGCATACAGATGCTTCCCACGGTCACCACCATTACATGTATGCTCATGCGTACACTTGTACACATTGTGGTCGAAAAGGCCACATTGCTAGATTTTGCTATGATCATTTACATATTGAAATTTAGCAAATAATCTTGTTTGGGTTAGGAGAGATACTAACCCCTATGGACCAAAAAGAAAATGGGTACCAAAGACCACCCCTTTGATTTTTGATGTAGGAGTGGGCTCTCGCATCATATGAGAGTATTGGTGCCTTGAAGTGGAAGCATTCCGTGCTTAAAGAAAACAATTTGGATGCATCACTTTCAAGGAGAGTTTGGTGGAGGAGGACCACCATTGGGTTGGAGAACTAGAGAGGTGCCTTCATCGGTTTTGATATCGATCTCTAACTCCCATTTTTATTTACATGCTTTCACATCATTGATTTATAGCATGTCATGTTTTATTGTTCATTATGATTTTGCCATGTGATTTAGATTAGTGATATACATGTTTAGTTATTTGAGACACCCATTGACCTATCTTTGTGTTCTCACCTTGTTTTTAACTAATATGTATGCTCTAGATCTAATGCACATGCATATACATAATGATCATATGAATGTTTATGATGTTTTGTTTTTAATGACTCATGTTTTGTTTAGTATGTTGAATGCCATGTTTATTAGACCTTTGACATGCATGTATAGCTTTTGAGATCACCCTTGCTTATATGGACCCATTTGTTGTGTTCTCACCATTCGTTTAGCTATTATGTATATCATGATTCTAATAGCATGTGGATTTACTTCATGATCATTTATTTTACTATCATGATGATTTATGTGTCGTTTTATGCTTCATGATTTGAATATATATTTAGATGTTAGTTTTCATGAAAACTAGATTTATACTTGTACATAGAATGGGCCACAAGTAAATCTTTTTATATTTGTGCTTGAATGCCTATTTGTACCCATTAGATGTGCTAGTATAGTCTAGTTTTGATGATTCATGCATTCTAACTTGTATTCCTCATTTTGGATATGTTTTTAAGATCATGTGTTTTCACTTCATGTATATGTCTACTTTGTCAAACTTTAATATATACATGTATACCCCTTGAGTCATTTGCTTTTCATGCAAAACTTTATTATGGACTCAAATTGTGTTTAGGGATATGTATGTATACTTTTTGTGTTAACAAAACATACATATGCCTTGAAGTATAAATTAGTTTTATTAAAAATGTTAGATTTTCATGTTTCATGTTTAAGGAATTCCACATGAGCTTAATTGAATATTTTCATGTTGATGTGTGTCACATTATACTTGTACACTCACTTTATTAGTTTACTCATGATTTGTTTTCATGAGACTATGATATGGGCTTTATGGACTTTGAGTGTTTAGTGATCATGTGATTTACATGTGTTTCATGAAAAACAATTTTGTTTTATTCCTTACTTGAAGGATTTCGTACTAGTTTAAAATTTTTTTTCCTTTAGCTAGTTCGTATTCTTCACTATGGTAGAGATTTTCAAACATACTACAGTTTCAAACCTATTTTTGAAAACCCCTACCTTCTAAGGGCGGTTGGTTGGGAGACCATGCCATGTATATCCTTCTTGAATATCTTTTAAACTTGTGCATGAATGGGTGGTAGTTATATGATGTATACACTTGATCATTATTGTTGTTTCAATTGGTATCATTGAAATTTTTTCAATTGGTATCAATATTGACATTTTTGTATACTCATATATTTCCTTTGTATATGTATGCTTGTACTTCAAAGAGTATCAATTTCTATTGGTATCTAATTTTTCATACATATATATGTTTTTATTTGTGCTTATTGTACTCATTTATCTTAGAGCACAAATTTTGATCATGATAAAGCTTGTTTCATAATGACTATCTTGTTTCAATTGACTAATTTTCAATTGGTATCCATATACAAGCTTATTCATTGTTTCATTTGGTATTTCATAAAGAGGGAGAAAAACTTGTATC
Source organism: Agave tequilana (assembly GCA_038442645.1). NCBI lineage: Eukaryota > Viridiplantae > Streptophyta > Magnoliopsida > Asparagales > Asparagaceae > Agave > Agave tequilana. The sequence goes on from JAVJIF010030443.1 coordinate 107,081, forward strand.
TCATCTTTCAATTGGTATTTGGTTTACTATGGATTTTGCATTCCACTCCCTTTCTTTATGATAGAAAATAATGATTTCAATTGGTATCTTATGTCTTAAAAAGAATAATAATTTCAATTGGTATTAAGATTCATGTTTAGAAATTCAAAATTTGTAATGTTTAATTTTAATTAGTATCAAGATTGTTTATTTACAATTGGTATGTTGTTTGTTTATTTATCAATTGGTATCAAAATTTTTTTTTCAATTGGTATAGTTTCACTTTTAATTGGTATCAATATGCACTTCATTGACACATTTTTAATTGGTATCATATTTGACTTGACCCCTTATTGATATCATTTTTGTTTTAGACAAAAAGGGGGAGAACATTTTGTTTTTGATCATCCCTGTATTGATTCTTTGTTTTGAACAAAAAGGGGAGAAGAATATTTTTTTTATTTATTTAGTTTTGTTTTGTTTTTTTTTACCCCTTATTGATGATTGTTTCTTTGTATTAAAAAGGGGGAGAAGATTTTGTTTGTTTTTTTCTTAACCCTTTGTTGATGATTAACAAAAAGGGGGAGAAGAATTTGAGTTTATATATGCATATTTTGCATGTTTTATGTTTTATTAAGATCATTTGGTATCAAAAGCATTATTTATAGAACATGTTTATTTTTGGTATCAAGAGCTTGTCAAAGAGATCATTAGTTTTGTTTTGCATATATTAAGTTTAATTGGTATTTAGAGCATATTTATTTGTTTAGCTTAATTGGTATCTAGAGCATGTTTATATGTTTATTTTTGGTATCAAGAGCTTGTTAAAGAGATCATTAGTTTTGTTTTGCATATATTAAGTTTAATTGGTATTTAGAGCATGTTTATTTGTTTAGCTTAATTGGTATCTAGAGCATGTATATTTGTTTTTGAAAATTTCATTGGAATCTAGAGCCTTTTATTTGTTTTATGCATATCTATGCATGTTTCGTGTTTCATATTCATTGCATATTTATGTTTATTTGTTTATGCATGAGTTAAGGGGGAGCTTCTTTGAAGCCTAACTTTAATCCATGCATATATAACTCCATGAGTTTTGTCATCATCAAAAAGGGGGAGATTGTTGGCCCAGAGGCCTTCCACTCTAGTTTTGATGATGATTAACTCATGTAGTTATGTGTACTAATAATCTTGTGATTTTAGTTTCAGATCATTAATCAAGATATTAGTTGGTGATTAGCTTCAACAAGATGATTTGGAAGCTTTCACATGTTGATTCAAGAGCCCGAGCGTCAAAATCATATATAGCACTTGCTCGGTGGATCAAGGAGTTTTGGATCGAGTCGACTTGGAGACGCGCTCTACAAGAAGACATCGTACCATAGTTTAGTTTTGTGTTTAGATCCAAATTGTAAAGATTAGAATAGTATGATATGCTCAAGTTCACAACACACACGTTTCATGTTTTGAATATTGGTTTTCGGCTTTTCCGTTTTTGGTTTAACCGATCTTGATTTCATGAATAAGACAGATTCAAAACAAGTTTACATTGTTTAATGTATATTAGATTTGTTCTATATACATGCATGCTTAACTTCCTAGACAAACTTAGTTTTGACTTACTTATTCATGTGTTTTATGTTTTGGTATTTTTAACAAAACATATTCTGGAATTAAAGTCAAAAACATGGATATTTATATTGTTTCATGTATAAAGGATTATATCCATATACATCATGCCTAAATGTTGTTTAATATCATGTTTTTGTATTTGGATTAGTTTTGGACAAAATGTATTTTCTATTCAAAAATCTAAGTTTTAGAAAATACAGTTTTTCATTTTTGGTAAAAATGATAAGACACAAAAAAGTTTCAAAATGATTGTTATTTGTGATAAAATTTTTATCACAAGTTTATATTTCAAAATAAAATGATAAAACTATATTTGTGTAATTTTAGAGATTTTATGGGAATTTATTGGATAATAAATTACATGTTTTTCTGTGCCTGAACTAGCTCTGCCAGGCTAGGTCGTCGACTGAACGGTCGACCGTACCATATAGCCGGTCGACTGTAGCGGTCGACCGACGGCACGGATACGTGCACGCTGGCTGTCCCATAAGCCGGTCGACCGCACGGTCGACCGACTGAGAGCAGGTTGCTCTCTGTTTATTTCGGTCGACCGAGCGGTCGACCGCCAGAGAGCCGTTGCTCTCTGGTTCTGGGACGGTCGACCGCCCGGTCGACCGGTAGCTATCAGCGGTCAAAATATGACCGTTGGACGGTCGACCGCCCGGTCGACCGGTGATTCATTTTTGGCAGTTTCTGCTGCCAACGGCTATATTTTTTCTGGGGGCTATAAATACCCCATTGGAAAGAGGTTTTCTCTAAGATTTTTCGTGCGAATTTTTCCTGACTCTCTAGTGTTTTCACAGCAATCAAAAGAAGTTTTTGGGCTTTAAATTGAACAATTTATTTGGTGTTTTTACAAGGGTTTGGAAAATCAAGAAAGGGTTTTTGGGAAAAGATTTTGATTCAACTTCTTCATCTTGGTTTCTAGTTTTTCCCAAAGATTTTCTTTGAGTTTTTGATTTCCATTCCTTGGTTTTCTCCACACTTGAGCTACATCTACTATCTTATTCTATAGGATCTTTGTGTGGGAAAAGAGATTGTTTGTGGTTGTTGTTTAAGACCACCAAGTTGTAAACCCAATCTTTGCTTGGCTTTGTGCCTTTGGGTTGTATCCCTCAGTTGTGAGGTGATCCTTGTGTTAATCCCTCAAGTTGTGAGGTGATTGTTTGTTGGCTTGGAGTTGTGCCTCAAGGAGGAGGTTGTGTTTGTAAGGAGAGGAGTTGGGTACTCCTTGTAATTGTTATTGCCCCAAATCCTCGGTGGAGGTTCCCTTTGTGGGAGTCCTTTGTGGACAAGCTAGTGGACTTAAAATCCTTCTGGGTGAAGGCGGGGATGTAGAGCTGGTGCTCGAACCTAGAAATATATCTTGTTGTTTGCGCTTGATCCCTTGGCTCTTACTCTCTCTATATTGTGCCTTGCATCTATTCATATTGTTCATTCATAATTATTTGCTTGACTTGTTTGTGTGTGCATCACTTGTTAATTGCAATTAGTTTTTAAATTCCGCATTAAGTTCATTAGATTAGCATAATCACCTATTCACCCCCCCTCTAGGTGATTTTCAGAAACTATATTCGCACAAGAATACTGATGTAGATAAGGAAGAGAAGATGTCGGTTAGATCTCATTCTAGTACCAACGAACTCTGAAAGGAATTTTCAGATAGAAAAATGCTCGAATCCACGAGTAAAGATAGACAACTCGAATCCACGAGCAATTTAAGAGGAAAAACTCAATTGAATTTATTAAAATTTTGTGCGTACAAACAAAGATTACAATGGCTTTTAAATAGCTTTTAAAAGTAGTAACTAATCTAATTAGGAAACTAAATCAAAAATAATTTGTAATCCAATTGGACCCGAAAACAAACTCCTAAACAGAATCGAATAGCAGGTCAAAGACAATATTAGTCGACTAGCACTAGGGACTAGTCAACTAGTAAAAAGTTCAGAAAATTTTCTCTCTCTATTTCACAAACTAGTCGATTCCGGAGATTGGCCAGTCGACTACTGATTAATTCAAAATTCTGCACATTTTATATCACATTTCCCTACCTGTTTCATAATAAAACTCTGCTATAAACCCATTTTTCTATTCATGTGTGCTGGCTACACTAGTGTAGGAGAAAAAAAGAAAGAGGCTGAAATTTGCTATTTTAGGGGATTTTTTCATAGATTTCTTGAAACCCATGTCATTCTAGCAGACCCCAAAATGGATACAAATTTGAAGCCCAATTTAGAGCCCAGTCTGTAGAAATACAGAAAAATAATACTCTCTGGAAGCTTCTAGAAGTTGAGAGAGAGAGTGGCAAAAAAGACCAGGGCCAATGCCCCTGATCAAGTCGTGAAAACGGGTCTATTGTCACGCAAGCGCGACTTGATCCTGGACATGTGGCCTCGTTTCTTGGAGAGTCTCCATTTCATATAAATAGAGCTGCTAGAGGCCAGAATTCGATGGGAACCGAGAGCAGAGATTAGGGTTTTCTCTTCTAGTTGTAGTTTAGGTTATCCATTTTTCTTTTTCTTTTTCTTTGTATTTTCTTTTTCTTTATAAATCTTGGATTAGTTAGAGAGAGAGAGAGAGATTCATGAGAGAGAGAGAGAGTGAAATTTGTAGCAGAGTGTGATGATATATAAAGATCCTCCTTTCTTTTCATTGTTTATTTTTCTTCTAATTGATTTTTAGATGCTTAGCTAGTTCTTCTTCATAGCTTACTAATTACATCCCACTAACCACTAACTCTTGATTGATAATCCATATGAATCTAATAGCATCAAATAGGTCTTGTTCTTGCAAGAGCCATTGATGCTCATGATGATGGGTTCTAACTCTTAACTTGCTAATAAACTAACTTGCAAATACTTTTTTATTTCATGCTTGCTCTTGTAATCTTGATGATTTAATAGTAGATTACACCTTGTTTACCATGTTTATAGGCCAATCTCTTCTTATGGGCCATGCTTTGAAGCCGTGTAATCAAGCTTAGTGGTTGCCAAGGATCCAATAGGAGGTACCTTTCATTCAAGTGGTTAGTATGTTTAGTAGGAGCAATTAGTAGGAAGTTTGGCATGAGTTTTCTTCTATTTTGATTTCTTTTAAATTTTTTTTCTCCAAATCACTATATTTTCTTTATTGTTCTCTTCTTCTCCATCTTCTACTTTCTCTTTTCCTGTTCTTTTTCTTTTAAATCTTTTTAAAATAAAGAACTCATTAACGATTTCGTGAATTACCGGTAAAGCTTCTATTGCTTCCCATCTTTGTGGATTTGAGTCGCATAATCACTTTACTATTGCGACAGTATTAAGAAAGCTAAAGCACCAAGTCCTTCAAATTCTTTGATTTTCAAAACACTATTTTTTGTGCCCGATTTCTACTCGATCATAATTTTGGCGCTGTTGCCGAGGATGGGACTGGTTTATTCATGATTTTGTTAACGTTTTCTTTTCTGTTTCTGTGTGCAGGTATAAATTTAAAGGAATTAACTATTGAAGAAGCACAGGTGCATTTGTAGCTCCCTGCTCTAAAAAGCAAAGGATCAGAATCCTTGACTTTGCCGCGCAAGCGCGGCCAAGTTAGGTTTTTTAACCCAATTTTTTTTTTCAAAGCTGTACTGTTATGTATTCTACCTATTTCTGCTGTTAGTTTCCTTTTTTCATTCTACCTCACATTGCAATAATTAATAAAAATTAGTTATTGGAATTGTTAAAAAATGATTAGATATTTGCATTTAGAAACGTGTCAATTTTATTTCATATTACTGTTTTTGTTCTATTGTTGAGTGTTGAGTAAGGTGCACAACTTGTATTGTATTTAATATAGGAAACACATTTGGGTGATTTAATTGCTTTAAGTGTTAATTCCTTCTAATTGTACTCTTGCATAAATCAATTTATGGGCAAAACTATTAACATAAAGTGGGGATTTCATCACCCTTCCTTGGCCCAAAAATCACCTCCACACTTATGCAACCCAAGCCTTAATAAATTTGTTAGAAATTGACCCCTTAAGAACATCTCGGAACCATTAAGAGATTGACCTCGGGAGGATGTTATTAGGGTTTGACTTTTGCGAAATCGGTGTCTAAAGATTGGGGACTAAGGGGTTAAGCCTCGAAGAATCAGTGATTTTGCGTAATTAGGCGTGATGCTTTAGCACAAATATCTCCTACTAAATCTGGCCCCTCTTTGGCCGATTAGCCTGTGGGTTGACTACTGCAAAAGCCCTCTTCTGGACAGTCAATCAGTTAGGAGTCGTTTAGGTCCAGATTAACCCTATCATAGGCTTGGTTAATTTTATTTCTTCTTCTTTCTTTTGTTTTTGTTTGTTGTTTCTTGTTTTATTTTCTTGTGAAATGTGTTGGACCCAAAAATTTTCCCATTCTAAGATGAATCCATTTTCACCCTAACATCTTTTTGTTGGCCCAGAGGCCCTTTACTCTAGGTTTGATGATGATTAACTCATATAGTTATAGTTTACTAATAATCTTGTGATATTTAGTTTCAGATATTTGATCAAGTTATTAGTAGATGATTAGCTTCAACAAAGGAGTTTTGAAGCTTTCACTAGTTGATTCAAGAGCTTGAGAGTCAAGATCGCATGTAGCACTCGGTTGGAGTCAAGCTCATGGATCGTGTTTGGATCGAGTCGACTTGGAGAAGGAGTTCTACAAGAAGACCTCAGTTTGTTTAGTTTAAGTTTGTGTTTAGATCATTGTAAAGCTTAGATAGTGTTGATATGCTCAAGTTCACATACAAACACAAGTTTAAGTTTATTTGGTTTTGGTTTTTTCGGTTTAACTGATTTTGGATTTCATGTCAAAAACATAGATAGATATCTTTATATGTATATTGGATTCTATTCATATACAATATGCTTCAAAGTTATTTCAATATCATATTTTTGTATTTACATGAGTTTTGGAGAAAACGATTTTCCATTTCAAAAATTCAAGTTTTAGAAAATATGGATTTTGGTTTAAGCCAAATTTCAAATCACAAAAATGGTTCAAATTGTTTATAATGTGTTTGAATTTTAGCCACACATATTTGCATTTCAAAGATCTAACAAGAACATATTTTTGTGAAATTTATGTGATTTTATGGGATTTATTTGATAATAAAAAGTCAAGTTTTTAATCCCTATATGAGCTAGATTGGCCTTCTGCCGGTCGACCGGATGGTCGACCATTGCAGAAGTCGGTCGACCGGTCCGGTCGACCGACGTGCACAAGCGTGCACGCCAGTTTGAGCTAATGGGCCGGTCGACCGGGCGGTCGACCGTCCAGAGAGCTCTACTCTCTGGAAATGGCCCCGGTCGACCGGCCAGTTGACTGGCAGAGAGCTCTGCTATCTGTATCCAATTCTGGTCAACCGGCCAGAGAGCCGTTGCTCTCTGTTTTCATGTTCGGTCGACCGGGCGGTCGACCGGTGGCACAACGATCATAAAAATGACCGTTGGCCGGTCGACCGAGCGATCAACCGGAAGGTCATTTCTGACCTTTCCTGGCTGCCAATGGGCAGAATTTGTTTGGGGCTATATATACCCCTCATTTGAGCTAGTTTTATACAACAATTTTAAGAGCAAAAATTCTCATCTTCTTAAGTATTTTAATAGCAAGTTTTAAAAGAATTTTTGGGTTTAAAAGATCAATATTTATTTGTTTTTAAAGTGTTGAAATTTCAAAGAAAATAGAGTCTTTTGAGAATTGGTTTTTGATCTAAATTTTTATATCTATATGGAGATTTTCCCAAGTGTTTTTCTTTGTTCCAAACACTTTATTTTCTCACACTTGAGCTATCATATCTATCCTATCTATTAGGATCTATTTTGTGAGAAAATTGGTTTGTGGTTGTTGATACCACCAAGAGTTGTAAACCTTTCATACTTTGTGATATCCCTCTAGTGAGAGGTGATTGCGCTGATATCCTTCTAGTGAGAAGTGATTGTGGAGGTTGTGTTGGTATCCCTCTTAGTGAAGAGGTGATTGTTGAGTTGTGACTTTGTGTCTTATCTCTCAAGTGTGAGATTGATAGTTGTTTGGCTAAGTGCCCATCCATCTAAGTGTAGAGGTGATTTGTGTTGTTCCTTACTTCTTGTATAGAGGTTGTATTGTTGGAGAGAGGAGTTGTATACTCCCACCTTAGTAGAGGTCCCCTGTGTGGACGATATAGTGGAAATCCTTCTGTGTGAAGGCGGGGACGTAGAGCAGTGGCTCAAACCTTGAAACATATCTTATTGTTAGCGTTTAATTCACTATCTCTAACTCTCTCTCTCTCTCTCACATTATGCCTTGCATTATTTCATATTGTTCATTCATACTATAGGCTTGGTATTGCTTGTGTGTGCCCATCCTTGTGTTCAACTAAGAGAGCTTCAAATAGCACCTCAACTCTTATTTAGAGGAATTTAGAGGAGATAGTCTAGAGCCCTTCATCGAGAATTCGGTTACACTCTTTGGTTACACTAAGTGTGTTGCAATTAAGTTTTAATTTCGCATTATTTGTCATTAGATTAGCAATACACCTATTCACACCCCTCTAGTGTACTTTCACTTTTGACTCGGATATTTTCCACAATCTTTTTAACATTTCTCTTCATATACTCTTTTCAAGAAAAACCAATCGAAGAAAATTTTGAGTTAAGAAAGAGAAATGAAGCCTTGCTTAAGTCCTAATAACAAATTCAAAATATGGTTGACTTTCTCAAAATTTCCAAAATAAACCTTCATACACAATTTTTAAAGTGCCATCTCACCAAAATGAAGAACTAAGTGACTTAGAAAAGAGTATTTGCAACCCCCGGCCCTAGATATATGTGTCACAGTATGAGCACTCGATACGGCATACTAAATTGATTTGACCTTCCTGATAGTAGATTGTATTGATTTTAGTTTCAGATCTTATTTTCCAATAATTTAGATTTTTCAGAATTTTTTGAAATTTTTCTGGATTATTTTGGAAAATCTCCGAATTCGGTGTCAAACGATACTGATAAAAGACTTCATGATTTTTAATTTACAAATAGAGTTGAATTTCAAGAATTTTCTTCAAATTATTCTTTAAAATCATTTTTCAATTTTAGCATATTTTTGGAGATTTTTCTGAATTAATCAAAATTCGGCCGAATCGATATCGACCGGTATTGGTGATATATTTCAGAATTTTAAATTTGCAAAACAGACTGAATTTCTTGAATCTGATTTCATATTACTCCTCAGTATAATATTCCTTATTTTACAAAATTTTTACTTAGCATTCTGAAATAGTCTAATTTTAACCAAATTAAATAATATTAAACGCATTCTTTCTTTTTTCTTTTTCCCCAATCCACCACCTCATCCACTGACTCCTCCACCGACCTCTCTCTCTTTCCCTTCACATTCCTATTAATCTCACTCTCATCTCATTCTCTCTCAATTTCTCTCTCTAAAACTTCTTTCTTTCTCTAATTCCTTTTACTCTCTCACTTAACTCTTCTCTTTAATTTCCTCTTTACTTTTCTTCTCCCTAACCCATTCACAGCAGCCTACTCCCGCTGCCGCCGTCCTCTCTCTTCCGGTGAGCCATGCCGATGATCATCACCAACTCTGGAGCCACCCTCCTCTTCCCCACTTCATCTCCTTATCCAAAATTTTCATCTTGTACTTCAATTTCCTCCACAACCACTATCATAATTCAATTCATCACCCTCTCCACCATAATCATCACCACAATCACTATCCATCTCTTCAGTAACAAAATCCATCACCAAACTCCACCACAACCATCATCTCCATCACCCAAAATCAACACCACCACCCTCAATATCTCCTCTCCCTTACCTTTACCTGGGTCAGGCCGCACTGCCTCCCTCTGGTCACCGCCGGCGCGTCCCTGGCCGGTCACCTCCCATCTTTCCCCTTTTCTTCTTTCCCTCCTCTTCTTTCTCTTTTCTTTCTTCTTTCTCTTTTTTTTTGTCTCTCTCCCCCCATCTCACTTTCATTTGGGTCTAAACTCAATAAACCGGATCCAAAGCCCAATAAATCCAAACTTTAACCATTAACTTAAACCCGTGAACCCATTACCTAAAACCAAATCACTTAAACATTTAGGTTTAGGTTGTTGGATCCAAATCCGACCGTTATCAACTCAAACCACTTTAACCCATAACAGTAAACTTTTCAAAAAGTCCCTGACAGACAGTTTATAATATTTGCATTTTAGAACTTTTTATTATATATTTGACCCATTTGAATGGTTTTAGTGTTCGGTGGTTATCTTGACCATCGGGAGTCTGATCTGGGTGATTCTTGAGCCTTGCAATCGTAGGAAAGAGAGCTTCACCTCTGTAATACCTATGTGAATGTTTTTATTTTATAAATAATAATTTTATCATGTTAAATGAAACTGATTGATTACTTTAATTGATAAAACTTGAAAATCGGTAAATCACTGTACATATTAGTTATTAAATTGTAATTATTGATAAATCACTATAATTAAAATATACATGACTGCTCTTTAAACATATTCAATAAAATAATAATTTATTGTGTTTATTGATTTAATATAAAACATTAGTGAAATATCTACACATTGAGTTAATATTAGAATGTTGATAAAAGGTTTCAGATTAATAAATAAATTGATAAGTGTTAACATAGAAATAAATATTTGTATATAATTAAGTTATTATAACGATCATATTAATAAGACTGATATATAGACACACACACACACACACACACACACACACACACACACACATATATGTATCTATGTATGTATGTGTGTGTGTGTGCGCGCGCGCGCGTGTGTGTATGTATGTTAACTGAATAACCACTGCTACACTGGACACGATTATGCCATATTCACGTACAACTGATACACGGATACACAGACACACTATCTCACTAGATACCGTTAGTTCATATATTTGTATCATCGTTACACAGATATTCTGTACATAGTTATTTCATATTCTTTATATTTGATTTACCTGAATTTATGCTTTGATTGTTCCTATATTCCTGTTCCATGAATTACAACTCCTATTACATGTATTTTTATTACATTTGTATTCCTATTTTCTTGTTACGTGTATCACTATTCCTGTTACATATATTACTATTACTTGTGTCTTGTAATACTGTTATATGAATATTTCTTGCATATAATACATGAATGTGTGGTAATTCTATTACTAGACATGTGAACTAGTGATATGCAATGTGTGGAACTAAGTGTCACATCGATCTAAGCCACGAGTGCCACCTTTAGAATCCTACAGTTCTTGTTTTCCATTTCCCTTCTCTTGTTTCATGCTATCAGCAACACTCATATCATGTTATCATGTTACATGTACTATGCATTGTTCTTATTCTTAATATACTGTGTAGTTTAAATATAATAAATAAAATAGGAGGATAGGGAGACTTGACGGTTGACTAGATCTTATCGGGTAGATGTACTGGATGCATATTTATTCTACTGCAGGGGATGTTAGTGCTGACTATCAATTGTATATAGTATAAGGAGCTTCCGTTTTCTGTTTCCTGCTCTCCTCTTAGTGGAGGGTCCTGGTCTCAGCAGTTAAGGGTCCGTTTAAGGCCGTAATCTTAGTTATACATGGGATACACCTACCCGATAAGAGCTCCTTAGTTATTGAATTTTCAATTAACATAATAAAATAATATAAACAATAGTGACATTGGAAACGCTTGTTATTTGGTCACTCTCTTATTCAAATAATGGTACACATATGCCATATTTAGATGGGTTTGGCTGGAGTACGGGCTCCGGTATGAACTGCTAGAGGTATGAGACACTAGAAGAGATTGATTAAATACCAGGCGATATTAATTTTTATTATTGTATAAATAACATGACTTATCCGATACATGTAAATTATTATTCATTTATACTTGTTACACTTTCTGATATCTTATCCACCATCTTGTTACATGTATACTATGCACTATATGTGGAGACACACTATTCAAGTACACGTACACTCTGTATTCTATGTATTCTCTATTTCATGTATTCATGTATAAATATTTTTATACCATTATGCTACTGTTACTATTAGTTTAAACCATAAATATACTATAATTAAGACTTAGTACATATTCGCTAAGCCACTTGATTTTGTTAATATATAACTAAATCCTATATCTTATTACTCATATCGATCATACCATATAAATGGCATCACTCTTACTGACCATAAGAACATAATAATATAAGGTTAGTGATATATAAAACTCTTTCCCATAATATTAATTGATATTAAATAATTGGATAATATTGTAAAACTAATACCTTTTTATCATGCTAGACACTTATAATGTTATATTGTTAATATAACACTTGTTTATATCTATGCTCATATCTCGATTGTTAGTGCAATATATTGTATGACTGTTATTTAATCGTGTATTAGATAGTATCGTGATTGTACTACTATTATATTATATATCACTATTTTCTTCATTTTACCACTCATTAGGTCACTCCTGGGTTTGCCCAGGTTAGAAGTTCGAGATATCATAGTGCCGATATTTCACGGGATACAAATAGGAGACTCGTCATCTATATTATTTATAGGTATCTTTATTATTCAGTCTTTATTTCCTTATTTATCTATGTTTCTATATACATCATGATCATAACCCATTGAAGGTACTTTTGTACTTATTAAGCTGAAATTATTGTGCATATTGTGCTTTTCCCCTGAACTAAAGCTTAGTGTATATATGTGAGGGTATTTTCGCCCTGCATATGTACGTCGTCGAAGATCCCCGTATCCACGGGATCAGGGTGTTACAGTTTGGATTCAGAGCCTAAGTTCACACCTAATGTGGGTAGCTACTTATATCAATAGTTTAGCTCTTACCAACAGTACAACCAGATTCATATTATAACTCATATGTATCTAGATTTGGGGATTCCAGCTATAAGTATAAGAATATCTTATTCCGTTGACAATCAATTCCTTGTCTCCTAATAATTCTCAATTTCACTAATCATTCCGATTATTCTTATTTCTAATTACTTCTCCTTCACAATCTTAATTTTTTTCTTATTATTTTGTTTCTGAACTAGTCACCCTGTCTGGAGTTCGATATAGATATCAGAGTGGTGCAACAAAAGTACCGTAGGCCCATAAATATTCTGTCCAGAAACTATAAATATTGTTCTCGCACCTGAATTGAAATTTCGAGGATGAAATTTTTATAAGGTGTGGAGAAGTGTAACCCCCGGCCCTAAATGTATGTGTCACAGTATGAGTACTCGATACAGCATACTAAATTGATTTGACCTTTCTAGTTTTCAAATTGTATCAGTTTTAGTTTCAGATATTATTTTCAATAATTTAGATTTTTAAGAATTTTTTGGAATTTTTCTAGATTATTTTGGAAAATCTCCGAATTCGGTGTCAACCAATATTGACGATAGACTCCATGATTTTTAATTTACAAATGGAGTTGAATTTCTAGAATATGTTTTCAAATTATTCTTTAAAGTCATATTTTCTATTTTAGCATTTTTTGGATATTTTTTCATATTTAATCAAAATTCAACCGAACTAGTATCGACCAATATCGGCGATATATTACATGACTTTTAATTTGCAAACCAGACAGGATTTCTTGAATCCGATTTCATTTTCCTCCTCAGTATAATAATCTCTATTTTACAAAATTTTTGGGTCGCGTTCTGAAATAGTCAAAATTTAACCTAATTAAATAATATTAATTAAATAATATTAAACTCGATCTTTCTTTTCCTTCTTCCCCAATCCACCGCCTCATCCACTGACTCCTCCATCAACCTCTCTCTCCCCTCCCCCTTTCTATTATTCTCACTCATCTCATTCTTTATCAATTTCTCTCTCTAAAATCTCTCTCTTTCTCTGATTCCTTTCACCTCTCACTTAACTCTTCTCTTTAATTTTTTTTTAATTTTCCTCTCCTTAACCCATTCACAACAACCCACTTCAACCGTGGCCGTCCTCTCTCCTCTGGCGACCCAAGCCGGCAATTATCACTAACCCCAGCGCCACCCTCCTCTTCCTCAATTCCTTTCTCTTCCATCTCCCTCTCAAATTTCTTCATCTCATACTTCAATTTACTCTACACCACCATCACAATTTCTCCACCACCACTTCAATTTCACCACCCTCTCCACCATAATCATCACCACAACAATTATCCATCTCTTCATCCCTAAAATCCATCACTAAAACTACACCACAAGCTTCATCTCCATCACCCAAAATCAATACCACTACCCTTCATATCTCCTCTACCTTACCTTCACCTAGGCTAGGCCACGCCGCCTCCCTCCGGTCGCTGCCGTGGCAACCGCCGGCGCGTCCCTGGCCGGCCACCTCCCATATCCCCCTTCTTCTTCTTTCCCTCCTCTTTCTCTTTTCTTGCTTCTTTCTTCTCTTTTTCTATCTCCCTCTTCCCTTCTCACTTTCATTTGGGTCTAAACCATATTACCCGCATCCAAAGCCCAATAAACCCAAACCCTAACTCATTAACTTAAACCCACGTTAACCCATTACCCAAAACCCAATTACTTAAACATTTGGGTTCAGGTTGTTGGATCTAAACCTGACCTGTTATCTACCCAAACTCATTTTTAACCCATATAGGTAAACTCTACAAAATACCCCATGATAGTTTATAATGAAAATACACCTAGAAGGGGGTGAATAAGTGTATTGGCTAATCTAATGCAAATGATACAAAATTAAAAACTTAATGCAACACACTATGTGTAACCAGAGTGTAGCCGAATTCCCAGTGAAGGGCTCTAGACTAACTCCTCTTGATTTCTCTAAATAAGAGTTGAGGTGCTATGAAGCTCTCTTAGTTTAACACAAGTATGGGCACATTATCAATACAAAGCATATATATGATATGAGAAATATGAATCAATCCAAGATATAAAAGAGAGATAGTTTAGAGATAGCGGATCAATCACAAACGCCAAGATATGTTTCGAAGTTCAAACCGCTGCTCTATGTCCCCGCCTTCACATAGAATGGTTTCCACTATATGTCCACACAGGACCTCCCACACAGGGAACCTCCACGAGAATTTGACAAATACAAGCTAGGAGTATACAAGTCCTCTCTCCAACAAAATAACCTTTACACAAGAGGCAAGGCACAACAACAATCACCTCACACAAGAGGGATAAGGCACTAAGCCAAACAACAATCACCTCTACACTTAGAGGGATAAGGCACTAAGCCAAGCAACAACCACAATCACCTCTACACAAGAGGGATGAACATAAACCCAAAGTAAAGAAGATTACAACACTTGGTGGTCTCAATAAACCACAAATCAATTTTTCTCACAAAACAAAGATCCTATAGATAGGATAGATATGATAGCTCAAGTGTGAGAAACAAGGTGTTTGGAAAACAAATCACAAAGAAAACACTTGGGAAAAATACTAGAGTGAAATAGAAATGAAGATCAAAAGAATTTCCTAAAGACTCTCTTTTTCTTTGATTTTTACAACCTTTGAAAATAAATAAAAGATCAAACTTTTAAGCACAAAAACTCATTTAAACTTTCTGCTAAGCCACTTAGAAAGAAAGAAAAATTAGCTCTTAAAAACCATGAAGAAAACAGCCCAAGAGATGGCTATTTATAGCCTCTCAAATAAACTAGCCGTTGGCAGCTAGAAAAGCCGAGAATGCCCTTCCGATCGACGCCGGTCGACCGGCCCAACGGTTATTTTTCTGACCGTTGTGCCTCCGGTCGACCGGGCCAAGCCTGTCGATCGACCAGGCCGGTCGACCGGCTAAACCCGAGAGTTGGGTGCTTTCACTCGGTCGACCGCCCGGTCGACCGGCCTTCTAAGCTGGCCATGTGCACGTCCTCGTGCACATCAGTCAACCGGTCCGATCGACTGACCCTTGTACGGTGGACCGTCCGGTCGACCGCCAGTGGGATTGGCTGGGATTAAAACGCTTGAAAACTTGTCTTTTATTTTCCAATAAAATCCCATAAAATCTCATAAATCTCACAAAAATAAGTACTTGTTAGATATTTGAAGAACAAATATGTGTGACCAAAAAACAACACATATTACAAAATATTTGAACTATTTTTGTGATATAGAAATTAGGCTTAAACACAAAATCGGTATTTTTCAAAAACCAAACTTTGAAATAGAAATCCGATTTTTTCCAAACTAGTATAAACACAAAAATAAGATATTTAAACTCTTTTTAAGCATAGTGTGTATAGATAAAGTCCAATACACAAGAAAGTGATATATCTATATTTTTGACATGAAATCAAAAACCAGTTTAACCGAAAATAAAACATATTGAAACTTGTGTGTGAGTGAACTTGAGCATATCAACACTATCTATCTTTACACAAGATCTAAGCACAAACTAAAACTAAATAAACCGAAGTCTACTTGTCTCCAAGCCGACTCGATCCAAACACGATCCAATGAGCTTGACTCCAACCGAGTGCTAGATGCGATCTTGATGCGCGAGCTCTTGAATCAACACCAAAACTCCTTTGTTGATGCTAGACATCTACTAATATCTTAATCAATAACTGAAACTATATAAACACAATATTATTAATAAACTATAACTACATGAGTTAATCATCATCAAAACTAGAGTGATGGGCCTTTGGGCCAACAATCTCCTTTTTTTTGATGATGATAAAACTCATGGAGTTATATATATATGGATTAATGATAAGCTTCATAGAGGCTTCCCCTTAACTCATGCATAGCAATATACAAATGGATATTCAATGAAGTGCATTAAAGTAAACACAAATATATATGCATAAACAAGAAAATAAACCTGCATATATAAACTCACCTAATTCTTCTCCCCCGTTTTGTCAATTCATCAACAAAGGGGCGAAGGAAAAACAAGTAATAAAGATGTATATACGATATACATTCATGAAGAGGAGAGACATTAAGTTAACTCCTCCTGCATATATGCATTATATGAAGAAGAGATGACTAGACCCTAACTCACATAAACCATAATAGACAATGTATAAGCGGAGATGTTAAGCCTCCCTACACACATGTATTACATAAAGAAGAGAGGTCAACCTCCTCAATATGAGATACACTCAACATGAATCTATATATAGATGAGATGTTAAGCTTCCCTTGCATATAAGCAATAAATATCAACAAATTTTGAAACCACTTCAAATTTCTTAAAGTCAACAAAATAAATTTTGATATTAATGAAATCAAATTGTAGTTGATAAAATAAAAGTTGGTACCACTTATAGATAAACAAAATTTTGAGATACCAATAGTAGATTTTGATTCCAATTGAAAATGAAACATTGTATGTTTTGATACCAATTGAAATATATTGTAAATTTTTGATACCAATTGAAAGTTAAAACCATTTTTTTGGTAACACAACTCATTTTGTAATAAGGATACCAAATTGAGAATAATACCAATTTAAGATTTTTGATACCAATATTGAAAATGTTAGCATAAACCAAAACAAAGTATTTTTCATCATGAAAGGAGTAAGATACCAATTGAAAATAAAACCGATTAAAAGATAAAACATGAATTTTTCTCCCCTTTTATGGAAATACTAATGAAAACAATGCATAAACTTGTATAAGATACCAATTGAAAAATAATTGACATTATCTACGAAATCAAGTCTAGCAAGAAATATTTGTGCTTTAAGATGTAAATATATTATAAGTACAATCAAATCATATGTATGTACGAAAATGAATATACTAATTGAAATTGATACTACTTAAAATTTGAAGCATACATATATAGAAAACACATATGAGTATATAAAAATAGGATAACATGATCATATGTATAACTCATAACTACCACCATATTCATGCACATGTTTGAAAGATATTCAATTAATGGTATAAAGACATGGTCACCCATCCAACCGCCCTTTGGTTGGTAAGGGTTTTAAAAAATATGAGTTTAAAAATAATTTTAATCATATTTGAAAAACTCTACCAATTGAAGAATATGAACTAGTTTAAAGATAATTTTTGAAAACTAGTACGAAATCCTTCAAGTAAGGAATAATACATGAATGAATCTATGAAAATATGAAAATCACATGATCATCGACACTCAAATATCAATAAAGCTCATATGACCTCATGAAACAAAAAAGTCATTAGTAAACACCAAACATAGAGTGTAAAAAGTCATCTAATCAACAAAATCATGAAAATTGGGCATTTAAGCTCATATGAAAATTCTTTTATAAGCAATCATCAAAACTAACTAGGCTTCAAGGTATATGTATGTTTCGTTGAAACTAAAAGCATACATACATATCCCAAATATAAATGAGTCCATAAAAGAATTTTGCATGAAAGACAAGTGACTCTAGGATAGACACGTATATCTAAAGTTTTAGACAAAATTAACATATACATGAAGCTAAACGAAAAATATGTACAAAAATAGGGAATACAAGTTAAAATGTAAGAATTATCAAAACTAGGTTATACAAGTACATTTAATGGGTACAAATGAACAATAAAGTACAAACATATAATAATCAAATGAGGCTCACTAGTTGTACAAGTATAAATACGAGTTTTAATAAAAACTACATCTAAATAAGTAATCAAAAACATGAAGTGCAAAATTATAAACAAACATGATTATTAGGATAAATGCACGTGCTTTAGAGTAAGGATATACACAATAGCTAAATTATAGTGAGAACACAAAAATAATAGTCCATATAAACATGGATGTATCTCAAATACTACATATGTATATCTCAAGTCTAATTAACATAGCATTTACCATAATAAACATGGAAACCATGCTAAAAATCAATCAATGAGAACATGTAATCAAATAAGGAGTTAGAGATAGTTACCAAAATCATAAGGGCTAATCTCTAGATCTCCAAACCATGGTGGTCCTCCCACCAAACTTTCTTGAAGGTGATGCATCCAATGTAGTGTCCAACAAGCACAAAAGTATCCACCATCAAAGCACCAATGCCCTCACCTCATGTGAGAGCCCACACCTACATCAAATACAATAGGGGTGGCTTGTAGTACCAATACTGTATTGGGTTCATGGGAGTTAGCGCCTTTCCTAACCCAAACAAATTTATTTGTAAAATTTGAATTATTAATTTTATTATAATAAAATTTTGTAAGGTGGCCCTTACGCCCACAATGTGTACAAGTGTACAGATGAGCATACATAGTGTCATGTGGGTGAACATGAGAAGCATGTGTATGCCATGTATGGCGTGCATGTATATGTGATGCATGTTTGTTACGAAACATAGATTCCAAACGTGTGTAGTTCATGACACATTGGCTCAAAGTGGAGCCTAAACAATCAACACTCTTCTTCAAAACACATATATCACTTTCAATAATTGAAGAAGATGTGGAGTAAGCAACATGTTTATCAATAGAAGAAGAGGCAATAGGACCATGATAAACATGAGATGACAAATCATTTTTCAAAGATTTATTTTCATTTGAAATAGATTCCTATTCTTTTCAAATTAAAGCAATTTTATTTTTCAAAGAATTGTTCTCTTTTAAAATAATTTTAATTTTTGAAGATAAAACCTCAGTTTTCTTCAAAACATCGTCACAATCATTTTTATTTTTAAAAATTTATTTTCCTTTAAAGCAAGGTCAAGTTGGGTTTTTAAGGAGTCTCGTTCACTTGAAATCTCATCTTTCTCTTACAAAACAATAATAAGTTTAGAAGACAAATTTTTATTTTCTTCTTTTAATGCAAAACTTTTCTTTTTCAAAAGTTTATAATTTTCTAGTAAGTTTCACAAAATATAAATAGTTCTTCATTTAAAGCATCAGCATCCATATAATCGTCACCTGAAGAACTAGCACAATCATCTAGATGAGCTTCTGAATGTACCTTGGACCATGTAGCAAGCTTGTTCGGACTCATCTCCACTAGATTTCGTCTCCACATGTTTTGTCGTTTGAAGCTCAGAAGAGGTGAATGTGTTCCACACTGCAAAAACAGAATTACAATGAGAAACCATAAATAAATAATCTTTGCTTAGTGTATGTTTTAGTGCATTTAGGGCTTGTGCATTTACCACTATGTACTTGTCATTACCAAGATAAAATTTTTTTGTAGTGGCCAGGTAAACAGCATTCCTAGCATTTTAAGGTACATACTCATCTTATATTTCCACATGTCAATGTTGGAAACATCATACATGGGAGAGGTAAAAAAGTCCATTAGTGTATGTAAATAAATATGTGTACAAATACAAATCTAAATTAGCTAACCAAGATTTCACTCCTACGTGGTTAAACTTAATATCAGGAGCGTAGGCTCTGATATCAATTGAAAATAAATCTAGAGGGGGGTGAATAGATGTATTAGCTAATCTAATGTAAATGATGTGGAATTAAAAACTTAATGCAACACACTATGTGTAACCAAAGAGTGTAGCGAATTTCTGATGAAGGGCTCTGGACTAACTCCTCTTGATTCCTCTAAATAAGAGTTGAGGTGCTATATGAAGCTCTCTTAGTTCAACACAAGTATGGGCACACAATCAATACCAAGCATATATATGATATGAACAATATGAATCAATACAAGATATAAAAGAGAGAGAGAGTTTAGAGATAGTGAATCAATCACAAACACCAAGATATGTTTCGAGGTTCGAGCTGCTGCTCTACTCGCAGCCTTCACACAGAAGGATTTTCACTATATGTCCACACAGGACCTCCCACACAGGGAACATCTACCGAGGATTTGACAAATACAAACTAAGAGTATACAACTCCTTTCTCCAACAAAACAACCTCTACACAAGAGGAAAGGCACAAAAACAATCACCTCACATAAAAGGGATAAGGCACTAAGCCGAACAACAATCACCTCTATACTTAGAGGGATAAGGCACTAAGCCAAACAACAATCACAATCAACTCTGCACAAGAGGGATGAACACAAACCCAAAGCAAATAAGATTACAAAACTTGGTGGTTTAAATAAACCACAAACTAATTTTTCTCACAAAACAAAGATCCTATAGATAGGATAGATATAATAGCTCAAGTGTGAGAAAACAAGGTGTTTGAAAAATAAATCACAAAGAAAACACTATAGAAAAATGCTAGAGTGAAATAGAAATGAAGATGAAAACAATTTCCCAAAGAGTCTCTTTTTCTTTGATTTTTCTAACCCTTGAAAATAAATAAAAGATCAAACTTTTAAGCACAAAAACTCTTTTAAACTTGCTGCTAAACCACTTAGAAAGATAGAAAAATTAGTTCTAAAAAATCATGAAGAAAGCAGCCCAAGAGATGGCTATTTATAGCCTTTCAAATAAACTTCCCGTTGGTAGCTGGAAAAGCTCAGAATGCCCTTCTGGTCGACCGATCCAACGGTCATTTTTCTGACCACTGTGCCTCCGGTCGATCGCCCAGTTGACCAGCCAAGCCTGTACGTCGACGCCCCGATCGAAGGTCGTACACGAGAGTTGGGTGCTTTCACTCGATCGACCGCCCGGTCGACCTACCTTCTAGGCTGGCCATGTGCACGTCCTCGTGTACATCGGTCGACTGGTCCGGTCGACCGTCCGGTCGATCGCCAGTGGGATCTGGCTGGGATTAAAAGGCTTGAAAACTTGTCTTTTATTTTTCAATAAAATCTCATAAAATCTCATAAATTTCACAAAAATAAGTTCTTATTAGATATTTGAAGAACAAATATATGTGACCAAAAATCAACACATATTACAAACTATTTGAACTATTTTTGTGATATAGAAATTAGGCTTAAACACAAAATTAGTATATTCCAAAACCAAACTATGAAATGGAAATCCGATTTTTCCAAACTAGTATAAACACAAAAATAATATATTTAAACTCTTTTTAAGTATAGTGTGTATGGATAACGTCCAATACACAAGAAAGTGATGTATCTATGTTTTTGATGAAATCCAAAACCGGCTAAACCGAAAATCAAACATATTGTAACTTGTGTGTGTGACTGAACTTGAGCATATCAACACTATTTATCTTTACATAAGATCTCAACACAAATTAAAACTAAACAAACTGAAGTCTTCTTGTCTCCAAGCTGACTCGATCCAAACGCGATCCAATGAGCTTGACTCCAATCGAGTGCTAGATGCGATCTTGACGCCGAGCTCTTGAATCAACACGTGTTAGCTCCAAAACTCCTTTGTTGAAGTTAGACCTCTACAAATTATTTGATCAATAACTGAAACTATATAAACACAAGATTATTAATAAACTATAACTACATTAGTTATTCATCATTAAAGCTAGAGTGATGGGCCTTTGGGCCAACATATAATATTTGCATTTTAGACCTTTTTATTATATATTTGACCTATTTGTATGTTTTTTAGTGTTTGGGTAATATCTTAACCATCCGGAGTCCGATTTGAACGATTCTTGCGTCTTGCGATAGTAGGAAAGAGAGCTTCATCCCTGCGATAGCTATATGAGTGTTTTTCTTTTATAAATAATAATTTTATCATGTTAAATGAAACTGATTGATTGCTTTAAGTATAAAACTTGAATATCGATAAATCAATATAAATATTAGTTAATAAATTATAATTATTAATAAATCACTATAATTAGAATATACATGACTGCTCTTTAAACATATTCAATAAAATAATAATTATTGTGCTTATTGATTTAATATAAAACATTGGTGGAATATCTATATATTGAGTTAATATTAGGCTGTGGATAAAGAGGTTTCAGATTACAACTACAACAACAACAACAACAACTAAGCCATATGTCCCAAGTATTTGGGGTAGGCTACATAGAAATAGATATTTGTATAAATAAGTTATGATAACGATCATATTAATAAGACTGACATATATATGTTAACACATCTAAATCTCCTCTGAAGATAGCGTATTGGGAAAGTGGAAAGCGTTCTCGTGGACGGAATCGATGAATAAGGGTAAGTAGATTAATTTGTTGTAAATATAAATACTAACTATTTTTTTTCTTTTTTTTATATCCTAGCCCAGAACAAGAGTGTCAAATTTGAAATAGAACTATAAAATGAACCAACTTAATGAAACAAAATAGCAAAAAAAATTGAGGATCTTAAGAGTCAAAAGTACGACTGGGTAGCTGAATTTATGGCTACAATTTCTGAATTATAGGTTCAAATTTTTTTCAGATAAATATTTCTCCTATAGGTTATTTATGAGCATGACTATTTTCTGCAAACTGATACATACATACATACATACATACATACATACATACATACATACATACATACATACATACATATATATATATATATATATATATATATATTGCTTTTAAAAGTTTCAATTAGCAGCTGATTTTTGGAAGTGATATTTATTTGCAATTTTTCATGTGATATGGCTTTATCTTGTACTATATTAGGACATGCTAAGGTTTAGGTGTATGGCGGAGGGATCTAGGATTTTTTTTATTTTACTGTTTCTTAATTTTTATGTTAGAATTTTTTTATTTATTTCTTTTCTTTTTAGTATTTTTGAGATTTTTCTTTTTCTTTCACTAACTAAAAAAAATTCAAATTTTTAGTAAGTTGACCTAGTCGCAAGTGATTTAGTAACCATATAACTTGAATTGGATAAGGAATATCAATTTGATGGAATTTTGTCTTTGAGTAGAAATAAAAAATTTAAAATATTATTGTCATCTAGAATTTATCCATTTGAATATGCATCGTATCTACACTTACACAATAGTTTAAACTTGGGATGATGAGGATAACTTAATACTAAATAATAATAAGAACCTTAACTATTGATTAGGTAGATGCTTTGGCCTCATGAAGCCTTGGTATTTACGCGAAAAAATAGTTAGTTAGAACAAAAAGAAAACAAAATAAATATATATATATATATATATATATATTTATATTAACAAGTCTAATGATTAACTAGTTAGGTATCTTGGTCTCAATAAGCCTTGATATTTACACGAAAGAGAATTAGATTAGTTATATATATGAAAAAAAAGAAGTGCTTAAGGGCAACGAAGTGGTAATACTTCGATACTTTTATGAAAAAATAAAAAAAAAAATATATATATATATATATATATATATATATATATGTATGTATGTATGTATGTATGTATGTATATGTATACATAAATTTTAAGTATGTAAGTTTGAACCAAAATCCCAATTTAAGAGCTATACACATTCACAAAGATAAATGACATCAGAAAACTTAGGAAGGATGATGATATAGGCTAGGATTTGAAAATCTCTACAAAAGTAGATGATAGAATTCTTGATAAGAGATTGAAGTTAATAATGAGAGTTTATGGTAACTAGAGAACTTATATATTAATGATGCTTACCACTCTAAAAATATTTTGTCTTTCTTTATTTTTATATTTCTTTTTCTATTTTCTTTATTTTTGGTTATCCTTTTTATCTTAATCTCTCTTCTCATCTTTTAAATTCTTTCTCCAAATTTTGTGGGTGTAATTCACTGAAAACCTTAACGAGACAACACTCATCCACTAGAGTAACTTAGGGATTTAACGACTTGTTGCACATGCTAAGTGCAATCATGAGTCTTATGAAAGTAGATTAGAATTTTATTTTTTTCTTTTTAGATTAGGATTTTGCTTGAGGATTAACAAAAAGTAAGTATGGGGGTGTGATGTGTGTGCTTTATATACTTGTTTTACATCACTTTTTATGCTTATTATTTATCACATGTAATTCTGCATGGGTATTTTGTTAATATTATTTTGCAGATTTTAAGTTAAGAGCAAATTAGAAGAAAAGAGCAAAAATTGGCGAATTGGTGATATCAAGAGAACAAAATAGATGCAGCACTAGAGATCTGAAGTAGAGTTAGAACATCAACAGAGCTTTCACGCAAAATTAGAAATTTCACAAAAGTCTGGGACTGAAATGGACCAAGAGTTCGGCCACCCAGCTATATATTTCGGATAATCAGCTGTGTACCAGTTAAAGAGAATGCCAACTCAGAGGTCAACTCGAGTCAAAAAAACAGAGCTTCATTACAGCTGGAAGTTCGGACAGCCAGCCGAATTTTCAGCCAGCTGGCCAAACTATGGCGGCAATTGTGGATAGAATTTTGCCAATAATTTGTTTAAATTTAGAAACCTAGGCTTTTGTATTCGATTAGGGTTCTACTGCTCTCTTTCTATATAAATACCACCAAGTCTCTTGTATCATATCTCTCTCTCTTTTATTTTGAGCGAAAATCAAATAAAAAATTCTGCTGTTAGCCATTAAAATTTCAGAGCACTTCAGCAAGGAATTCTTCATAAAAACTTCATCTTTTTGGTACTCTCTTACTTTTCTCTTTATTTGATTTTTATTTCAGAAATTTGTAGTAAGATCTATTCTAATATTATAATGTGTTTTATTTTCTTAGTTATGAACTAAATCTCCATAGCTAGGGCGTCGATGCAGGCAATTATTTTGAAGATTTAATCTTATTGTTTTATGTTAGTTCTATGTTACTATTCCGTTCTTTATGTTAGATTCTATGCATGTTAAGTTTTTATTCTCATTCTTCATATTATTAATTGATGTGCACAATTATATAAAAAGCTAGGTTTGAGATCGAGAGAAGATAATTTAGCAATGTTTTGTGAGAATAGAAATCACAACTTTATAAGTTGAGAAGTAAAAGTTGTGCAATCTTATAGAAAAATTCACCGTGCTTCATACTTCCTCTAACTTATAAATCTACTAGATCGAGAGATTGGAGGTTCTCGTATTAGAGGTTAAAATTAATACTACTCGAGAGAGAATATTAGTTAAGATAGGCACTTTCGATTGTTAACATGAGTAGTATGTAGTTACTAGCACAATCAACTTGTTAATTCGGATTATTCATTGTTGAAATCAATTATCCTAGTAATTTTTCTATTCAAAGCCAACATCTTTCCTGTTTATTTCACTTTCAAATCTATATCTTTCCTTTAAATAAAGCTTTGAGTTTACTACACCATTGGCGCTTAATTAGATAATAATTCTCATGGGTTTGACACTCTATTCTATCACTTTATTACTAGTAAACAATTGTTGCACTTGCCATTCGAATCACATCAGCTATATGTTTGTCAACTCTTTCATATTTCTGTCCACATCATGTTGGACATATTTTTTTTTGCATTGATAATTTTTTTTTTGCAAAGATAATTTTTTGTAATGTTTATTATAATCTAGTTCACCAATTTATTTTGTTTAATATTTTGTCCATTCTGTCCACCATCTCAAAATATTTGTCCACTATTCTAAATATTTTGTCCACCTTGTCAAATATTCTATCCATTTTCTTGAATTTTTTTGTCCACTTATTCTAATATTTTGTCTATCTACTCTATAAATTATAAAACTAGAGAGAAATCGATGAAGGTGGGAAAAAAAAAAGATAAATAGAAATATAAAAAACTAGATAGAAGATGAGTAAGGTCAGCAGAAACCCTATTTTATATGTAATTTTAAATTTTGCCCTTTTGTCCTTTTGTTCTTTTGTCTTTTTCATGGTACATGGATTGATGACAATGGCTTGAAAGCTATATTTTTGCCCACTCTTCCATATTTCTATCCACCTCATACTGGACATATTTTTTGCATTGATAATTTTTTTGCAGAGGTAATTTTTTGAAATGTTTATTATAATCTATTTCATCAATTCATTTTGTTTAATATTATATCCACTCTGTTCACCTTCTCAAAAATATTTGTCCACCTTTTAAATATTCGGTCCACCTTGTCAAATATTCTATCCAATTTCTCTAATGTTTTGTCCACTTATTCTAATATTTTGCCTACCTATTCTAAAAATTTATAAAATTAGATAGAAATTGATGAAGGTAGAGAAAATGAATGAAAGATAGACAGAATATAAACAAATAGACAGAAGTTGAAGATGATCGACAGAAAGAGAGAAAATTGAAGGGATAATTATCTTTGAGTCATTGCGAAAAGATGTCCATGCAAGAAAATCCCTAGAGTATTAAAAATAGATTTCCTAAAGTTGGTAGAGAAAATATTAGAATAAGTGATAAAATATTATAGAAACTGTACAGAATATTTGGCAAGGTGGAACAGAATTTTTGGCAAGGTAGGCAAAATATTTAAGAAGGTGGACAAATTGTTTAAGAAGGTGGACAAAAGTTCTGAGAACGTGACAAAATATTAGAATTGTACAAAATTTATAAGTTAAAGATAAATAAATAAATATTTATATGTTATGAATAATTTTTTAATTATGACGCCATACACCGTCCTATTCATCTTCTTCCAAATCTTCTCATCTACTTCCGTTGATCTCTCTTCGAGCTCAAGAGTATCCTCCAAATTTTGCGCATTCAGCGCATCCATTACGTCACATCTCCGCAATCTAAATATGTTTGTCCGTCAAACTTCACCACATTAATGCTCATTTGGTAAACATTCTGAATATTCTTTACAACAGAATATTTGGCAAGGTCGAACAGAATATTTGACAAGATGGACAAAATATTTAAGAAGGTGGACAAAAGTTTTGAGAGGGTAGACAGAATATTAGAAGTGTACAGAATTTATAAATTAAATATAAATAAATAAATATTTATATATTATGAATAATTTTCTAATTATGAATAAATTTCTAACGCAAATCCCTGGGGAAAAAATCAATGCGAATTTAGCATCCAATGAGGGTGGATAGAAATATAGCATCAATGTAAAAAAAATTATCTCTGAAAAGATTATCAATACAAAAAATATTATTCACCTTGATGTGGACATAAATTATAATGCAAAAATAATTATCCACCAAACAAATTATCTAAGAAAAAATTTATCAATACAAAAAAAATATATCTTCCATTAGTTGGACAGAAATATGATAGAGTGGATAAAAATTTAGCCTCCGTTCCGCTGTCATCAATCCCATCTTCCATGAAAATGATAAAAAAACAAAAAGACAAAAGACAACACATCAAAAACCAACTAAGAAAGGACAACAGGGGCAATTTGAAAATAAAATGTACCATGTGTTGAGGACATGGACCTACAAACACAACAAACTTGGTCAAGGGTTATTTCCACTGTGTTTCAAACTATGAGGTGTTTTTCATATGATAATTTCAGCTAGGGGCTTGAATATAATTTTCCCAAAAAATATTGCTACAAACTTGCTTGCACAATATATAACTGGTACTTCACTGCATATGCAGCTGGCAATAGCATTGTCCATATATAAAATTGGTACAACAGTGGCAGAAGCTCATGTAACTGCCAAAAAAATAAAAAAACAAATTGCTAGAAACTTACGTGCACAATATATAACTGGTACTTCACTGCATATGCGGCTAGCAATAGCTTTGTACATATATAAAATTGGTACAACAATGCATATGGGCATGCCTAAATAACTACCTCCATGCTCTTGCCAGCACAAAAGTAAGAAAACCTACACATCTTACTGTACACACGCATAGATAACTTTGCCTTCCAGGCTAATTTCTTACGTAAAAAAAAAGGAAGCCGACACTAATATAGTTCGTGGATCCAAACTCTTAAGTAACAGTAATACCCCAGTGGTTCTGCGCATACTTGATGAGCTCCTCTATCTCCTGCTCGCCCTCGATTGAATTGTTTCGGTCCAGGTCAGCATGGACCATTGCTCTCCAAGACTTCCACCAGGTGAAGCTCATCCCGAGACCTTTCAGCGCAGCACGAAGCTCGTCCTTGCTGATGCACCCATCACCATTGCTATCAATTCTTTTGAGCCATTCCTTGAACTCCTCTCTGGTCATCTTCTTCTTGCCTCGCCTGGAAGGCGAA
Organism: Agave tequilana; assembly: GCA_038442645.1. Lineage (NCBI taxonomy): Eukaryota > Viridiplantae > Streptophyta > Magnoliopsida > Asparagales > Asparagaceae > Agave > Agave tequilana. The sequence continues at coordinate 135,568 of JAVJIF010030443.1, forward strand.
TCCAGCAGCTCTTGTTTGGCGGCTTGTGCCCATGGCCGTTGAAAGGCAAGTGACTGGGCATGAAATCATGAGGCATATTTGGGGCAAATTAAAGGATGAAGAAGTAGTTGTCAAGTGGGATGAAGATGATCAATTTGCTTGTTGCTCAGAGAGTGAGTTGTGGTATGATATTTATAGATCAAAGGGAAGGAAATGCTAATTATAGAGAGAGGAATTAAACTACAGTGCAAGCACTGGTAAAACAAATGGATGCTCTCTTTTTGTCACGTGTATGGTCCTACATGCCAATTACACGGGGACCACATATTCGTATTCTTGTAGGTTGATGGGCCAGGTGATGCCTTCTGTTGAGAATATAACTAGCTTCCTTATCTGTTTCTATGGCTTTTTTTCTTATTAGGAAAAAAATGGTAAACCATATGGTCCCCCGTGTTTCATTAACAAGCTTTTAATGAAACATCTCAAGAAAAAAAAAATCAAAAGTCCCCCAAAATTAGCATAGCTAGAACCACACGCAGGTGCGGAGGAAAGACACAAAAATACAATAAAATCAAGTGTAAGACCGTCGGCACCATCCTGAGACAAAAATCAAATATACTGCGACCAAGACAGGTTGAACACCTAAGAAGACCAAAAAACAGGAGACTGAGCTGCCAATCATCATCACATGTAATCATTGTCCTGACCTTCCCCACCCAGTGGGTCCTCCAAAAGGCTGTCAGAGACCACTCTCTCCCCTGGCTGCTGCATAGCTCGCTCTGCTAACGTTCTAAAAGTACCTGAAAGATGATTCAGCCAGCAAGAGAAATATGTCATGCAAACATGGAAATTCTGGGCGGAAGATCTGGTCTGATTATTAAATATTCTGTTATTCCGCTCCCTTCATATCCCCTAAAGAACAGCTGTCGCTGTCAGGTCCCAGATTATCCTCTCTTGTTGTTAAAGGAATTAAGCCTCCATGACGACAACAGGCTGATCGATTTGATAGGCAGTTGTGGTATACGAATGGCTAAACATGTGCGCAATGCTCCCAGCTCTAAATTGTATAAGCACAAGTTGTAAACAAGTGGTCAATGGATTTCCCATAATCCATACAAAGAGCACACACGTTAGGACCTTGCCAATTCCTTTTCATGAGGCGTCCTTGACGACTAACCAGAGGAAAGCCCTGATCTCGCATTGACTTGAGGTCCGTGTTTGAAATTTTGTCTTCAGTGATTTTTAGACAGCCTACAAGAGGATGTAACCCATTTCGTGGGATGTGAGAGAAAAGTGAGTTCTTGAGAGAACAGATTGTAAATCCTCTTGTAATCTTGCGTAAATCAAATACAGATTTCTCTCTTCTGCTCCGGGGACGTAAGTAAATTTGTCGAACCTCGTAAATCTCAGTCTCCCTCTCCTTGTGTGTGTGTTTGTGCATCTAGGGTGTGTTCTTGGGTTGGTCCAGATTCAACATTTAGTACATTAAAGTACAACGAAGTATATAAGATCTAATCCTTGTGCAATATATTTTTTTCGGCTATTAACACGAGCATGTATGCATAGCATTCCTAGTGATGAGTATAAGGGTATATATTCTAACATCTACCTTGTTTGATCACCCTAGCAAGTTGAAATGATTTTGTTCGACATGACCTTACTGACGATGATCGATCAGCCAAGCAAAACGAGTACGACTACTACATCCCTCCTATAAATAGAGGGGCGGCGTTTTGAACCTTTTATTCCTATTGTTGGTTCTCGTTACTCTTGAAAAAAAGAAAAAAAAAAAAAACTGCATACTAACTTGATCATCAAAAGGCCATTGGCAGGTTTACACCAGCAAGTCTGGTCCAGTTTTAATTGTAGAATTTTCATGGGAGAGATTTGAAGCCAAGATGATGAAAATCTCAAAAAAGAGGATCAAGATTTTAAATGGCTAGGCTGAATAAGATCCACATCACCACGTGATTCTATCTTTCTCTCTCTCTCTCTCTACGGATTCAAATGATCCTGAGGATATTGTCAACAAGGCAGTGGCAAAATAATATTGCTAGAAAACTTACGTGCACAATATATAACTGGTACTTCACTACATATGCGGCTAGCAATAGCTTGTACATATATAAAACTAGTACAGAAGTGCATATGCGTATGCCAAAATAACTACCTCCATGCTCTTGCCTGCACAAAAGTAAGAAAACCTACACTACTGTAGTTCATCCTACAATACACACGCATAGATAGCTTTGCCTTTCAAGCTAATTTCCTACATAAAAAAAAAAAGCCCACACTATTAATATATTGTTCGTGAATCCTAACTCTTTAAGTAACAATAATACCCCAGCGCTTCTGCGCATACTTGATGAGCTCCTCTATCTCCTTCTCGCCCTGGATTGAATTGCTTCGGTCCAGGTCAGCATGGACCATTGCTCTCCAAGACTTCCAGCTGGTAAAGCTCATCCCAAGACCTTTCAGCGCAGCACGAAGCTCTTCCTTGCTGATACACCCATCACCATTGCTATCAACACATTTGAGCCATTCCTTGAACTCCTCTCTGGTCATCTTCTTCTTGCCCCGCATGGAAGGAGACTCCTGCAGCTCTCGGCTCATCACCTGGGGCTCATGACCGATGCAAGACGAGCGACCGAGAATCCACATATGAGGCATATTTGGAGCTAATTAAAGGACGAAGAAGTAGTTGTCAAGTGGGATTTGAAGATGATCAGTTTGCTTGTCACTCGGAGAGTTGAGTTATGGTTTGATATTTATAGATCCAAGAAAAGGAAATGCTAATTATTGTGGGAGGAATTAAACTACAGTGCAAGCACTTGGTAAAACAAAGTGCCAATCTGAGCAAGAACGGCAGTTGAATGCTCTCTTTTTGTTACGTGTATGGTCCTAGATGCCAATTACACAGGGGCCACATATTCGTATTCTTGTAGGTTGATGGGGCTTGGTGATGCCTTCTGTTGAGAATATAACTAGCCTCCTTATCCGTTTCTATGGTTATATATTTGTAACTATAGTTGCAGTATAGCATTCCTTCAAACATAAATCTGGTTAAAGGTGCTGACTATCGCAGTCCAACAAGAATCTCTTTTCCGAAACAGATGTCATATATATTCTAATGACAGAACCCTACCCTTTGAGAAAAGGAGCTTTCATGGGATGCATACGGTAGACCATTACAACACTGTTAGATAGCACCATGTACATTATACATCGATCTCTCAGTAGTATCCAAAGTGATGTTCTAATGGTAAAGGTTGTGGGACACGTATCCGTGTTCTTTCTATGAGCATCATGTTGGTGTTCCTAGCGAGCTGATGGAGATTAGTAAAGGGGGTCATCTGCTCTGGGTTCGGTTTATGTGTGTGAGCCACACATACATAAATAAGAGCCTCAATCCGGCGTCGACACGTAGATTGGACCTCTTAGAATATGTTCTGTGTGTGGGCCTTACACATATTATAAGAGATTATAAGAGATCCAATCCACGTGTCAATGCGTGATTGTCCCTCTTTTATATGTGCATGTGACTCACACACATGAACCGAAATCCATCTCCTCGCTGCAAGGTAGAGAGTTTGGACAAGGATTAATCGATGGCTCTACTACTCCCCTATTTTGGCTTCGTCTGCTTAATTTATGCAAAAAATTGACCTTTTCTCTTTCTCAAAAAAAACCTTGATGAGAGAGATTTGGGAATTTTTTAATATTCTTTTGTATATCCAATTTATATCTGCATCCATTTTTACCAAATATGGATAGTATGGTAAAATCCATATCCGACCCATATCCTAACTGTTTACATCCCTATTTGTGTTCGTAGTGGCACTTCCTTCCGATGGTGTAGATAATGCTATATTTGATTTTGTCATGTTTGGTTTTCTCTAATTGGCTTAGGAGCAACTGCTTTTAGGATTATCTTCTGTTTTCTTTTGTCGATTGAACAATGATTGCCTTTGGATGTCTTTGGTTTCTATATTGATTAGATTTCAAATAGTTACTAATATTCCTAGGGCTTTTTGATCGAGCAACTGTGTGTCAAAGATTATTTTCTATATTAACTATATGATGATTATGGCTGCATTAAAGATTGTTTGAAGTTGCTTTCTACGCTCTCGACTACTTCCTCAAGCGTGAAAGGGAGGGGGTGGCAAATGATAATATTGATTCATTGACTGAGGGATCAAAATTACTTTTCGTTCGAGCACATCTTGTACGAACTCAAATGTGAAGGTAACGATCATATTAATATGTATTTAAGCATACCAAATAATTTCAAGGAAGAGCATTTGACTATTCGAACATTTGCAATTGAGCATCGAGACCTTCTAATGGAGTATTTCCATATCTAAGTTTGGAATTGTAAGGATTATGATCGTACATGTAGATTACATATTTAATATCACATGTGTCACATTTCTGCATTTATTTTATAATAAAACTTTGCTATGTGATGTATTTTCATGTCTACTGGCGTGTAGGTTAATTAAGGAAGAAAAGAAAGAGATTGACAGATTTATCCAATTAAATCTAAAAGTTCAAAAGAAAGGGGATCGATTCAAATCCAAAGATTCTAAAAGCCATCTTATCTGAAAACTGAATATATCAGATAAGATAATATCATCAAATTTCAAGGAGAAAACAGATTGTTTGAAGACCCTATCAGTCTCACTGAGATAAAGAGATAGATCGTCAAGTAGATATTTAAAATCTAAGAAGATAAAAGGATAGATGATGAATCAAGGCATGACCGGCTCCCAGATTCTGGCGCTACGACCAGGATAATGTAGCGGAAATGAGGCAAAAGCCGCATTTTCGCAGAAATCTTTTTGAATCTGGAGGAGCGCCAGCTCCCCCTATCTTTGAACGTCTATCATCAGGCTTTTTCTCCTATAAATACCTGCATACTCGAAGACAGAGAATACACGACATAGGGGAGAACTCCGGAGAGAGTTTTACAGTTTGGATTCTTCTTTTCTAAATGTTCATTGTATTTTTTAATTTGAGAGAAAAAATTGTTAAGAGAAGACGGAGTGCTTGTAATTGATGATAACAACTCAATAAAGGTTCTATATGCCTTCTTTTTAATCATGTCTTCTTTATGGCACGGATTACGGAGAGTTTCATGACAGAAAAGAGAAGAAGAATTATATTTAGAGTGACAATAGATATAATTTCTTTAAAGATACTTATATTGAGAGTGACAACTAATAGAACTATCCTACTTCTCTTCATTGTTACTCAACTTACCTGATCGCTTGCTTTCCTTTAATTACTCCAAGGTATGTTCTTTCTTCTCTTGTTTATTTTCTTTTTAACTTAGTAATCAAAACACCAACACCATCTTCTTCTTCTACCTTCCACTTTCCTTCTAATCTAACTTAATCTTTTTTTTTTCTTTTCTTTTAAAACAAAAAAGATCTTTAACTGGTTTAGTAACTTAGGAAGAAGACTTACACAATGCTTTCATCGACGTCTCTCCCTGTGGGTCAGACCCGTTAGCCCTAGGTTACACGATAGCATTGGGGACCTAGCACTGTTTTAAACCTCTATATTTTTCTGTGTGCCAGTTTGGCTTGATCAAAATTTTGGACATAGGTTTAGGTTTTCCTTTTATTTAAAAATAATAATAATAATATTTTCTTTGCTTCTAAAAAATTTTTTGAAAAGAGAAACGATAATTTGACCTATTTTTCGTAAGAAATTAAGTTAATTTAAGGAATATGAGAATCTTAATTAGGATTTCTTATACTTGGTCAAAATAAGATTATTTTTATGAAGAAAAAAATTGAAAAAGTAATTTAGTTTTGATTTTTACCTTGATGAAATATGCATACTTTATACACTTACACATTTAGGGTTCAAAAACAGACGCTTATGCCTTATTAAAAAGAGAAAAAGAAAAAGAATATATATATATATATATATATATATATATATTATATATATATAATATATATATACACATATATATATATATATATATATATATATATATATATATATATATATACACATATATATATATATATATATATATATAATCCTCTGATTAAGCTGGGCATTTGTGCCTCATGAAATATAAGTATTCAGGCCTAAAAGTGGTCCATATAATAAATAAAATTCATAGTTTTGTGGCCTTGTTTGCTTAAGTCCTTGAGTCTTTGGGGGTATTCTCACCCGGTAGCTTAAGACTGTTCGGTTTGAGAGTCACTGACTAAAGGTTCGTTACATGGACAGATTAGAAAGCCTAATTGAACTAAGGAATAATACCACAAAAATATAAAAATAAAAAAAAAGACATAAGAGTTAGAGTTAAAGAATCCCGAGTCAAAATTTCACTGTCACAAAGTGCATATACTTAGAGTAAAACAGTAGATTATATGAGAAATACAGTTTGACTTCTAATCTTGATTGATAACAAGTTTGAATAGAGACTAAGTTTAGAAATAAATAGTTTGATATTCTATAACTTATAGATTGCTTAATTCTTGCAAAAATACTTTAAATATTTCTTTTCTGCTCAAAATGCATTTTGAAAAATGCTAACACTTTATTTCTCTTTCTTTATGGATTTTGTGGTTGTAATCCACTGAAAACTCTCACGAGACAAAATTCTTCCTCTAGGGGTAACCTAAAGGTTTAACGACTTGTTGCACATACTAAGTGCAGTCGTGATTCCTACAAAAAACTAAGTTAGGATAGGTTGGTTTCATTTTTTTTATTTTGCTCGAGGATGTGCAAAGATAAAGGTGGGGTTGTGATCATACACGTACATTGCATATTAAATATCACATGTGTCATATTTATGTATTTGTTTTATAATAAAACTTTGCTATTTGATGTATTTTCATGTCTAGTGGCACGTAGTGTAATTAAGGAAGAAAAGAGAGAGATTGACAGATTTATCTAATTAAAATTAAAAGTTCAAAAAAAGGAGATCGATTCAAATGCAAAGGTTCTAGAAGCCATCTTATCTGAAAACTGGATATATCAGATAAGATAATATCATCGAATTTCAAGAAAAAAATGGATTATTTGAAGACCCTATCGGTGTCACTGAGATAAAGAGATAGATCAGTAAAATTAGAGTAGATATTCAAAATCTAAGAAGATAAAAGGATAGAGAATGAATCAACGGATGACCGGCCCCAGATCCTAGCCTCACGGTCAGGATAATGCGACAGAAACATGGCAAAAGCGTCGTTTATACGACATTTTTTGAATCTGGGGTAGCGCCAGCTGCCCCTATCTTCGTAAGTCTATCATCGTGCTTTTTCTCCTATAAATACCTGCATACCCTAAAGGCACAGAGTGCATGACTCCAGGGGAGAACTCCGGAGAGAGTTTTAGGGTTAGGATTCTTCTTTTCTAAATGTTCATTGTAGTTTTAATTAATTTAAAAAAGAATTGTTAAGAGAAAACGGAGTGCTTGTAATTGATAGTGACATGTCAATAAAGGTTCTTCTATTTTTTTTACCTCCTTTTATTTTTACTTGCTTTAATTATTTATTTACTTTCATTTGCTTCTTTTATTCCTTTTTTTTAATCATGCCTTCTTTATAACTTGGAGTAGGGAGAGTTTCATGACAGAAAAGAGAAGAAGAATTAATCTCTTCTTTAAAGATAGTTATATTGAGAATGACAGCCAATGAAACTATCCCACTTCTCTTTATCGTTACTCAACTTAATTGATTGCTTGCTTTTCTTTAATTACTCTAAGGTATTTCTTTCTTCTCTTATTTATTTTCTTTTTAACTTAGTAATCAAAAATACCAACACCATCTTCTTCTTCTACCTTCCACTTTCCTTCTAATTTAGCTTAATTTTTTTTCTTTTCTTTTAAAACGAAGAAGATCTTTAACCGGTTTAGTAACTTAGGAAGAAGACTTACACAACGCTTTCATCGTTGTCCCTCCCTGTGGATTACGACCCGTTAGCCCTAGGTTACACGGTAGCATTGAGGACCTAGCACTGTCCTAAACTTCTATATTTTTTGGTGCAAGGTTTGGCTTCATCAGATTATATTGGGTTTCTTGCCAAACTTGCAATCGAGGTCCTGCTCAAAGTAGTGTTGGAAATAACACAACTGTAATGCGGATTAAATTAAACCATGGATCAAGAATCATATACATCTCAAGGGAATTGAAAGCATATACAAATTTAAATACATACCGGAAGCCATTGAAGAAGGTTGGATGAAGTTGAAGAAGACTTTGATTCCTTCCTTTTGATTTGAACCTGCAAACCCTAGTGCAATTGATCCTCTTTTCTCTGTCTCCTTTTCCTTTCACAAAACCTCCAGAAAATCTTTTAGCGATGGTCGTTCTCAAAAATGAGCGCAGGTTTTGTTTTCTTTACAGGAGGAGAAAAGTGGGTCGCACATTTGCACATAAACCCCTTGAAATAAAACCTTTCCATCATGGTACCCTTTATATTTCAAGAGACTATATAACTATAAAAATGTGACTTTAATATGGGCATAATATTATATCAGTTAACTTTAATAGGAATCCAATGCTAATTAACCTAGGTTATTGGTCCATCTTTAATATGAGATTAACATTCTCCCACTTGGACCATTAACCGATTAGGTTAAAACTTTAGAAAACAAATAAATGAAAAGACTCATTTAAAAATCATTTTGACTCCATTGGATTCCATACTGAAAAACTTTGACACGTGATCACGAATTTTAAAAACAACAACTGATAAGCCCAAATATGAAATACCGTAATACTGCAATTAGTTTGGACTACCAATGCGAGTCATAGCGGTTATACAACATCCACGTCATACTCCCTTCTATGCACCACAACATTAATAACCCTTACTAATTGAGTCCATAACCATAATGACCCCTGTAATTGTCTTGTAAAGACATTTCCTGTTTAACATACATCCAAACATAATATGTGCACACATAATTGGATAACAGGAAACACAGAAACAAAACTTTTATTTGTACAATAATGTCAATTACATAAGTACCAAAATACACATTTACAGATTGCCCAAAAGACCCATTCTTACAACATGTTCCTTGAATGTCTTTGAAGGCAATCCCTTTGTCATTGGATCAGCAACCATTAAAGTGGTACTTAAACTTACAATTGACACTTTCTGTTTCTCAACTCTTTCTCTAACCACCAAGTACTTAAGTTCTATATGTCTAGAACCATTAGAGTACTTACCATTCTTAGAGAAGAATACGGCTGCTGTATTGTCACAATATATCGTCAGCGGCTTGGCAATAGAGTCAACTACACCAAGTGCTGAGATGAAATTCCTTAGCCATAATGCATGATTTGTGGCCTCAAAACAAGCTATGAACTCAGCCTCCATCGTGGATGAAGCAATAATGGACTGCTTCACACTCTTCCACGAGATTGCCCCACCTGCTAGCAAGAAAATAAATCCTGATGTAGACTTCCTGTTATCTGGGCAACCACCAAAATCTGAGTCTGAATAGCCGATCACCTCCAACTGATCTGATCTCCTGTATGTGAGCATATAGTCCTTTGTCCCTTGAAGATACCGCATAACCTTCTTAGCCAACTTCCAGTGCTCCATTCCTGGATTGCTTTGGTATCTTCCCAGCATCCCAACAGCAAAGCTGATATCTGGCCTGGTACAAGTGCTTGCATACATCAAGCTCCCAACAGCTGATGCATACGGAACTTTCTGCATTTGACCCTTTTCTAAGTCATTTCTGGGACACTGGCTACCACTTAATCTGTCACCCTTCTGAATGGGTGCAGGACTGACTGAACACATTTCCATATGAAATCTTTCCAAGACTCGGTTGATATAACCTTTCTGAGACAATCCTAGCAATCCTTGAGATCTATCCCTGAAGATCTCTATGCCAATAACATAATTTGCCTCACCCATATCAACCATCTGAAAATTCTTGGTAAGATAACTTTTAGTTTCATACAGCAAACCAAGATCACTACTGGCTAACAAGATGTCATCTACATATAGAACCAGAAAAATAAACTTGCTCCCACTGATCTTTAGATATATACACTGATCAACAGTGTTTTCTGTAAATCCAAAAGAGGTAATGGTATCGTTAAACTTTATATACCATTGCCTGGAAGCTTGTTTAAGTCCATATATAGATTTCTTTAATTTGCAAGCCAAGTGTTCTTGTTCTTTAATTGCGAACCCTTCAGGTTGCTCCATGTAGATATCCTCATCCAAATTTCCATTTAGAAAAGCAGTTTTCACATCCATTTGATGTAACTCCAAATCATAATGAGCTACAAGTGCCATAATGATTCTAAGAGAATTCTTCTTTGATACTGGAGAGAAGGTCTCTGTATAGTCAATGCCTTCTTTCTGAGTGAAACCTTTGGCCACAAGTCTAGCCTTATATCGTTCGATATTGCCTTTAGAGTCGCGCTTGGTCTTAAAGACCCATTTACACCCGACTTTCTTACAGTTATAAGGCAATTCAACGAGATCCCAGACTTGGTTTTGGTCCATAGATTTCAACTCATCTTTCATAGCATCAACCCATTTACTAGAATCATTGCATTCTATGGCTTGTGAAAATGAAACTGGATCTTTATTAATCCCAATATCATAGTCAGATTCCTGTAGATATACCACATAATCATCTGAAATGGAAGATCTTCTTTCCCTTTGAGATCTTCTCAAAGCTGCCGGTTGTGGTGGTTCTACAATATTTTCAATGGGAATATCTTCATGGAGTGGTGAACCAACATTAACTTGTTGTTCTGGAATCTCAACTTGATGATCAAGCTGAGGGACAATAATTTCTCTTGAAGGAAAGGGTATTGGGATATTTACCCTTACCACTTCAAGATCTACCTTTCTTGGTTCAGCACTCCCACTAATTTCACCATTTTCCAGGAATCTGGCATTACCAGTTTCAACTATTCTTGTACTATGGTTAGGACAATAAAATTTGTATCCCTTAGACTTATCTGGATAACCAATGAAATACCCAGATATTATTTTTAAGTCTAATTTCTTTTCTTGTGGATTATAAATTCTAGCCTCTGCTGGACAACCCCAAACATGTAAGTGTCTTAAACTGGGTTTCCTACCAGTCCACAACTCAAAAGGAGTTGTTGGGACAGCCTTACTAGGAACCCTGTTTAAGATATACATAGCAGTCTTTAAGGCTTCATTCCACAATGAATTGGGTACATTTGAGAAGCTCATCATGCTCCTAACCATATCCATAAGGGTTCGGTTCCGCCTTTCAGCAACACCGTTCTGCTGAGGCGTACCTGGCATTGTGTATTGAGCACAAATGCCATGCTTTTCTAGAAATTTGGCAAATGGGCCAGGATGTTATCCTGACTCATCATATCTACCATAAAATTCACCACCTTATCTGACCTTATGATTTTAACCTTTCTATCTAATTGTCTCTCGACTTCTGTAATGAACACCTCAAGGATGTCAACAGCCTGAGACTTTTCATTTATTAGATAAACATAACCATAACGTGACAGATCATCTATAAAGGTAATGAAATATCTCTCTCCAGTAAAACATGGAATGGAGAGTGGTCCGCAAATATCTGTATGAATTATTTCCAGGAGTTCTTTACTTCTTGTGGCACCTTTCTTAGTGTGTTTGGTTTGCTTTCCTTTTATGCAATCCACACACACATCAAAATCAGTGAAGTCTAGGTTATCCAAAATCTCAGTCTTCACTAATCTTATAATTCTATCCCTGGAGATATGCCCCAGTCGTCTATGCCATAAGATTGAGGATTTTTCATTTATTAAGCCACGTTTTATACCAACATTCGAATGCAGAGATAATAAAGATTGTGCAAACTCATCATTCAATGAAATTTTATATAAACCATCACATAAAATTTCATGTCCAAAAGGAATTGAATTATACATTAAAGAGAGTTTTCCACAACTAAACAAAACAGAATATCCAAAAACATCTAATTTGGATAATGACATTAAGTTTCTTGAAATCGAAGGTACATAAAAAGTATCCTCAAGATCCATCTGATGACCCGTCTCCAAGAGTAGTCGATAAACACCAACATATTCGACCTCCACTTTGAGACGGTTCCCCATAAAGACGAATCTCTCACTTTCCTTCGGTTTCGGGTTGTAAGGAATCCCTGCATTGAATTAGTTATGTGAGTTGTGGCTCCAGAGTCAATCCACCAAGTATTAGAAGGAACTTCAGCAAGATTTGATTCAAAACATACAAAAGAAAGATTTATACCTTTCTTTTCGAACCAAGCTTTCCTCTTGTTGCAGTCCTTCTTCACATGTCCTTTTCTGCCACAGAAGTAGTAGCATTTGACAGTGAAAGCTTTTCTATGACCTTGGCTACTTTCCCCATGGTCATTTCCTTTCTTTGATGGAAATCTCTTACCTCTTCCATATTTACTTTTCTTATGGATACCTCCTGAAGTTACTGCCAACACTGAGTGCTGTCCTTCTTGCCTCAGTCTCACTTCCTCTTGAACACACATACCAGTTAGTTCATTCAAGTTCCACTTATCCTTATGAGTATTGTAGTGGATCTTGAATGGCCCAAACTGAGAAGGAAGCGAGTTGAGGATGAACTGTACCAAGAAGGACTCATCAACTTTCATTCCCAGTGATCCTAGCTTAGCAGCCTTATCAGTCATGTTTAGAATGTGTTGCTGAACTCCTCTATTACCATCATATTTCATGGTGGTAAGTTCAGCCATTAGGGTGCCAGCTAATGACTTATCTGCAGACTTAAATCGGTCTTTAACCGCACTTAATAGTTTAGATGCATTAGTTGTAGGAGGGAGTGAAGTCTTGATGTTATTAGCTATGGTCATCTTTATGAACATAAGACTGAGCCTATTAGACCTTTCCCAAGCTTTGGCATGGCTGACCTGTTCTGCTGTACTCTCAGCAGTTACTTCATCAGGTTTATCAACTGTTAGAGCCATGTCTAGGTCCAAAACACCCAGTGTAAACTGTACATGTTCAAACCACTCTGAAAAGTTGGTACCATCCAAGGCCGGAATGCTGGTGGCATGAGTGTGAAGGGAAGTAGGGACGTTCACTGAAACATAATAGGACATTGCTCACATTAGGCCACTAATCAATACAAGTTTTAAATTTAATTAAGATGAACTATTGATATCACTTTGATTTCTCCTTTGGGCGAAACCTAAGCATATCTAGTGTTCACTCTTTAGGTGAGACTCTTTATCACCTATGTAGGTCTAATATAATTTATGCTACTTAGACAGTAAGTCATGTTACCTTTGGGTATCCACTTCTACACCACTAAGTTGCATAAATTACACTACCCTACCCCGGTTCATAATTATTTGAAAGAGACTTTCCTTTGGGCCAGTCCCAATCTCCTAACTAGAACCGCCATCGAGAATATTATTGTCTTTAATGTCACTTACATGACAAGTCTTTTATGTAGTTGTATATTCATAAGATTTACTAACCTAGGTCACTTTGGCAACTACTAAATCAATAAGCCTTATGAATACAAAACTAACCAATAATATTCTCTAATCCTTTTATTTGAGTAAAGCCATAATATCTCAATACATTACTTGACCAAGCATCAATCAATACTAACATAATAACTTAAATGTGTAATGTACATTATGATTGATTATTAACAGGTATTAGTCGACTACAAGGAAGGATTAGTCGACTTGGGTCAAGTCCAGTCGACTACACATTTAGGTCTAGTCGACTAGGGCAAAAGAAAGTTAGTCGACTATACCAATATTATTAGTCGACTATATATTTTATTAGTCGACTACACAATTTTATTAGTCGACTCCTGTGGGAAGACAAACTTTCGGTTGAAAATTAGTCGACTTGAAAAAATGGTTAGTCGACTATACACTTTACTAGTCGACTAGTCAAAAGTTATAAGTCGACTCCTAAATCCAACAGAAAGTTCTCAACTTTCGGGAAAATAAATTAGTCGACTATAGCCTATTATTAGTCGACTAATAGTCGACGAAACAGTTATTTGAGACAGTTCCTGTTCCGACGATTTTAATCCATAATTATCAAAAATTAGGGTTTTAATTCCTTGATTTTGATCCCAATTTAATTGCATAATTAGAGGAATATGAACATGATATTAGGGCTATTAAATCCTCTACAAATTCTACAATTAAAAGATCAAAAATTCAATTTTATGAATTGTTAATCAAAACCCTAACTTTTCATAATTCCTAAATCCAAGATGTATTGATTCTTTAATCATGGCTCTGATACCAAATGTTGGAAATAACACAACTGTAATGCGGATTAAATTAAACCATGGATCAAGAATCATATACATCTCAAGGGAATTGAAAGCATATACAAATTTAAATACATACCGGAAGCCATTGAAGAAGGTTGGATGAAGTTGAAGAAGACTTTGATTCCTTCCTTTTGATTTGAACCTGCAAACCCTAGTGCAATTGATCCTCTTTTCTCTGTCTCCTTTTCCTTTCACAAAACCTCCAGAAAATCTTTAGCGATGGTCGTTCTCAAAAATGAGCGCAGGTTTTGTTTTCTTTACAGGAGGAGAAAAGTGGGTCGCACATTTGCACATAAACCCCTTGAAATAAGACCTTTCCATCATGGTACCCTTTATATTTCAAGAGACTATATAACTATAAAAATGTGACTTTAATATGGGCATAATATTATATCAGTTAACTTTAATAGGAATCCAATGCTAATTAACCTAGGTTATTGGTCCATCTTTAACATGAGATTAACAAGTAGGACTCAATTCAGTATAAATCGAGTTGGATCTAGAAAAGCGACACCTTTGACTTGTTCAGGCCATATCTTTCTCTTTCTATTTTTAGTCCGTTCTAAATATAATTAAGAAGAGAATTTATTGGATGTCACTGATTTCATACCTTAATTCTTTGAGAACTTCCCATGGTAACTTTTTGAAGTGGTAGATCTTTCTATTAGCAATGCAGAAATGACAAAGTTCTCTCAAATCCCCTTCTACGAATCTTTTGATCCAAACCTTCACCAAATGCAACTCCTTCCCATTAACTTATTATCACTACCTGTTAACTTCTT
>JAVJIF010030444.1:0-305000 GCA_038442645.1 Agave tequilana
CGCGCGCGCTTCATTAATAAGGACAACATGTAAGAAATTAATAATAATGCTGACTTGTTCTTTTTAGTAGAATCTTACATGCTTCACGCGTAGCTGTTTTGCCTCGTGAAAATTAATGATATTGCTGACATGTTAATTTTGATATATAATCTTACATGCTCCACATGTTTAACAGTGGCAAAACTTACACGATGGTTGGGACACGTAATGATCCTGGACTCATGGTTCTTAGCTTACACACCATTTTTGATCTTATAAAAAAGGATGAGAGCTCGGACACATTCGAAGTTTCATGTTCCTACCTTGAAGTCTATAATGAAGTACGGTGTGCAATTTGATTGTTGAATGATTGATCTTAATAATCATTGAAAGTGAATGGTAATAACATCTGCCATTTCTTGCCAATTCTAGGTCATTTATGACTTGCTCGAAAAATCATCAGGACATCTGGAGCTTAGAGAAGATCCAGTGCATGGGATAGTAGTTGCCGGTTTAAGAAGTATTAAGGTTCTTTCTCCACCTTCATATAGTTTTGGCCCACCATCTTACGTGCATGCAAACTATCTCATTTATAGGTATCAGTATAAAACATCAAATTTATTTGCCCGTGTGCATGTGAAACATCTCACTCCTCTGGACAGTATGAAATATCTCATGTATTTTGGACAGACATGGGATTATCTTATTTATTTGGCATATTGCACCTAGGTAGCAACAATGCTTTTGTGTATGCAGGCATGAAATATCTCATTTATTGCAAGGCATACATTACTTAAAGTAATGTCCATACTTGAATTTTGGAATGATATATGGTTATTGAGATTTTCAGAGATGATAAAGTTGACTTTGTATAGAACTATCCACTCTACTATCCTGCCTCAAATAAAACATTAGTGTGCACATAAATATTGCCTAGTTAACGTCCATGCATGGGTCTTGAAATGATTATATGGTTATTTAGTTCTTGGAAGTTGCTCTACGGTTAAAAGTATAAAGATTGCCAAATCAAATGCTAGCATTCCACGTCAGGTAAATATTATCAAGGGTAGTCATGCATGTGAATGCTTTATTGTCCATGTATAAAATGTTGTGGCTCCAAAGTCAGCAAATGCAGTGTAGCAAGGTGCAAGTTGCTCACATCAATGAAGTGAGGCACAATTTTTTAAAGATTTTTTTATTTTTATAATAATTCATCATCTTTGTGATGAACTAAACAAACTAAATGGGATATAGTGTTTAGTGTATAACAAGTTAGCAATGATACATTGAAGCACCATCATCATATATAAAAGTGTTAAATATATAATTTTAAATGTCAATTGTCAATCAAAATCTAACAATTCAATATAGACCACCAATATCAGCAATAAAGCAGCAGGAGCAGCATGAAGAAGTAATAACACAGAAGAAGAGAAGAAAAGAAGAGAAGAGACAGAGAAGAAGAGGAGCAGTAGGGAGAAGATAAAAAATAGAGTTTTAAAAGCTCATTTGAATAGCACAGAGATGAAGACCTTGAGATGAAATTAGAGGGTTCAACAGAGTCTACAAGCTGCAGAGAAGAGGCTGTTAGAAGTTGAAGGCCAAAATGAACAGGTAGATGGCTATCGAACGGCTAGGCAGTCGTTGACTATTCAAACTAGGGCCAGCGCTTTCGACAGTCAGAGAAGGCTGTCGAAAATCTAAGAAAAACTAACTTTCGGGACGAAGTTGTTGAAAGCCCTATCGACAATTGCAACAATTTGAGCGAATCCGAGTTGAATTCTGTTTCTGTTTGAACTCTGGTTCTATTTGAATTCTGATTCTAGTTTTGACCCAGATTATTAGGTTTCCTTTCTCAGGCTATAAATATTGGATTCTTTGAGATCGATTGCAACCTCAACCCTAACCTTAGTTGGGAAAAACTTTGACATGTTGAATAAGATCTCTCTTCTTCCCCGAGGACAAGCAATTTGATGAACCTCATTAAATTTCTTATTATTCTTTATTGTTTATTATTTGTGCCATATTTGTGATAGGCTCTCGGCATAACTTTGATCTCGTGCTGATCTCAACAAAGATCTTCGTCCGCAACAAAGTGGTATCACAACATCTAGGTTCTGTTCGTGGAGTTTGTGTGGTGAAGATAGCCAAAGTTAATCAATCCATGGTGAAAACCGTGAGCATCCACCAATCAAAAATCGATGTGGTGAATTTTGATGGCATAAATAATTTTGGTATATGGAGATGCGAGGTGATGAATGCATTGAACGTACAAAATCTTGAAGATACTCTGAAATTGCAGGAGAAACCAGATGATGTTCATGAAAAAGATTGGAAGAAGATGAATCAGACAGCGTGTGACGTCATCAGATCTTGTTTGACACGAGATCTGAATTATCATGTGATGAACGAGACCTCTACGAAGAGGATTTGGGGAGATTCTAGAGAGCAAGCACTTGATGAAGAGCGTTGAGAATCGCCTGGATTTGAAGAGAAGGCTTTATCTTGGATTTGAAGAGAAGGCTTTATCGCTTTCAATTAAAGAAGGAAATCTTTGTGGGACTGGGTGAGCACATGAACAACTACACAAAACTTCTCGCAGATTTGGCTACGATTAAAGATGAAGACAAGGCGTTGATCCAATTTAGTTCACTTCTTGATGATGAGTATGAGCCCTTTGTTTTGACCTTGATCAGTGGTAATTCATCACTTAGCTATGATGAGGTATCAGCTCCTCTTGTGAACCACGAGTCAAGAAGGAAGGATAAAAATTCCTCCAGTAGTACATCAGCAGAGGTATTGATTGCAGAGGACGAAGTTCCAATCAGAAGGGCAAAGGAGACCGATAAAGATCGAAGTCCAAGACTAGTAACTGTAATTTAGGAAAGATTAGTGGGCGTTCTGCAAGGAGAATAGATAATGGAAAAAGGATTGTCCAAAGCTGGAATTAAAAGGAGCCACAGTTAGAGGCAAACGTCGCACATGCAAATAGTACTGATTCTGACTCTTTTATTTTTTTTACTCTATTATTCTTATTGTTTGCTATTCAGATTTTTTTAATATTGATTTTGGATACGGGTGTTACCTATCACGTTTGTCCTAAGAGAGTGGTTTTCTAGTTTTGAGAAGCTAGATGGCAGCTTAGTATTGATGGGTGACAATTACACATGCCGTATAGAAGGGATATGTACTGTTCTTATAAAATATTCGATGAGATTGTAAAAGAGTTGAAGGATGTGAGATACGTTCTTTAGTTGAAGAAGAACTTGGTCTCTATTGGATCTTTAGAAAGATCAAGATACTCTGATCTGATAATGGCGAGGAGTACAAGAATGATCCGTTATAGTTATGTCAGAATGAAGGCATAGAGAGGCACTTCACAGTTCGAGAAACACCGCAACAAAATGAGGTGGCTGAGAGGATGAAACGTACCTTACTAGAGAAGATTTTGTGTTTGTTGTCTCATGCAGGATTAGCAAAATCCTTTTGGGTAAGACTTTGACTTATGCAAGCCATCTCATTAACAGGTTGTCATCATATGCGCTTGGAGGTAAGACTCCGGCAGAGGTGTGGTCAGAGAAAGCTGCTGAAGATTATGATATGCTCAGGATATTTAGATGTCTAGCTTATTATCACGTCAAAGAAGATAATTGGATCTGTGAGCAAGGAAGGCTGTGTTTTTGGGTTTCAAGAGAGGTGTGAAAGACTAAAAGCTATGGGATCCCAAAGACAAGAAGATTGTGGTGAGCAGAGATGTCACATTCTATGAGGCTTACATGATGAAATCACAAGCTCTCAACAGGTGGAGAGTGGACAAACCAAGAAGGTATAATAGCGGGTAGAGAGTGATGCTACTCCACGTACTCAAGATGGTTCAGTATCATTTAAGTTCTCACATGAGGTGACACGTGATGGAGATCATGTAGCTGATGAGGATATTGAAGATGTTGAGAATCAAGGATCGAAATGGGTCAGGTCCAAGATTCTATTGCAGCTGGGAGAACCAGAAGAAATTCACGTAAGCCCACATGGCACACTTCAGATATGACTATTGTCTATGCTCTTTTAGTCATTGAGGATTGTACTCCGTTCATATTTAGGGAGTTCGAGATCAGCTTAGAGTCACAGATGTGGAATAATGCCATGTTGGAAATTTTAAGTTGTGGAGCCTAATTATTGCTTTGACGGATTGTCGTCTTACACAGAGTCTTTATGCGGGTCGACTTGCCTGGTCAGGTCGCCGTGGGGTTGGAAGGGTAGCGGGGAGCCCCTTCCGGGAGTGTTAGGGGCGGAGCCCCGGAGCAAAATTTCTTTGAGGAGTCCCCTTGCAGATTTCAGAGTGAAGTGCGAAGCACTCCGTTAAAAAAGTTGGGCAAGTTTGGAGTTTCAGGTTGAAGACAAGTTGGAGTCTCACTCCGAAGTAGCTTGGTATCACTTCAGAGGAGCACTCCGAAGCGATAGTGCAGAGTAGCATCTTGAGTGACAGGCTCGGTCTTGTGAGCTCGATTTCAGAAAGGCCTCTTGGAGATGCAAAGCGATGAAGCGGTCCAACCTGGAAGCTTCGTGGCCTGTGAAACTCTGGGAATGCGTTAAGAGAAGTTTGGTGATTTTATAGCTTGTAACCCTAATTTTCTTTATAAAAGGAGATGAGTTGTCATAGGGTTAGTTAGAGCATATCTGAGTGTATGTCAGTATAAATACAGAGCGACTGTGAGGTTCTCTTCTCCTACTATAATTTCTCTCAAATATAGTGGATTTGTATGCGACTCCGTGGCATTTTTCTATTTGGATTTTTTCACGTAAATTTCTGGTGCCTTTGATTGTGCGTTTGATCTGTGTTCTTTCTTCTTCCCTAATAGTTTTCCCGATAGAAAGAGATATGGTCTCTTCATAAGAATGGCACTTGGGAAGTGTCAGAGTTGCCCAAAAGGAAGAAGGCCATTAGCTGTAAGTGGGTATTTGTAAAGAAACATGAATCTTAAGATGATGAAATTGTTCGCTACAAGGCCAGATTGGTAGCTAAGGGTTATGCTCAATAGGAGGGCATCAATTATAATGAGTTATTCTCACATGTTGTGATGCATTCTTCAATTCAGATTTTGTAATCATTGGTAGCATAATATGATTTGGAGCTAGATCAGTTCGATGTGAAGACTACTTTTCTCCATGGCGATCTTGATGAGATTTATATGACTCAACCAATGGGGTTCAATGTTGCAGGACAGGAAAAGTTAGTATACAAACTTAGAAATCGCTATATAGATTGAAGCAATCACCAAGATAGCAGTACAAGCGATTTGATAAGGTTATACGTGGCAAAAGGTACACATGAAGTCCATATGACCCACATGTTTATTTCAGCAGGTTACCAAATGGAGAATATATCTAGTTATTGCTGTATGCAGACGATATGCTCAACTTCGAAGAGCAGATCAGCAATCAACAAATTGAAGAGCCAGTTGTCATCCGAGTTCGAGATGAAGGATCTGGGAGAAGCTAAGAGGGTACTTAGCATGGAGATTGACAAAGATAGGAAGAGCGGCAAGGTTAGTTTGACTCAGAAGGGGTATTTGCAAATGTACTACAGAAGTTCAATATCCGTAGTACACCATTGACTCCCCACTTCAAGCTAGCAGTAGCAGTTCTTTGAAGTCGGGAGAAGAACTGAGTACATGTCTCACGTGCCGTATGCCAGTGCAATGGGTAGTTTGATGTATACAATGGTGCGTACAAGGCTAGATTTGTCACAAGCCGTGAGCAAGTGAGTAGATACATGCATGATCCTGAAAAAGGACATTGGAAGGCCATGATGTGGATACTATAATACATCAAGGGTACTGTAGATGTTGGATTAGTGTTTGAGAAGGATACAGGTGGTAAGTAATTGTGTATATGGTATGTTGACTCTGACTACGCCAGATATTTTGACAAACACCGGACAACAATGGAATATGTGTTCATATTGTCATAGGCGCTGGTGAGTTGGCACTCTACTTTACAGTAAACTGTGGCATTATCCACAACGGATGCCGAGTATATGGCATTGACAGAGGTTATAAAGGAGGCGGTTTGGCTTCAAGGGCTATTGGATGACTTGGGGATCGAACATGATTTTTTGAAAATCCTTTTGATAATCCATTGTGATAGCATGAGTGCTATCTATTTGGCAAAAAACCAAGTCTATCATGCCCGAACCAAGCACATTGATGCCATGTTTCACTTTGTCCTCGAGATTCTTGATGTGAGCGATATTGAACTAAAGAAAAGCAACACTGAAGATAATCCCGCAGATATGCTTACGAAGGTGGTTACGAGGATTAAGTTCGATCACTGTAAGAACTTTCTTTGTATCAAGTGCGTTGAGACCTTTTGAGGTTGTTTGGATGAACTATGCGTGGCTTGATCCCTTAGGCAGGGGGTACGTAGGCAGCCTTCATGGCACAATCCATTTGCTTAGTTGAAATTAGCGATTCGATACATTTGTCTCATATTTGAAAATCTTCACTAAGGCGGAGAATTGTAGGGGAGAATATAAAAAATAGAGTTTTAAAAAACTTATTTGAATAGCACAGAGATGAAGACTCAAAGATGAAATTAGAAGGTTCAACATAGTCTACAAGTTGTAGAGAAGAGGTTGCCAGAAGTTGAAGGCCAAAATGAACAGTTAGACAGCCGTCCAGCCGTCCGAACGGCCAGGCAACCGTGACTATTCATATTAGGACCGGCGCTTTCGGCAGTCAGAGAAGGTTGTTGAATTCTGAGACAGACTAACTTTCAGAACGAAGCTGTCGAAAGCCCTGTCGATAGCTGCAACAATCAGGGTGAATCCGAGCTGAATTCTGTTTCTCTTTGAACTCAATTCTATTTGACTTCTGATTCTAGTTTTGACCCGAATTCTGGGTAATTAGGTTTTCTTTATCTGGCTATAAATATTGGATCCTTTGAGATCAATTGTAACCTTAACCCCAACCCTACTTGGGAAAACTTTGACATATTGAATAAGATGTTCTCTCTTCTGCTCCGAGGACGTATGCAATTTTTTGAACCTTGTTAAATTTCTTGTTCTTCTCTCTTGTTTATTATTTGTGCCATAATTGTGATAGGCTCTTGGCATAACTCTGATCTCGTTCTGATCTCAACAAGATCTTCTTCCGCAATAGAGCAGAGAGATGAATTGAAGAAGAAGAGGGGAGGAAATAGCAAAATTCACAGTAAAATAAAATAAAAAACAAAAAAGAACCAGAAAAATTCACTGCAAACTTGATAAAAAAACTGAACAAAATACAAGACCTACATCCCCGGAAGTAAACCAAAGTGTTATAGAGGGCAGAAAAGGAGAAGAGGATGGAAGAAGATCAAGGGAAGAAGAAGATAAACTAGAAAAGGAAAATTAAACTGAAATAAGTCACTTACAAATGGGAAAAAAAAATCAAACTGAGTATCTGGGGAAAATGAAACCTGTGGCCGAACATTGGCTTTGGAGTTTTCTGGCAGGTGAACAAGATGATTGTTGGCTCCCCTTGATTGAGTAGCGAAGTTGAGAGAACAAGAGTGGAACCTTATTCCTATCGAATGGGTTCATTTTCCTAATTTAAATGGGTTGCGGGTCTGACTTCGAATATGAAACGTGTGCCCAAATACTGACTTGCGCCAAACACTAGGGGCCTGTTTGGCTTGGAAGTCTTTTAAACTGTAGTTTATTTTAAGTTGTGGTTAGAGGCCTTTAACTTTAGTTTTCTGAACTGCAGTCAAACACATTTTGGAGTTAAAGAAAAATCCACTCTTATTGAATTTTTCTAAACTATAGTTAAGGCTAAACGTATAGGGTAACTAACTGTTGTTTAGTGAACTATGAACAATAGCCAAAATGGACAGTTAGTATCACAAGACTTCACTCCAGAAAACAATGGCTTAGAAAAGTTAACCTCAAAACCAAACAAGCCCTAGGCGTTCTCTAGGCACACAGAGGCGTGCTGCTTTGCAACCTGCTGCTCCTGCAGCAGTGCAATGCCGCACAATGGCTGGCGTACGAGGTGTGCGCCCGGTTGTGCTTTTAAAATCACCGGAGCAAATTGTTGCTTGTTTCAAGTTAGGGCAATTAGCTAACATCTGCTCTTGAATCTGAAGGTTTTTTCAGTACTTTCAAATTTTAGTTTTCGAGTTGAACAGTGAATATAAAATATTCTCCAGTTAGAAAGCTTAATGTCTAAACTAGTTGTTCACTTTCCTCATAGTTATCTTAATCTTTTAATTACTATGAGGATGTTTACTCCAAGTAATATATATTGGCACAACGAACATGTTCTAAGTGCTAACATTTAGAAAACAAAATGCCATTTTATGATTCATGTATCTGTTCACTTTTAAATATTACGTTATTTTCCATTCTAATACTCATGGTTGAAATATCTGAACACATAGATAAGGCTTTTGATCATTGAACGACATATCTGCATGTTTAGTTTTAATCAAAGGATGATCTGTGAGCTTTACTGGTCTGAGTTTGGCGATCTAACTTCTGTGGTTAAAGTTAGTACTAATAGGTTCATGGAAAAGATGTCGCCTGGTTATTGGACCGTGTCAAAGGGTGTAATTTGAGAATAGTTGAATTGAAACAAGTATCATTTACAGCATGCAAATAGTTTGACTAATTCAATGTTTGACATAAGTGCCAAATGCAAGCATTACAGGAACTCTTTGTTTGATTTTTAAAGGCTTTGCTATTTTGTCAGCTTTCATTATATGTTCTCATTTTCATTATGAATTTCTATTCCATGTGTAAACTTTTGTGACAGTTGAAGTTTGTTGATCATACGTAAAATAGTTAAGAAAGAATGACTAGTTTTGAATGTGTAGTATAATTATTGTGAAAGGATATAGTAACATTTAGGTCAGCGCGTGGAAAAAGGTGTTTCGTATAGTGGTTAAGGGGATAGTAAATGGGAAGAGGGTGCTCATAGTTGGAATTCTGGAGGGGGATACAGTCTGTTTTCCCCTATTTTTTTATAAAATAAAAAGGAGGGAAACATTTATGCGAGCACATAGTTTTTGCTATACGAGGCATACTGTAGATATTTGAATTCCACGTTGTGTCACCTTGTTCCATATATGGCATTTTTTCTTGCCTTTTCAGTTAGATCTCATCTTTTATAAAAATGCCATTGCCCATGTTGTCTGTCGGGCTTCTCTGATTTTGTTTCCATCCCATGTGTGATTTCAATACATTAGTTCATCCCATCATCATAAGAATAAAGACTAGCTCATGTCTTTTTCTGATTAACAATGAGGGGCATATTCAATGTCAGTTTAAATCATTTAGCATGACTTAATTAGTGTATTTTGAGAGTTAGTCTTCATCTTAAAATAACCTTTGCTGGAGTTTTTTCATATGCCTTGAATATGTGTGATCTGGGAACACTTATCTTTTTTTTTCTCTATAATTGTTTAATTTTTCCTCAGGTCCACTCAGCTGACAGAATTCTTGAACTGTTGAATGTTGGAAACAGTAGGCGCAAAACAGAAAGCACAGAGGCAAATGCAACTTCATCACGGTGCGTTCTACCTTGGCACCAACTTATGTTTGCTTGGTGTTTTCAAATTCTAAGTTCATGTCTCTTTAATGTTTTCCTTCCATAACCATGCTAAGCCTGGCCAGTTGAAGAACTACTTAGAATCAAGCTTGTTTTTTGCTCCCTTGAAACCAACGGCTAGTTTATGGACTGTTGTGTTTAAGGTGAATAGGATTTTTTTCTTACCTTCAAAGACCTAGTACTGTATTTTTCTAATTTATTTTTTTATTGTTTTTATTTCTGTCTAACATACGTCTGATTTTTTACCTCTTTTAAGAAGTTTTAGGGTAAAGTGTGACTTTGCGTGGCACAAAAGCTTCCTTTTGTTTCTGTATCTTCACTAATATGATGTTTTAGCTAAATTTTGTATATTTTTTCTGGCCGATAATAGCTCCCATGCCGTTCTAGAGATTACTGTGAAAAGGAAGCAGAAAAACCAATACAAGAGTCAAATTCTCCGTGGAAAACTTGCACTAGTTGATCTTGCTGGGAGGTGATACTCTGAATTGGTCTACGTACCTCTACTTTTATAGTTGAGATGAAGATGCATCATTAAACACCATCTTTCGTGCAGTGAGAGGGCATCCGAAACAAATAATGGAGGGCAGAAGCTTAGAGATGGAGCCAATATCAATCGTTCACTCCTTGCTTTAGCAAATTGCATCAATGCCTGGGAAAGCATCAGAAGAAGGGCCTTGCATATGTTCCTTATCGCAATAGGTACATAGTTGATCACCTACTGCGTGCTATAATTTCCCCTTGCTAGGGGCTAATGTTTATTTCTATGCAGCAAACTGACACGTATTCTGAAGGATGGACTTAGTGGGAATTCTCAAACTGTCATGGTTGCTACAATATCACCTGCCGATGATCAATATCATCATACAGTCAATACCCTGAAGTATGCGGACCGAGCTAAAGAGATCAAAACTCACATCCATGTGAGTCCTGTTTTCTTGTTGTATAGCAAGTTTCAAGTCCGTTCCTCGAGTCATGCACTGTTCTTCTTCCCCCATCCTATTCCCTCCCCCATCCTATTCCCTGCAACACATCTGGCCCCAAACCAAAACACACGCACGCGCGCGCGCGCAGGGAGGGGGAAAAAAAAAGAGAAGACGAAAAGGAGAAGGGTTTTTTTTTTTTTTTTTGGTGGGGGGGAGGGGTGGGTGGGGGGGGGGGGGGGATTGGGGTGTGGTGGGGATGGGGGGTGGTTGCCCTTCATCTGTGCCATTTACTTTTGTGACTACCATTGAGCTGCACTTAGTAAACTGTTGGGGATTCTTGTCAGAGTTAAGATAATCAAGTTAGTTGGTACCGGTAGGAGAGAAACTAGCTTGAAAAATATAATAGTAAATCCATGCTCAATCCGTCTTGTGGTTGTTATTTATAGTCCACTTAGTTACGTGCCTAGACTAAGTTTTTTAGCTTCATCAAAGCTTCTTACAACTTTTGTGTCTTGAGGTAATCCTTGTTGACCAATGATTTATTTTTTACTTAGGGAAGGTCAAGGTACTAATCCAGTAATTTCAATATTGTAAATGAATATCTCAACAATTTTTATTTTTCATTTTTCTTTATGTACTAGCGTGTACAGGAGCAATCATCCATGAAGCAATCGAAGGAATTGTCAGACCCTGCAACAGGGAAAATCTTAAGGAACATTTAGCTGATTCTACCTGAAATCCACACACATGCTACTGAGTTGTGAAATCCACATGCATGCTACTGAATGCAACTCAATGCAGCAATATTAGAATATTGCAGGATCTATCTGCATCGTTGGAGATAAAGTTGAGTTCATCTTAGGATTATGATACATAAAGTGATATACACCAGGCCAGCAGTAGAGATAAAATCAAGTTCAAATCTTAGGATTATGATAGGTGAAGTGAAAACACAAGTTACAGGAATAGTGCTGCTAGATCCCTTGCTGCACTGAAGTTGGTCATTGTGACGACACAATACATCCCTCAAATGGCATCATTTCTGCTATATGCTTTCCTAATAATGGAAGGTGTAGGTGAATTAGCAGTCTTCATTATGCTTATCTTATGATGAAGCTGTCTGCTTCAGTGACTGAACCCCAAATAGCACTTTTAATAATTGGACTCAGTTAAGTTAGCTAACGAGGGTATATGCCACTTCTAGGTTTTTGAACCCAGCTGAACCATCATGACAAATAAATAAAGTCATTTGCATAACATGCATGTCATATGCGATTTTTGAATGTAGTTTAATTGTGAAGAATGTCTGGTGCCAAATTGGTTGGGGTAAACAGCTCACAGAGGTTTGTGCCCCTTTGATCGAGGAAAGGTAAGCAGCCGTTAAGGAAAAAGGAGCAGCCAACCATCAAATTTTTAGGTGAAAAAAAAATACAGTAAATCATGCCTAACACTCAATATTATTTCTTTTATTTATTTTGAGCATAGGCCACAGTCTAGTACAAGCACGATTTGAAACCCCATACCTCTTTATACACTGTAAAGTGGCTTTACAACTATGCTAAGTGGCACTTGCTCAACACATACTCTCAGTATGAAAGAAGAAATCATCATTGAGGCACCAGAAAATACTTGCATTCACTTTTATATGCTGTAGATACAGTTTATTTCTCATAATTTCTTTCTTTAGGGAAATATCTGTTATAATTTCAATTTTCTTTTCATGGATTTGATGTATTGGATTATTAAATGTTGAGTGACAGTTATTTTGTTCTTGTTTGCTTACAGAAAAATATTGGGGCAGTTGATACTCATGTTGAGGACTACCAGAAGATGATTGAGAATCTCCAGGTTTACTTCTGTTGGAATCCCCCCCCCCCCCCCCCCCAAATATGATTTTGAAAGAATTTATACAAGTAATAATTTGTAAATTAAATTGTGCAGGTTGAAGTTTGTCATTTAAGAAAAGAACTAGCCCAGAAGGAGTCTCAGCTAAGTATTAAGCCATCAGAAAAGGCGGCTGATGACGAGCTATCATGGTTGAATATTCTAAGTCAAGAAACTAGTGAAAATGTTCAGGAACGCATAAATCTACAGAAGGCATTGTTTGAGCTTGAGGAAACCAATCTTCGTAACCGCATTGAACTCCAACACCTGGATGATGCTATTGCCAAACAACAGGTCTCTAATTTTTGTGTGCCCCTTAACTTACCTGATTTTTTTTGGATCTGTCAAGTAAATCTGCATGGATTATGAACTATATTTGGCATCACATTGATCTTCATATCTTTCTTCGATGACATATTGGAATGTCAAGAGTGTGTGAAAATGATATCCATGTCACTGGAGAAACCTAGATATTGTGGACCTCTTATTTTTGAATACAGAAAGTAAAATTGTCATCAACTATAAGAATCACTATTACCTATCATCTTAAGCTGTGAATAATGTAATATTGATTACTTGTTAGTACTGTGAGTGAGTTGGGCAAAATGCTCTGATATTAAATACAACTAATTCCCGTCAATATGAGTATGCAACTTATACGCAAGAAATGGTAGTAGTGAGTGCATGTCTAAAACATACATATAGGCTATGCTGTAACTTCATGTATGGGCTATAGTGTCAGCCGTATACAGCACTACAAATATGCTTCACTGTATATCCATGACCATTTTATGTGTTTCGTGGAACATTCATTGATGTGAAACGGGGGGCGTGTCATGTAGAAAATCAGTGATATACTTAAACTTGCTACGTTTCACCAAATAAAACGATCTTCGGTAGGAAAGTAAATCAAAACTAACAATGTCAAACATGAATTTTACAAAGTATTGCGTGCTAGCTTTGAACATTTCTAATCTCAGTAAGATCTAATTACAATAGTTATATCAGGCATGATAAGTTCTAATCTCAATATCAATGATAAGGGATCAAAAGAATTGCAGAGTCACACATCTCACCATATAGTGGACAACATGAGATAAAGATAATACTCTAGAGATGAATTAACTGATGTATAGTTCAACTAATAAATAGATTGCTTTGAAATAAACTTACAGACAAAGAACTCGTCGTCATACTCCAAGGGAAAACTGAGAAGCACGTTTTAGGTACCCGTAGCCGCTGCTGTTGCTGGAATTTTGTTGCTGCTGCTTCTGCTCGGCTCTGCTGCTGGTCTGCTGCTGCTGATGGTGGCTGCTGCTGCTGTTGGCCTGCTGTTGCTGCTATAGCAGGCTGCTGCTGCTGCTCCTGCTGCTGGCTGCTGCTGCTGATGCGGCCTCCTCCTGCTGCTAATTAGAATATGGATTGAGACTTAACATTGAAGAGGAGAGGGGAGGATTGATTGGCTTTGCACAAAGAAACTTCTTTGGTTCAAACTTCAGTTCAGTCCAGAGGAGAGAAGGGAGAGAGGAGAAAGGGAAGAGGCATTGGTAGGGAGAAAGCCACTGGATTTCAATTCATTCATCATCCATCATAGAGTACATCAAGTTGCCTTTATCAGGCTCCAAATTCAGTTCAGAAACTGCTCCCATTACCAGCAACTAGTTCAGTTTAGAAACTGAACACAACCGCCCACAGCCAGTTCAGTTCAGAAACTGAACAGAACTGCACCACTGAAATACATCTCTAATACACTAAAATACACAATAAAATACAATTAAATACACTAACAAATATACTGAAATACAATAAAAAGTGAAGCTCAGATGTCCCTATCAATTCTCCCCAGATGGGAGAGAACTCGACCCCGTTGAGTCAACTGCAGAGCTGCTCTCTTTCGGCTGTAAGTTTATTTCTTGTACCTCAGATTACTAGTCAAGCTGCATTGTAAATTCATCATCTAGAAATGTTATCAATTTTCTCTGTTGTATAGGATGAATATCTGGAAGTGAGAAAGTGAAG
Source organism: Agave tequilana (assembly GCA_038442645.1). NCBI lineage: Eukaryota > Viridiplantae > Streptophyta > Magnoliopsida > Asparagales > Asparagaceae > Agave > Agave tequilana. The sequence goes on from JAVJIF010030444.1 coordinate 14,396, forward strand.
GACTCTCAAAAATTGGCTCAGGATAAGGCTTATCAACCAGTGAATTTTTTATGGATAATTAAGACGTAAACCACTTAGTCTTCAATATTGAAAATAGAACTGATGCCAAATCTATTAACATAAATATTGTAATTTAAATTCTTTTAAGATTTTGAAAAGTCCAACACTACGGGCATACAAATCTTTAACAGTTCCTAGAGAAACCATTTCGGACGAATCCGAACCATCACAAAATTGTCAACTCTAAGTTTTAAATTCCTTTCCTGATGTCAGACCATAACTTATAGTTAGCGTTTCTTGTTCAAATGTATCACTGATTTCTCATGTGTGGAACTTGCATGTGTGTGGTAAAATATGATGCAGACTCAAATGTTTAGACCTAAAATGCAGACTCAGAAACTCTATAACGAAGTACAGTAGAGAACTTAACTTAGTGCCTATCATTGCTAAAGAGTCTTCCCAAAAGATAGCCAGTGAACTTTGACTCTCTATTGGATATTAAAGTTTTAGGCACTTGGTTCAGTGGTTATCAATATACACGACCTCGATCAAAGGGGATTATCAAGTAAATCATCCTAACTGTGTGTGACAATTTACCTGTTATTTTAACGACGTCAAGTGAGATTCTAACAGGTAAAGTCTGAAGGAAAGCACACTTAGGTTTAATCGTAATGGCAGAAAAGTTTATGATATGTAGAACATTAGTTTCTTCCATAATGATACCCTTCAAATCTTTGGATATAGATTGACTATAGATGGTAAAATCCCTGATCTGTCCTACATCCTTTGTCACTATATAATTCCAAAGCTTGTCCTCATAGACATGGGTGTTTATTGGGATAAGGAATTGTGGTTTACCCTCTTGTGACAACTCATCGACTTGCCTTTCAAATTCAGTTTTCTCGGCAGGATTCAACCTAGAGTGTGGCAAGTCGGAAAGGCTAGCCCCTAGTATTAAGTCAATGGCGTGTTGGATATCATGTGTCGGTGGTAGCTTGCATAGGAGGTCTTCAGACAAGACATCATCAAGCTCTGTAGTAATAGGGGTGACTTCGAGGAGCGACGAAGTATTCTTTTCAGGAAAGATATCACTGAACTCCGTAGTCACTGGGGTGACTTCGAGAGGGATCAGAGTACTCTCTCTAGGAAAGACATGAATTGACTCTGTGGTCACTGGGATCACCTCGAGTGGACTCGAAGTACTGGATTCTTCAATATTACCACCCATGTTCTCTTTGTCAGAGTTGGATTCTTCTGGTTCTTCTGTCTGGTAAGTGAACTCTTCAGAGTTAGACTCCTTATTTGTTACATACAGTTTATCAATGACAACTTTGACTGGGCTTGGTGTCGGCAGTAGAGGAGGAAGGTGCTGACGACCAGAGCAGACAACGACACTAGGGGTTGGCAGTAAAGGAGGAAGGGGCTCTGGATTTGTTACAGGTGGTTTCTTAACTTTAGTTACTTTGACTGAAGTTTGACAATTGACTGCAACATGCCCGTAACCCTGACATTTGTTACCTTGGATTGCCGAATGATAAGAGGTGGATTTGAATACTTGATCCAACCTAGTTATGCAACTCAAAATTTCATCCATCTTTTGGAGTTGGTGTCCATATTGATGGTTTGGGATTCACTAGCCATTTTTTATTTTTTTTAACTTAATGCAAGGTGTTCCTGCCTAAACCTTGTGCTCTGATACCAAACTGATGTGAAACGGGGGGTGTGTGTCATGTAGGAAATCAGTGATATACTCAAACTTTCTACGTTTCACCAAATAAAATGATCTTCGGTAAGAAAGTAACTCAAAACTAACAATGTCAAACAAATGGATTTTATAAAGTATTGCATGCTAGGTTTGAACATTTCTAATCTCAGTAAGATCTAATTACAATAGTTATATCATGCATGACAAGTTCTAATCTCAATATCAATGATAAGCGATCAAAAGAATTGCAGAGTCACACATCTCACCATATAGTTGTCCATGAGATAAATATAATACTCTAGAGATGAATTAACTGATGTATAGTTCAACTAATAAATAGATTGTTTTGAAATAAACTTACAGACAAAGAATTCGCCGTCATACTCTAAGGGAAAACTGAGAAGCACGTTTTAGGTTCCCGTAGCCGCTGTTGTCGTTAGAATTTTGTTGCTGTTGCTTCTGTTCGGCTCTGCTGCTGGCAGCTGCTCTTGCTGCTGCGTGCTACTCTGCTGTTGCTACTGTTGCTGCTGGCAGCTGCTCTTGCTGCTGATGTTGCAGCTTGCTGCTGCTCCTCCTGCTGGCGGCGGCTGCTGCTGCTGATGGGCCTCCTCCTGCTGCTGATTAGAACATGAATTGAGGCTTGACATTGAAGAGGAGGGGAGAATTGATTGGCTTTGCACAAAGAAACTTCTTTGGTTCAAACCTTCAGTTCAGTCCAGAGGAGAGAAGGGAGAGAGGAGAAAGGGGAGAGGCATTGGTAGGGAGAAAGCCACTGGATTTCAATTCATTCATCATCCATCATAGAGTACATCAAGTTGCCTTTATCAGGCTCCAAATTCAGTTCAGAAATTGCCCCTATTACCAGCAACTAGTTCAGTTTAGAAACTGAACACAACCGCCCACAACCAGTTCAGTTCAGAAACTGAACAGAACTACACCACTGAAATACATCTCTAATACGCTAAAATACATAATGAAATACAATTAAATACACTAACAAATATATTGAAATACAATAAAAAGTGAAGCTCAGATGTTCCCATCATTTATGCATTGACCATATTACTGATTTTGACAACCGCTGACAAGCTAATTCTGTATCTAGGTCACTGAAAGGGATGGAGCAATTGCACAGAAATTAAGATCAAGGAGGCAAGTTATTCTTGATAACATACGTGACAATGATGAGGCTGGTGCCAGTTACAAGAAGGTGGTGTCTTTTATTATTTTGCCTAACATTGTAAAGAAAAGGAAAATTAAAACAAAAAAAGAAAAAAGAGACATAAAGAAAAGAAAACAGAATTTCTCATTTCTTATTCTGCTTAAATCTGCAAAGATTTTATGACTGAATATATTTTACTCATATCAGGATATTGAGGCAAATGAGAAATGCCGATGCCAGCTCCAAGATATGATTGAGGAAGCAATTAGTAACAATGGAAATAAAACCTACTTGCATATTCTCAGTCAGTACAGGCTTTTGGTAAGTAGAAATCATATTCATCCATCTGGGTTCCATGAAATATTGAATATCATAATGGCCTAATCACTCTGCATGAAATTTAGGGAATGGCCAACACTGAGCTTCAATTCGAAATGGCCATGCGGGATCATGTAATACATAATCAAAGAGAAGCCTTGAGAAATCTGTGGAACATGCTGTTGGGTTAGGACTCAAGCAGAAGCAAATAATGGATCTTGCTGCCAGACAAGGCCTAACTATTGAAGACTGCACAATTCCTAATTCTTTGATGCCCATTGGCATGAAACAGTCACCATCTTTTGTTCAAGATAAATATTCACCTTTCATGCCCTTCCCTATTCTCAATGGGCATCTTCAAACTCCCATGGCCTATGTTTATCAGCATCACGAAGATATCAGTTCTACAGCTTATTTCAAAGGTCATTGTGATACTCACACTGTATGCAGGCAGGAGCGCCGCAGCTCCTATTATTTGTTGTCTCATGATCCCCCTCACTCAGTGAATCAGGAGAATGGGAAGAACTTTGGTGGTAGAAAAACTGGGACATGTTTCTGCACTCCTGAAAAGGTTGCACTTGATAATTTCAGCTCTTATTCACCAAACAGCACCGAGTCATCATGCCCATGCCGCGAAGTAAGCTTTTCATCAGCATCTTGCAGTGATGATCTTGGTCGCCAACGAAAGGTTGTATTCCATCCTTATTATATGTTTCCTAATGGTATTCTTAGTTTATTCTATTATTTGTGCTTGTTTTCATATAAAGTGATGGGGAAAAAAAAACAAGAAAATAAGGGAGTGAACTCAAAGAGAAAATCTGAAGCTTCTTTTCTTATTTCATTTTGTGCTTGAAGTTTGTTTCTTTCAGTCACCAAATAATGGAAAGCAATATCTGAATCTCACTTTACCCTCCCTTCCATTGTCTTGGTACTGAACACCAGCCTTAATTCTATGCCTATCTAGATTTTTGGTGTTGGTTTATGAGGCAAATGATTACAGACAACTGTATGCAAAGAATTTGATCCATGCATTAAGTTGACATAGAGCATTATTGCCAATACACTATTAGTTGATTGGCTTAACAATAATCGTGTTTCTTAATGTGTTCTTATGCCTGGTTGAGCTCTAAAAGCTAGGAACGTGTCATTCTTCTTAGCCTCCCATGATTTAGTCTTAAGCAATCATGGGTAGTTCTCTTTGTGCGCTAAATTTAGTGCATCCAACTGATTAGCTGGTTATGGATTACAATCTTTTTTCTTCTCAAAAAGAAAAAAAGAAAAGAAAAAAGAAAATCACGTGACATTTCATTTTTCTTCTTACTCTCCCATGCATAATAAACATGATGGTTTCATTTTCCCTGTTTCATGATAGGTTCAATTTTGTGAACAGGAACAAAGGTCTGAAAATCGGCAAAAGCAGCAGGGAGTTTCCCCACTTGGAACAGATTGTTGTCAGGCGCGTGAAGAATCTGCAAGGCATGGTGGAATAACTCGATCTTTATTTGGAAGCCCTTCTACCAAGTTTGTAATTTCTGGTATTCCCAATTCTCACAATTGTTGTCATGAGTCACAATTAGCCCATCCAGAGTTGTCGAATCTGCAATCACCCTATAAGACAGTTGTGCCAAAGACCTCTAATCTTCCTGGATCCTGAACAAACACAAGGTTCATCTTTCAATTTTGTATAGTGTTTTCTTTTACGCCTTTTCTTCTAAAGTGTCTGTAGCAATGTTGATTTAGCCAGAATCTTTCTTTCCTCCCCTCCTGGCGTATGAGCTTCAAACCCCTGAACAGGATGGCTAGCAGCCCTGTAAGGCACCATTCCACGAGCATTCCCATCGACTCCGGTTGACGTGGCCAGATGTGGCAAGTTGGAAGATCCTTCGTGGCCTCCTTTTCGTTTTCTAATGATATGTGATCACAATCCTTTTTTGATAAGGAAACAGGAAGAGTAATGCTGGTGATGATGGATTCAGAGGACTGATACTTTGATTGCAGGCATTTCTTCAGATTTTATCACGATTTGCACTAGTTTGTTATTGCATTGTGTTGTTGAGTTAAACACATCAACTGGCTTGCAGTGGGATCTTGTGCTCAGGGCCAGCCAGTTACATACCAGAGCGGAGTCTGTGATGCATACAGAGAATGTGAATTTGTCTAATTTTAACTCCTCAAGCTTGGTTCGAGCTGTCTGCAATGTTTGGTTGAGCTCATTTTATATCAGTAATTTACATCCATTTGTGCATCTTGGAAAACTTCAGAGCTCTGCAACTCCCTCACATTTTGTGGTGCCAAATGTTTGGCTCGAGATTACAGGAGTTAATTCAACTGGTGGCCCCTAAATCTAATAGAGCTGAATGGAAAAATTTGATTCCATGGCCGACCCCAAGAGTTTGGGATAAACTCTTAGTTTGGGATAAACTCTTTGAGAAGCATACACTATTCGTTGCAAATGTTGACTTCTTTTTTAGGGAGAGATTATGTCCTCAAACTCGAAAGCCCCATTCCAGTATATTAATCGTTGCAAATGTTAACGTAAAAAGACCAACTATGCAATTAAAGATTCAGGGAAAGAAATTGTGCTGCGTTAGGAGGTTCTTCTGGCTCAGGATCAGATAAGCTACGACTGTGAACTTTTGTTAAAATATAAGTGAAGAAATTAGGTGGTGTTTGGTTGCAAGGAAGTGAGCGGAAGTAAGGAAATGGGGAAGTATAATTGCTCACTTCCCTATCTATCCAAACACTGAAAAAGGAAAATAAGAAAACCCCTTTTCCTTTTCTCTTTTCTCTTTTACACAACCATTTTTTCACTTCCAGAGTGCTATAGTTAATTTTGTGGTCATGTAAATCTCATTTATAATAAGTTGTAGCACAAAATAGTTAATTTTTTGATCATGTAAATCTCACTAGCATTCTAATTACAGTTCATTTTTTATTTTCCTTAATTAATTTTTGTTTTAATATTATTTTGCAGTCAACTTTGTGGTTAACTTTTTCACTTCTACTTCCATATTACAATCCAAACACCGGATAAAACATAATATTTTTCAAATCACACTTCCCAACAACATCCAAACACCGAAAAAGTTACTAACCAATTTTCAAATTCCAAAAGGAACTATTACCAGTTCCTCACTTCTTCACTTCCTCATTTCCACCTTAACCAAATCGGCCCAAATAAAAATGTAAGTAGATATTTTATGAATTAAATCTTAATTGCAAAAGTTAACCTGGGTTTAGTGACTACTGAGACCACCATGGGGACACCATTTGGCATATTTTGAAAACATAAGGTCCGATTCGTAAATTACCGCTAAACCCCAAGACACTTCTCTTCTTCCTAAAACCCCGTCGCCCTCTCAAAAAAAAAAAAAAAAACCCACCCTCAAATTTTCCAAAATGTCCTCCCCTTCCTCCTCTCCCTCTCCCCGTTACGTCCTTCACCAAACCCTGACGGCCCACAAGCGCGCCGTCTCCGCCGTCGAGTTCTCCCCCAACGGCCGCCTCCTCGCCTCCTCCTCCGCCGACAAAACCCTCCGCCTCTACTCCGCCTCCTCCTCCTTCGCCCCCGTATCGGACCTCTCCGGGCACTCTGAGGGCGTCTCCGATCTTTCTTTTTCATCCGACACCCGCTTCCTCTGCTCCGCCTCCGACGACCGCACCCTCCGCATCTGGGACATCGACACCGGATCCGCCGTCAAAACCCTAACGGGCCACACCAACTACGCCTTCTGCTGCTCCTTCAACCCCCAGTCCAACATGATCGCCTCCGGATCCTTCGACGAGACCGTCCGCGTCTGGGACGTCAAGTCCGGCAAGTGCCTCCGGGTCCTGCCCGCGCACTCCGACCCCGTGACCGCCGTCGACTTTAACAGGGACGGATCGCTCATTGTCTCCAGCAGCTTCGACGGGTTGTGTAGGATTTGGGACACGGGGACAGGGCACTGTGTTAAGACGCTGATCGATGATGAGAGTCCCCCGGTTTCGTTCGTCAAGTTCTCGCCCAATGGGAAGTTTGTTCTTGCCGCGACTCTCGATGGGACATTGGTAATTTGATCTTGCTCTCTTTCTCTCTTGCATTTCATTCTTTTTAATTGAGTGAAATTTTTGAATAAAATGGACATCTTTATCTCTTTAAAATTGAAAAGATGACACATTAACTTTTAGCTACCAACTTAAAAAAGCATTAAGCTGCACCATTATCAGATTATAGAGGTGAAGTGATGAGAAAATTCATAATGCAAAAACTTCTAGATGCCAACTTACAAATTTATGTCATAATTATATTTCTGTGCAACTATGCATTAACATCTATTCTCTGTTGCTTTTGTTGACCAGAATGTTCAAAGTATGGCACAAAAAGGACCAATGTTTATTTACAAATTACAATGCAACCAAGAGTAAGTAGTTTGTTACAATTTAGGATGAAGCTTTTTCTAAGAAAACCAAAGTCTCATCAAAACCATCCTTTTAGATGTTATAAATGGTAACTTGTTACCATATATATTCTAGAAACTTTTACCTACATTAATGAGTTTGCTCTACTTTTTTTTCCACTTTAGGAGACTTAATTTTCAATTTTTGATTAACTTCAATGTGTTTTATGTTAGAATGCTGATAGATTATGAAGAGGTGTGAGATGGTTAAGAATTCAATAGACACAGGAGCTTAAGAAGTAAGCATGTGAAAGAATTGCATAGATGTCAACTCGAACGATTAGTTCATAATTAACGATTTAAATTGCAAAAACTTTAAATAAACATTTGAAAGAACTTTGTTTAGATGCATGATTCATCTATGCCGATGAAGGATTAATAATAATCATATTTAAACTACAACTTTTGTATGCCTCACACATTCTTTCAATATATTTATGGAAGCAAAAATGATGTTTCATCATGTGAAAGAATGGAGAGGCAAAATGAAGAAATTTGTAAATGGATAGAGGGGCCAAAAACTCAGGTTATGTGAACCAAACATTCTTTCATAACTCGAGTGAAAATTGTGTAATGCACGAATTATGTGCATTATGTCATGTATCACATTGTTAAGCAAAAAAGTAAGGTTCAAGCACGGAATATGGGAGTGCTTCAAGAGCTGTCTACTTAAACCAGGAAAGACAAGGTGAGGGATTAGTGTCTGAGAGGAGGAACACAAATTGCACAAATTGAGGCCAAGGTAATAAACACCTTATGAGATAGTTGGCATTTGTAAAATACAGTTGCTAAAGCTTGCTAAGGCTGTGATAAGGAAAGATGCTCAAAGCTTTGCCTAAAAGTTAGGAAAGAAGGAATTATATGATATAATATTTACGGGAAATTTGGGAAGGATTTGGGGAATTTTGAGCCACAACCAATGCGATCCTTCTATCGCCCTAGAAAGCTTCTCTTAATGCTCACGTTGATGTACTTTACAGAGTAGCTAGGCTATGGGTATGATGCTCAACTATATGAAATACACTGTTTTGCCTAACGTTACAACTTTTTCGTAATTTGCATTTTCTTTGAAGCTTACAGTTTAGTACAATATCATCGTTAATTATTGGATTTACTCTGTTTCACTCCATGTAGTTTAGCATTTTCTCCCATAAGGCACTATTAAGTGCCACCTCATTTCTCTGATGTACACAATTGTCTTAATCCATATTCTCTGTTTGTGCACGTTAAGAGGCATCAACCACCATCCAAACATTTGATTACTCTTGTGAGCAAATGCACACCCAACCATCTGTACCAACTACAACTATCCTCTTCTCAATTTTCTGTCTTCCATCTCCTCTTATCCTGCATGCTATGAAGCACGGACGCGGACACGGGTGTCGGACATGGGACATGACAAAATTAAAAAAAAAAGAGGATACAGGGACACGACAAGAAATATTTTATTATTAATATAATATATATAAATAAATTTATAAAATCTCAATCAAGTGAAAAAAATAAAATATCAATCAAGGCGTGCACAAACTATAAAATACACAAGTTTATAACAAAATTATAACCAAAAATCATAAGTTCACAAATTATCAACCAAGTTAACAACTTAACATCACAAGTTCAAAACAAAATTACAACCGGCGTCATCTCTCGAGACGAAGTTGAAGCTTAGTCCAATGAATTCTTCATTATCATGTCAAAATTCTATACAAATCTAAATCAATTACCTGACTCAATAAACCCACAACCTATTAAACCTGACCCATTAAACCCGCGCCATGTCCAAGCCGTGTCCAAGCCGTATCCTAGACACAGTTTGACCGTGTTCGACGAGTCAAACTCGTTGACTCGTGTCAGACACGGTCAAAACGTGTCTGACACATGCCGGGCACGTGTCCGTGTCTGACACGGACACGCCCCTGTTTTCGGCGTGTCCATGCTTCACAGCCTGCATGTTAGGCATCTACACCCTTATTGTTTTTCGCTTCTCCTTCCCCCTCTATGCTCTTTCACAAAACACCAGCTTGAAACATTAAAAGTTTATTCTTGTAACAAATCTGACCGACTGACCCTATGAAAACCAAATATATACCCTCGTTTTAGTCATGTCCCTACATTCTTCATCCCTTTCTTTTCTCTTCAAGTTTGTTGTTGATGGATTATATTTTGATACTATATGTAGTTTTGTCAATTGTCAATGTTCCATTTGTGACTTTAGTTTCTTGGAAAAGAAGCTCTTATGTGGAGATAATTGATTAGTATTGTAATGTTAACGTTCAAGAATCTCACTGTGTCTATATTGTATAATATATGGGTGCATAATGCCCACCACCCCCCAAAACACCCCCAACACATGGTACTGAAGATAAAAGGGGAGAAAATTTCTGAAGGTGCTGAAGATACAAGGGGAGAAAATTTCTGAATCGCTTTGCTTAAGATTTTGTGTTTCACAGTGTGTGCCTTGTGTCATAGGCTCACAAAGCTTAAAGTAAAAGTAGACAAAATCCATGAAGCTTACACTTTGCTTTACTTTAGGATTTCATGTTTTGTTGTATGTTTACACTTTTAAATCATCCTATCCTTTTCTCTTAAACATACAATTTACTTTATGTTAAAAGAGGAGGTTGGCATTTGTTCACTTTCCTGTGAGATATATATGAGTGGCTAATGGAGTAGGCACAAACATGCATAATGAAATAAAAGCAGTGGTTGTATTGAAAGGAGTTACGGTTTAATTACTTCCCATTAAGATTCTTAGATTTTTCTTTAATGTTATAAAGGCCCCAACGTTACACAAATCATACCTTTGGGAATCAAGAATAGATGTTTCTCATTGTTTTAAATATCGGCTGAGTCGGCCGAGATATCTCATTGTTTGACTGCTGTCGATACGATATGAGAAAATCGTTCGCCTATATCGTTTACAGAAAAAATGACCGATATTTGAAATATTGGCCGATAAATCGCCCAATATGAGTTGGCGCAAAATCGGCCGATATGAATTTATTTTAATTGGGTACATATTTTTGAACCCATCAGCATTAAACCCAAACCGACCCGTCACCCGACTATATAAGTGTTGTTTGCATTGTTAGGGTTCGATAAAAATCAAGCACTAAATTTTCTCCTCCGTGAATTGACGGCGACGACGCTTGCCTCTCTTCCATTCCCCGAGTGCGACGAGCTCCCCCTGCTCCCTCCGAGCTTCCTTTGAATCGACGAGTGCGATGATTTTCCCCCGAGCGCGACGAGCTCCCGTTGCTCCCCTGAGCTTCCCTTGAATCGATGAGCGTGATGATCCCCCTCAGAGTGCGACGAGGTCTCCCGAGTGCCATCAAGATCCACAGAGCGCCGTCGAGGTCCCCCGAGCGCTGCCTTGCATCCTTGAGATCCCCACGAGTGCCACCTTGCATCCCCGAAAATAACTTATTTATTGCACGACTCATGACTGCATGCAAATATACATTATTTTTTTACCATCTTTGCATGTATGTTACATCATTTTTATTTGGTAGATGATATCTATGACACTAAACTAACTTTTGTTATCAATATCTCATTATATATAGTGTCGATATGAACACTTGATATGCGCCCGTATCCCTGATATCTCCCTTGATATCCGATATGAAAAACTGTCATCCGATATGGTCCCGATATCCGATATATAGAACCTTGATAGGTTTAGATTCCATTGTACTTGGACATATACATCTAATGACTTAACACTTTTGGACCCACCGCGTTCGGGTCTAGATCATGCATCTATTAGTTGTACCTGCGAGGTCAACTAGTAGGGTACTTAATACTAGGACCCGTACCCTACCCGTCATCAGTGTTTTAAATATCGGATAACGGCGATATACCGGTCGGCAAAATTATGTACCGGATATCGGATACGGGCGATATATTGCGATATGGTACTAAATACCGGTTGATATATCAATAGTAAATACATATAAGACATTATTAAAAAAATAAGTTATTATCCAAACATCATATAAAAACATCATTGAAATACCATAACAAACATAGAATAAAATAAAACAATCTCTCAAGCAAAAAATAATTATTATTATCCAAATAAGTAACTATAAGGGCCGATATATCGGATATTTCATCTCAGATATCGGCCGATATATCGGCCACGTGGCGATATATCGGCCAATATCGGTCCAAAACGATATCCGGTAAATTTTGCACTTATCGTATCGTTTTGAATAAAATACCGATATTTCGGCCGATATACCGGTATATCGGCCGATATTTAAAACAATGCCCGTCATGTGGGCCAAGGACGGACCTCTCGGTGCCCAAGATGACTACCACCATCCCTTCACATTTCTTTGTGTAGATATTGTCTCAGGTGGTATTCTATGTATGTGCTTAATTACATAGTTTAGAACAATTAGTGAAAATGCACCAAAAATTTTTTTACTAGTAAAACAAACATGTGCCTCTAAACTTAAAACCAAGCTCTTAAATCTAACTCCAGGGTGTCCACAAAATCTAAACCTACTCTATCATGTAAAAGATTGCAATGCAAATCTTCACTTCACTTTGGTGCTAATGTGAAAGGATGAAGTATTGCGATAAACAGTTTACCACAAAGTTGGGTCTATAATTTTAACTTGTGAACATGGTAGTTTACCTAACGTGTCGGCTGAAATTCCTCTCATTAATTTAATTATTATTATTTAATTCTGTGTTTATTAGCATGTTCAGGTCAGTTCTGGGTTCGGATCGGGTAACACACTACTTGTCCTTGCCCCTTGATTAAATGAGATGGGTCAGATTGGGTCTGCTTAAAAGATAACCATACCATTTCTGATTTATACCCAATATATACCCATAGCCCATTTATAAGTGGGTATTGTATGTGTCAGGGCTGGACCACGCATACTTCCTAGTCTTAGGGATTTGTAACAGCCCTAGTTAGGAGTCTATGTACATAAGATGATTGTGCTGAAACGATGTTGAAATTCATGAGATGTTGCACGAGGACATTTAGGAAGGAGTTCATTTGGATAGCTATCAGATACTGCAAGGGACATTAAGGAGGTTGGTGTAGGAAGAATAAGTATGGTATGGGCATTTAGGGAAAGGAATATGAAGGGTTGTTGTGCTGAAAGTTGAGGACAATGTAAGAATATTCGAGAACCTGAATTTATGCCTGCCAATATCAGAGGATGTTGGTTAAGCAAGGGAGGATTAATAGACTTGACTTCAAAATATAGTGAACTGTGCAATGGTTATAATCAGCACATTATACATGATAGAGATGTTAAAAAGACTCAGCAAGAGCTAGATACCAACTCTTGCCAACATAAAAAATATGAACAAAAGTTAGCATATAATTGAGATTTTTTTAAATAAGTTATGAAGTCACGCCTGTACTTTGTGGGGAGAATTTAAAGTTAGCAATTGGTCTTGAGAAGAGGAACTGTTAACTCTTGATTACTCATGATAGGGGGTGATGCGACCTCTTTCTTGCTTACTCCTTTTCTAAAAATTTAAAAATAAACCTAATTCCTACTCCGTGTCTCTTCCAACCAAACAAGGCCTAGGGTTCACTCATACACATAATAGTGTAAATTTTACCTTGAACTATAATTTTATGTATAATCAAAATAATTTCTATTGCTAATTCTGAATTTGTAGCTGTTTAAAAATTTCTATTCCAGCATAATAATTATAAGGAACTTTAGTACTTTAATTAATTTCTTAAAGACCCAGATTGCTAGTTAAACTTGAAGTGGCTACTTGAAATGCTTAATGTTTAAATACTCCGCTAAAACAGTGGTATTAGTGTTTATGCGGGTAAATAGTTGTGTTGGTTTTTTTAATAAAGGGAAGAGCTTAGAACCAACAATTGTTGGACTTGTGACCCTTTGAGTTCAAATGGGATTTAAGATTGAAGGGATCCACGTTTCATATTAATACAACGATGGAGTTATCGTACTAGTGTTTCAGTGGGTAAACATTCATGTCGGTATTTTAATGAAGGGAAGAGTTTTAGCTTTACCAAAGTTGACTCGTGAGCTGTGAAAGTCAAGTTGATTTTAAATAGTGAAGGCTTTTAAATTTTATTTTAAATTGTCAGTAAGATCCTAAAAGGACGAGTTTGTTATGAAAAGGGTTAGAGAGATCAAATGATGTAAGACATCATCTAAAATGTAAAGATACTCAATTTTGTTTTTTTAATAATAGTGACACAAGCACATTTTTATTTGGATTTAGCTTTATTTTATTTCCAGTTTATCAACTTTTTCATGTCTGTTATGACCTTTTAATGATTTAGATTGGAAACTAGGTTCAAACTGGTAAGAATTAACTAAATTATGCTCAACTTAAGGATTCAATCGTTTCACAAACTACTTTGGAGTTACTAGACCGGCTTACATTCATGAGTTATTGCTTTATCCATGAATTATTCATTTATATTCCATGTTTCATTTAGGAGTTACTTCATAAATTACTGAACTTTTTGTCTCCTAGAGCTATTGGTTCATCCAGGAGTTACTTGATGACATAGTAGTAAATGTATGAGTTACATCCCTACGTTTCATTGTTACTTAACTTACTTTATCTGCCATATAGACCTTGATGTAAAACTAACCTGGATCGCAATCACCTTCAAATCGTAACCGAATTTTGAAATTCAAAGTAGGATAAAATTTCAGGTTTCCACCCCTTATGCGAGTTTCTCACCCAAAATTTGAGAGCAGATAAACTAAAGAATTAAACTGGATAATTTGAGAAAATTTTTGATCATTCAATAATCCTAATAAAATAGTCTAGGGGTCCTTATATAGGCTTTACAAAAGATGATTATTGAGAAATAACTGATATAGTACTAAACGTCCAAAAAAGAACACCTGCTACAGAGAATAAAGCTAAAACGAAAGAACATCTATTACAAATAAATCTAAAACAAAACCAATCTAAAGCCAAAAGAACTGCATTGCGTCGCTTTCTGAACTATACTCGATCGAATCTGCCCCTAAGCGGCATGATGTCCTCATCAATTCCCCCCGGGTGGAAAGGACTCAACCCCGTCGAGCGTGGGGGACAAAAATACTGCTGGCTCTGATAGCGCTCCAATCGATCGGGATCAAAATGCCGGAGATCTCCCTCGGTAATCCAAGAATTTTCTGAATCAGGTTTTTTTTCCACTTAATGAGATAGCGTCACACCGCTCCATCTCTAGTAGAGACAATCTGATCATCCAATATAGAATCTATATTTTCTATTGCATATGGCAGTTTAGGGGGAAGTGGAGGTGTAGTGGGGGCTCTCAGAAAGAAGGTCTTGACTTGGCTCATCCACGAATGGGTAAGAAGGGGTATTAAAGGTACCTCTATATGGAACCAAGTCCTCAACATTAAAAATGCAACTGATGCCAAAGTTCGGTGGGAGATCCACCACATAAGCATTTGAATTGATTTTCTTGAGGGGGCCCTACGCTTCGCACGTGTAATTTCTTTTTAGTTCCCGGAGGAAACCGCTTTGGTCTTATGCGGACCATCACATAATCTCCGACATTAAAAATTCTTAATCGGTGATTTAGATCTGCAGAAGCTTTATAATCAACATTATTTTTCATTATCTTTTATCTCCTCATGTAATGCACGTATATGAGATGCAAATGTTGATACAGAGTCTGATACTCTAGAATGATGATGAGCCATGAGAATTAGGTCAACTAGTTGCCTGGGTTTAAAACCATTAACTATTTCAAAAGGACTGAGACTTGTAGTCCTATTGACAGATCCGTTATATGCAAATTCATTCATAGGCAAAATGAGATCCCAAGTTTTCAAATTTTTCCAAACAAGACACCTAAGGAGATTTCTTAGAGTCTTTTTTACTACCTCGGTTTGGCCATCTATCTGTGGATGCAAGGCTGTTGAGAATTTCAGTTTGGTGCCCATCTTGTGCCAAAGTGTTTTTCAGAAGTAGCTAACAAACTTAACGTCCCTATCGGACACCATAGTTTTAGGTATCCCATGCAACTTGACGACATTATCAAAGAACAAGACGGCTACTCGAGACGCATCTGAGATCTTGGAACATGGGATAAAGTGAGCCATTTTCGAGAATCGGTCGACTACTACAAGGATAGAGTCGTGCCTTTTTTGAGTTTTTGGCAATCCTAGTATGAAATCTAGGCTCACGTTTTGCCACGGGCAATTGGGTACTAGAGGGGAGCGTAAGGCCCGACAATCTGTTTTTGTTGTTTGGCCAGTTGGCACGTGCGACATTGGCTAACTATCTTAGCGACATCTCTTTTCAAACTCAGCCAGTAGAATCGGTGTTCAACAACTTCAATTGTCTTGTTCTGATCGAAATGTTCAGCCAGACCTCTAGCATTTACTTCCCAAGAGAGAATCTCTGAAGGACGTGCGGGGAATACATAGCTTACGGAGTCTGAATAGATAACCGTCTTGTAGAAGAAAATCGTACATTTCACGAATAGAGCCATCTCGTAACGTGACAAATTTTCCAAAGTCGGGACATGAGTCATACTTTTCTCTCAACCTCTTGAATCCAATCACTTCTGTACTCATAATTACGAACGTCATGACACGTCGGCTGAGCGCATTGGCGACGTTATTCTCAACGTCTGCCTTGTGTTTGAGAACAAATGTGTAATCCTGCAGGAACTCCACCCATTTGCTATGTCTCGCATTCAGTCTTTTATAGGAGTTGAGGTACCTTAGCGCTTCATGATCTGAATACAACACAAATTCCTGCGGTAGCAGATAATGCCTCCAGTAGTGCAAAGCCTGTATAACTGCATAAAATTCCTTGTCATAAATGGAGTATCGTTGTCGGGCATCATTTAGTTTTCACTGAAATAAGCAACGAGGTGGCTTTCCTGACTCAGTACACCACCTATTGTCAGTCCCGATGCGTCACACGTTACTTCAAATGCCTTCGAAAAGTCAGGGAGACACATTACAGGAGTTTCCGTCATCATCATCTTAATTTCAGCGAAAGCCTTGGAGGCGGCAGGAGTCCACTGGAACCCTTCGCTTTTTAAACAGTCGGTTATATGTGCCATAATAGCACTAAAATTCTTTATGAACCGATGGTAGAAAGTGGCTAACCTGTGAAAGCTCCTGACTTCCCTAATCGTTCAGGACTGTGGCCACTCGGTTATTGCTTCACCTTCTCAGGGTTTGCGGAAACCCCCTCGGATGAATCATAAATTCTAGGAAGATAACCCTGTCAATATAGAAAGCACACTTTTTTTGGATTTGCATAAAATTTCTCAGTCTGGAGTGTGCAAATGACTTGCCTCAGATGTCCCACATGTTGCTCCTGAGTTTGGCTGTAAATCAGTATATCATCAAAATATACCACTACGAATTTACCGATAAACGGTCGAAACAATTGGGTCATCACTCTCATGAAGGTGCTAGGAGTATTGAACAGTCCAAAGGGCATAACCAACCATTCATATAGTCTGTTTTTAGTTTTAAATGTGATTTTCCATTTATCCCCTGGCCGGATTCTAATTTGGTGGTTCCCGCTCTTAAGATCAATTTTGGAGAAGACTGTGGCACCTGACATCAGATCCAACATATCATCAAGACGGGAAACAGGGAACGGTACTTGACGATAATCCTATTGATCGCGCGGCTATCCACACACATACTCCATGTACCATCCTTCTTTGGCGCCAAAAGTTCGGGAACTGCACATGGGCTCAAGCTCTCTTTGATGAACCCCTTGTCGAGTAACTCTTCTACCTGCCATTATAACTCTGCATGTTCAGTTGAGTTCATTCTATAGTGGGGCAGGTTCGGTAAAGTTGCTCCTGGGAGTAAGTCAATAGCATGTTGAATGTCTCGCATTGGAGGCAACTCACATGGAAGATCTTGTGGGAGGGTTTCGGAAAACTCCTCCAGAATTGGTTTAATGCGCTCAGGAATTTGCTCCTCGATATTTCGATCAGCCTCTCGAGCCACGAGTGCGTAATAAGCAGAACCCTCATGCAAGCTCTTTTCAATTTGATTGTGACTAATCAAATTCATTTCTATCTTACCTTTGCCCTTATCACCCTTTTTTCAGGATTCAGGACATCTACTTTGTCTTTACCTTTGTCAACCCCTTTTTCTCGGGTTGATGGTTTCTGTAACACCCCGTTCCTGGAATACGTATGTAGATACGTATTCTGATTTTTCTAACATATTTCTTTGATTTATCTTGTATTTATTTTTATTTTATGATTATTGGTGTGATTGTTTTGTATTGGATTTGGATTCGTGGACTCGGAGTCAGCCCTAGTCTGAACCAGGGGCCCGAACCTAGTGCTTCGCTCGATTTGGCCTTTCTGCTAATCCGATTTGATCGATTTCAGTTTTAAACATCGTTTTCCAATATTTTAGATTTTTCATGATTTTCTGGAATTTTTCAGAATTATTTGCAAAATCTCCAAATCTGGTGTCGGTCGGTATCGCTGACTGATTCCCGTATTTTTAGTTTTCAAATGGGATTGAATTTTCAAAAACGTCTTTCACTTTACATCTTAGAATATCATTTTCTATCTAAATTCATTTTTCGAGATTTTTCAGAATTTATCGAAAATCCACCGGTTTTGGTGTCGACCAGTACTGCCTGAAGATTCCAGGATTTTTGATTTGAAATGTACATTGAATTTCTCGAATCCGATTTCACCGAGCATCTTAAAATATTATTTTCTATTTTTGAGAATTTTTCGGAAGGATTCTGAAACAGTCAAATTTTTGACTTATTAAAATAATAATATTTATTACCGGTCTTAACTTTCCGTGCTTTTTCCTTCCCTACCCCACTACTTATGCTTTCAGAAATTATAATACATAAATTACTTAATAATGAAAAATTTTAAACTATTTTATTTTATTTTATTTTATTTATTTTATTAATTTCTTTTTTTCTATTTTGACTTTCGTCCTTTTCTTCTTCTTTTTTTTCTTTCTCCTTCACCCACTCCCATCTCTTCAACGCAGCAGGGCAAGGGAGAGCAGGGCATGGCTGAGCACTGTGAGCAACCACCACCATTATTTCACCATCTCCTTCTCTATTAAATCAATACCCATTCAAACCTTAATTTTCAAACAAAAATCCAAATAAACAAACCCACTTCATCTTCAACCCACCAACACCACTCACGCATCCACACCACCGCCGCCTCCACCGTCACCACTGCCACCTCCGGCGCCGCCCAAGCCGCCGCCACCGCACCCCCATCACCCCACAACACTTCTCCAACTTCCCAACACCCCCAAATCACCACCACCACCTTCAATTTCACCCAAAACCCATCACAACCCACCTTCATCTTCTCCAAAATTCCTCCTCTCCACCACCAAATTCTCCCCTCCAACTAACCCATCACCACCTCCTCCACCTCCTCTTTCTCCCCAACACCACCAAACACCACCACCACAACCACAACCACCACCACCACCACCCATCACCTCCATCAAAACAACAACAACAACAACAACAACAACCAACCCACCTCCCTCCCTCTCCCCACCAGCGCGCGCGCGGCCTCCCCGGCGCCGCCGCCGCCGCCGCCGCCAGGCCGGCCGGCCACCGCCGGCGGCCGGCCACCGCCGGCGGCCGGCCACCCCACTTCCCTCCTCCTTCCTTTCTTTTCCTTTCTTTCTTTCTTTTTCTTTCTTTCTTTCTTTAATCTCTTTCTCTTCATTTCCCTAAATAAAAACAAACTTTATCTCTTTCCTAAAATACCCCCACCTCTTTCCTCAAACTACTTCCCTCTATTTACATCAACACCCTCCTCCTTTTAATTCCAAATTAATTTCAAAATACACCATATTTTCTCTCTTTCTCTTTCTCTCTCTCCTTCCTACAACTTTCTCTCTCCTCTCTCTCTCCTCTCTCATTCCCTCTCTAATATCCATATAAATATTTATAATTATATATTTTAATATATGGATTGGTCTTGTACACGGATTTCTGGTGTTTCGGGATTTCTCACGGTTTTTCCGGTATTGAGGCGAGTACATTTATTTTTAGCATGCATCTATTTTATCATTATGCAAGTACAGTCCTTTTGATATTCCATGTTCCATGTATAACAATTGTTATCCTGCTTTTATACATGATATGGGAGTTGATATGTATAACACCGACACTGATATTTGACACCGATATTTGCCCTGCTATATTTGACACCGATATTTGCCCTGCTATATTTGACACCGATATTTGCCATGCCATATCTGACACCGGTACTTGCCATGCTATATTTGACATATGATACTGGAGACCAATCCTTGCCATGCTATGCTTGACACTTGGTATCTGACCCCGATACTTGCCATGCTATATTTGACATATGATACTTGAGACCAGTACTTGCCATGCTATATTTGACACATGACACCGGATATCGGTACTTGCCATGCTATATTTGATACTTGATATATGACACCGGTATTTGACATGCTATATTTGCCACTTGATATATAATACCTGATACTTGGCACCTGACTCCTGTATTACCTGGCATATGCATGATTATTATTACCAGACATCTGGTATTCCAGTAACTCCTGACTCATGTATCTCCTGTACTCTTGTATTCCTGTACTCCTGTACTCATGTATCTCCTGTACTCATACCCAGGTTAATAGCACAGTCATACCGGCGTCCGGCAGAACATGCCTGGTGTCGGGATGACGAGGATGTATCCCACAATCGTGCTAGCGTCCGGCGGTTCCTGAATGGAACTAAGTGCCACACGGAGCAAAGTGCCACATCACACACGTGGTGGGGGGCCACCTCTTGAATCCGTGAGGGCCACCTCTAGAATCCATTCCCCACACAGAGCAAAGTGCCACACAGAGCAAAGTGCCACACCACACACGTGGTGGGGGCCACCTCTTGAATCTGTGGGGGTCACCTCTTGAATCTGTGGGGCTACCTCCTGTATCAACCCTCAGAGCAAAGTGCCACATGGAGCAAAGTGCCACACCACACACGTGGTGGGGGCCACCTCTTGAATCTGTGGGGGCCACCTCTTGAATCTGAAGGGCTACTTTCTCCCTCCTGCCTGTACCGCCTGGTGTTAGTGTGATAAGCATCCTCAGTGCCATTAACACACACATACATGTACAATGATAACTCCTGGACCATATGTTATTTGGTTTCCCCCTATTCGAATAATGGTACCCGCGTATCGGAGTTCGGATGAGTTCTACTGGAAGTGCGGGCTCCAGCGTGAACTGTCGGTGTTGTGGGACACCGATGGGAAAGGGACGAGAATAACATAAAAACATAAGAAACAGTAATAATATTAGGAACGTGTGATATTTGGTCTCTCCTTTGTTCGGGTCCTGGTACTCACATATCAGACCCGGGTAAGTTCTACAGAGTGCGAACTCTAGTATGGACTATCGGTGATGTGAGGCGCTGGTAGGGAGGCGATTAAAATATCAAACGGTACTGATTATTATTATTGGATCAATTAAAATGCAACACCTGTATATTCTCCAGTTACAGTTTTATGCTTTGAGTTGACACCCTATTTTATGATTCATGACCTCTGTGACACCATGGTTACCCCAGACACACTTTAGTTCTGTTATCCTGAGGGCAACTCAAGTTGTATAAATTCAGATGATGGTGACATCGGATATGTGGTATATAGATGAGGGTTTCCTTGTTTGGATTATCCCCTTGACGTATCACCCCATGAATCCATAATCTGAGCTCATACAACTAAAACTGTCCATACTTATTTATCACGTATTTAGTGTATTTATCACATGTTGCCACATCTTGTCGCATGATTATGTGTACATATACTCTCTATACCGTTTTCCATGCATGTTTCCCGATACAGACTTATTGATATACATGCATTTACTTGATCTCGGATTTACTGTCATTTTCTTTATATTACTTGTCATTTCCTGTACCTGTATACCTGAACCACATCACTTGATCATGTACACGTGTGCCTGTTATGCACGCCATCTGGCTTTATTCTTTGTACTCGCTGGGGTTGCTAACAACCCTGGATTCTCATGTCCAGATCTTGGAGTCTGGACCTTAGCCTTGCTGTACTTGATCAGAGTAGCGCAGCGGGAGCGTGGCTAGCAGTTGCCTATTTGGATCCTCTTCTTTCCCGCCTCTTCTTGATTGGCTCGCGAGATTTTCATCTTGCCACTCGTGAGTACTTTTCAGTATTTCATATTGTGCATCTTGCTTTTATGCTTCTTAGTGTCTTATATTCTTCAGATATTATATCATGCCTTGTGATAGCTGTGTACTGGTGTTATTATTGCTGGATTGTTTATTACCACTGTGCTTCCGTACTCTGACCCCTGCCTGTATTGATGCTTAGCGTATATATGTTAGGGTATTTCCGACCTTCGTATATACGTCGCAGTAACGTCTCCGTACTCTCCGGATCGGGGCGTTACAGTTTCGGTTGATTCGGCATGATTTTCACCCTTTTTTCGTTATGGACGAACGAACATTGATTAGTACGTCCATATATGGTCACATCTAAGTCGAATAACCATAGTCGATCCAAAATGATTTGACCAACATCTATGGGGAGTATGTCATACCACACATTATCTGTGTACGTGGCAAACTGGATGGGAATTTGACATCTCTTCTGAACATCTATGGATGTAGCGTCGATCCATGTGACCTTGTAGGGGTTTGGATGCTTTACTGGTCTCATCTCCAAGGTGGTGATTAATTTTGACGCAACAACGTTGATGCAACTGCCACCATCTACTATTACCTTGCAGTTCTTGTTGTCAATTTTTGTACAAGTTTGTAATATGGTAGTCCTCTAGTCGTTGAGTGGTTTAGGCTGGGCTATGCACCTGACCACTCCTAATTGGGTGCAACCTACACTAGGAGGTAGGCTCGTCATTTTCACAGTTCTGATGCACCCATTGAATTTATACTCTTCGACAGAGGCATCTGAGTCATCATCTTGTTGGTGCATAACCACTTCTCTATCATCCTCTCCTTCTATATCTTCAATGAGAATTTCTACGAAGAGGGTTTTAGTTTGACTCAGGCACTGGCTGGTAAGGTGTCCATACCCTTGATACCTGTAGCATTGGGTTCTTGGGTTGACTTTTCCTGGTTCATTAACCGCTCTCCTTTCGGATGTGATGGGTTTTGCTCTAGAAGGACCTGCTGGTTTGACGCTAGAGGAACTGGAGGTAGGTTTGCTTGGGGTAGGAAGAATTCGGCTAAAGCTTGGCTTGCCAGTAGTGGCGGTTTTAGAGTTATCCTTAAAATCAGTTCAGTTAAAATAGGATCCTTTAGACTTATCTAAGTCGGTGACTAGCTGATATGCCTGTTCTAGAGTGGTGATGCCTCGAGCGATGAGCTCTCGATGATGCTCATCCCTGAGACCGGATCTGAACCTAGTTAGGGTCTGTTCGGGAGACTCTAACTCGATAGCTCCACACCGATTCAAATATTCATCAAATTTAGTAATGTAATTAGTGGCTGACTTGTTCCCCCGAGTCCATCGATTCCACTTGTATAATAATTGTTAACTGAATGACGGTGGAACGTACTTCAACATAAGTTTCTCTTTCATGCCTTTCCAAGTGTCCACTGGGTCTTTCCTTCTGTACCTCATCATCCTCTCAAGGTTTTCTCAATATTGTCCAGCTTGTCCCGTTAGTTTCATCACGGCCAATCGAATCTTTCTTGATTCAGACATGTCATGCCAACGAAAATATCGGTCCATAACCAACTACCAATCTATATAAACCTGAGGATCCAAGCGCCCGTCGAAGGAAGGAGCATCGACTTTAACGCTCTTGATATACTGGGCATCAGCGTCAGCTGTATAGTAAGGTTGAACTTGCTCACGCCTGGGAGTTCTACTGCCGTTTCGAGAATTTTCCTCCTCTGTGGTTCTCCTCCGATTGGTTTCTAGCGTACCAATTCGGGTTGCTAGATTCCTACAATTGACATCAACCTGATCTCTAACTTCTTGTAGCTGTCGGTCAATCTTTTCTATCTTGTCAATAAGTGTAAAGTGTATCCTGAATGCTAGGGTCCATAGGTGCTGAAGTTTCTCCTACAGAAAAAGTTCTACCACTTCTAGTAGGCATGCAAGATCCTAGCTGATCCTAAATGCAAGCTGTACTAAAAATGATATGTATGCTATGCAGGAGTCAGAGATTAGAGTAATGAGAGAGAATACCAATTTTAAGCTATGTAGATTAACACGTGATTAAGAAAATATAATGTGGAGACAGTGACAAAACACGTACCGACATAGTTAATTCTAAGATAAATCAAGTGATCACAAATTCAAATTAATTTAGTTGCATAGTTAATGTTAAGTCAGGTTACCACTTAAGGTCAGAATCACACAACTCACTATTTAATGGGCAACAATCAATAAATTCTGTCTTGCGATAGATTGGGATAGCTAACTGTCTCAAATAAGTATTAGGAAAAGCCAAACAGAATATTCAAAGTTACATGGGGGTCGACCGTGGCTCAAACCTGAAAGTAACTACTGTAGGCGCGTAGTATTGGTCATCACGAATCACTGCCTTGAGAACGGCTCGATTTGGACTTGAAACGAGCCCAAAATGATCTTCAGAAGATGTCCTTTGCACTGAACTGAGTTGTGGCAGCTCGGCCGAGTTGATTCGCTCACCTGACTCAGGTCTGGGCGGGTCCGGGTTCACTTTGAACCAAACCCGGTTTGATTCCAGCCTGTCTGACTCAAGTTGATGGAGAACCGGGCGGGATTCTCTCCCTAGAGTTTCTCACCCAAAGCACACAGGCTACAAAGCTTTAAAAGTAATTTTCATTCATTCTAAAAAACTAAAAATAACAATACCAGTCTTGGCCTTAAATAGGCCTACATCAACGGGAAGATCCCATTACAACCGATATGGGACTAAAAGAAAACTACCAAATAAATAAATAAAAATTACTATAAAAGGTAAACAGAATTAAAATGAACAGCCTAATGTCGCTTGAATTCTTCAGCCCTACTCGAACCAAAACTGAAAGAGTACGACGACGCCTCCTGGTGTAGAATCGCAATTCTGGAGAGATGTCCCCATCATTCCCCCGGGGTTGGGAAAACCTCGACTCTGTCGAATGTGAACCTCCTCGGCTCTCATAATGCTCCAGATGATCAGGGTCCAACCGTGAACCTCCTCGGCTCTCATAATGCTCCAGATGATCAGGGTCCAACCGTTGGAGTTCCTCTCGATTAATCCAAGTGTTATTAGAATCAGGTAGTCCTTTTCAACGAACCAAAAATCTGTGGTAACCATCTCTAGTAGAGACAATTTGATCATCAATAATTTCATCGATTTGTTCTGCCAAATGGGTGGGATGTATTTGGGGAAGAGGAGGTAATAAGGGTCTCTCAGGAGATGGCTCAGGGGAAGGCTCATCCAATAAAGGATTATCAGGGGAAAAATTGGGCCCTTTATAAGCAACCAAATCTTCAATATTAAAAGAGGGACTAATGCCAAAATCCGGTGGGAGATCTACTACATATGCATTTGAATTAATTTTCTTCAAAATTTTGAATGGTCCCGCACTATGTGCATGCAATTTCTTCACGGTACCAGGAGGATACTGTTCTGGTCGAATCCGAACCATCACGTAGTTTCCTACGTTAAACTCCTGTGCTTTTCGGTGCAAATCTGCATAAGCTTTATAGTTTGCATTATTTTTTTGAATTTGATTGCTGATCTTCTTATGCAAGTCATGAATGTGTGATGCAAATGATGCAGCTGACTCAGACATCCTAGTATGATGGGGTGCCATGGGAATTAAGTCTATAGGTTGCTTAGGTTGATAACCATGCACTACCTCTAATGGATTCATGCCTATGGTTCTATTGAAAGAACTGTTGTATGCAAACTCAGCAGTAGGTAACACAAGATCTCATGCTCTAAAGATTTTCACCCACTAAACATCGTAGCAGATTATCAAGACTTCTATTGACTACTTCAGTTTGGCCATCAGTTTGTGGATGAAAGGCCGTAGAAAACTGAAGTTTAGTTCCCATTTTATGCCACAGGGTTTTCCAAAAGTAGCTCGTAAATTTAACATCCCTGTCTGAGACAATTGTTTTGGGTAGTCCATGTAGCCTAGCAACTTCATCAAAGTAGATTGTAGCAACCCGAGATGCATTCGATGTTTTGAAACATGGCAAAAAGTGAGCCATCTTGGAAAAACGGTCTACAACCACAAGTATGGAATCATGCTTCCTTGATGTTTTTGGCAAACCCAGCACGAAATGCATATTGACATCTTGTCAAGGACAGTTAGGAACAGGTAGAGGGTTATAGAGACCAATATTTTGTTTTCGTTGCTTGGCGAGTTGACATGTACGACATTGACTAACAAGCCTTGCAACATCTCTTTTTAAGCTCGGCCAATAAAAACGATGTTCGACAGCTTCAATTATTTTATTTCGCTCGAAGTGTCCACCAAGTCCCCCAGCGTGTAATTCCCATACCAGAAATTCTCTTAATGAGGTACGAGGGATACACAACAAACGAGAGCGAAACAAATATCCGTTTTGCAGAAGAAAACCATCAATCTCATGAGTCAAACTATCCCTTAAGACAGTGTATATATTTCCAAAATCAGGACAGGACTCATAAGTGTCTTTGATCTTCTCGAAACCAACCACTTCCGTACTCATGACAGAAAGTAAAGCGCGATGACGGTTAAGAGCACAATGACCCTATTTTCCACCCCGGCCTTATGCTTGAGGACGTAGGTGTAATCTTGAAGGAATTCTACCCACCTACCATGCCTCAAATTCAACTTCTTTTGAGAGTTGAGATACTTAAGGGCTTCATGGTCTGAATAAATGACGAATTCTTGTGGTAACAAGTAATGGCGCCAGTAACGCAGAGCTTGCACGACCGCATAGAACTCCTTATCGTAGGTAGAGTACCGTTGCTTAGCATCATTTAACTTTTCGCTAAAATAGGCAACGATATGCTTTTCTTGACTCAAAACACTACCTATCCCAACGCCTGAGGCATCACAAGTAATTTCAAAAACTTTCGTGAAATCTGGAAGCCTCATAACAGGAGCTTCTGTCATTCTCTCTTTGATTTCCCAAACGCCTTGGCAGCAGCTCTTGTCCATTCGAAGTCCTCCCTTTTTAAACAATCGTAATCGGGGCCATGATGGTATTAAAGTTTCGAATAAAACGTCTGTAGAAAGTGGCTAACCTATGAAAACCCTTCACTTCTCGAATACTGCATGGTTCTGGCCATTCCACGATAGCTTTAATTTTATCGGGACATGCGGAGACACCTTGTGAAGAAACAAACACTCCTAGGAAAATGACTTGGTCGGTAAGAAAGGTACATTTCTTAAGGTTGGCATATAAACTTTCCTTTCTCAAAACTACACACTTGCGTGAGGTGGTTCAAATGTTGCTCCGTTGATTTGCTATAAATGAGGATGTCATCAAAATATACGACTACGAACTTTCCGATAAAAGGTCGCAATACTTGTGTCATCACTTTCATAAAAGTGCTTGGAGCATTAGACAAGCCGAATGGCATGACCATCCATTCATACAGCCCATCCTTCGTTTTAAAGGCTGTTTTCCATTCATCTTCCGAGCGAATTCAAATTTGGTGGAATGAATGAAAATTGCTTTTAAAGTTTTGTAGCCTGTGTGTTTTGGGTGAGAAACCTTAGGGAGAGAATCCCATTACAACCGATATGGGACTAAAAGAAAACTACCAAATAACTAAATAAAAATTACAATAAAAGGTAAACAGAATTAAAATGAACAGCCTAATGTCGCTTGAATTCTCCAGTCCTACTTGAACCAAACTGAAAGAGTACGACGCCTCCTGGTGTAGAATCGCAATCCTGGAGAGATATCCCCATCACAAGTGGTGGTAGATCAAGTTGGGTCGGGTAGTGGTGTATCCGACCCAACTTTTTTCACCTGAGCGACAAAGATTGGGTTAAAGTGGATGGAATTGAGATCCAACCCGCAATTCGACGATCAGCCTTAGGTGTTGTGTCCTCCACGACGGTGGCGGTGGATCGATCTCCGGTGATCACGACGGGGACCCGGCGAGGGCAGGACCTGCGGGACAGGGAGATAACATCGGTAGCGATTTCGGTAATTTCTCAGCTTTGAAATCTCATGGCTGTGCTGCCGGCGAAATCGATGCAGTGGCGAGAGGAAGATGAGGGGACCTGGCCGCAGACGAGTAGAGGTCGACGTCGATTCTTATATCTAGAATGGAGATCTGGGGTGGTCTTATGGGGCAAAGATCTGGGGAGATCTTGAGGAGGTATGAGGAGATCGGCGGTGGTAGCCTGCCCTGGCTGCTGTGATGAAGTCGCAGAGTTAAGAGGAAGGCGACGAAAACACCTCTGAGACTTCGACAGCCAAGGGAAAGGTCCGGCGAGGCCTGGGCCTGTAGAACAGCGAGATTACGATGGCGTCGTGATGCGATCGTCGACGACCGTTACAAAGAGGCGTCGACAATGACAGTGCTGGTGTGGCGGTGACGGCTAGCTCTGGGGACGGCGATGACTTGTCGTGGTGGCGCAAACGACGTCGAGGTAAGATTGGGGAGGGCAGAGGAGGGTTTTTGATGGAGGAAGATGTAAGGGCGGCGACGGCTTGTCGCAGCGACGCTGAGGTGGTGGAAGGAGGGCAAAACCCTAGACTTAGGGTTTCGAAGAGGATCAGGGTGATGAACAGTGCGGGATTGTAATTTTTTTTGGAATGGATCTGTGGATTTAGACCTAGAGTTTTGGAGCCGAGGAAAATCTTAAGGTGATTGAAAATCAGGCTTTGATACCAATTGATGTAAAACTAACCTGGATCGCAATCACCTTCAAATCGTAACCGAATTTTTAAAATTCAAAGCAGGATAAAATTTCAGGTTTCTACCCCTTACGCGGGTTTCTCATCCAAAATTCGAGAGCAGATAAACTCAAGAATTAAATCGGATAATTTGAGAAAATTTTTAATCATTCAATAATCCCAATGAAATAGTTTAGGAGGACTTATATAGGATTTACAAAAGATGACTACTGAGAAATAACCGACAGGGTACTAAATGTCCACAAATGAACACCTACTACAGAGAATAAAGATAAAACGAAAAAACATCTATTACAAATAAATCTAAAATAAAGCCAATCTAAAGCCAAAGAACTGCATTGCATCGCTTCTTGAAGTATACTCGATCGAATTGGCCTCTAGGCGGCATGATGTCCTCATCAGACTTACTTCCATGAGAAGAGAAAGGGAAGAAAAATATTTTATGAGTTGAAAATTATCCTAAATTTGGTTGCCTTGTTATCCTATCTGTCACGCCCCGCTTCCCATAATACGTGAAAACAGAGTCGCGATGAGAGTCAACGATGTATATACGCGAGGAAAATACCCCACACATATACGTAAGCCTAGAGTAACCTAAACAAGCTATATAAAAGTCTACTACGATAAATCGATATCACTGCAATACTGCATATGGATGTCCAAACATGATATCATATGAATACAAAAAAGGAATAACGACTGATAGCAATGTATAGAGGATCAGAAAAACTACAGAATCAATTGGAATGAAAAGAAAGACAATTATACCAGAGTGGATAGAGGAAAACTTCAGTTCCTCGCAACATGTCCGGTCTCAATCGAACACCTGAATAAGAGCATAAAACATTCAGTATCTGGACGTGCAAATCTAGGGTCGTTAGAAGCGACTTAAATGAGTGTATAAGAAAAAGGGAAAGTGCTCGTGCATATAAACAGTGTGTACATAATGATAAGCTGTAAATGAAAGATTACTGATAATTAATATCATGAAGAAAGAAAAATAAATACTGAAATGAGACTGTAATAACATGCTGAACAATAATAAAGACAGTCAGTACTACAGTCAGATGTCCAATCAGGTGTCAGTTGTCTATCACAATTTATATATCAGGTGGTTAAACTCTGTCAGTGCTAGAGCTCAGTGTACAGTCAGACTATGAGTACAATCAGGTGTCCAACATACAGAGATGTATTAGACAAAGACAATCAGTTGCTGTACATTATTGTTAATTATGTCAGCGAACACCAATTGCCACCTGTAATAGACGCATCCCATACTATGCTTATCACACGTGTCAATTATGGTCCTATG
This sequence comes from Agave tequilana, assembly GCA_038442645.1. Classification (NCBI taxonomy): domain Eukaryota; kingdom Viridiplantae; phylum Streptophyta; class Magnoliopsida; order Asparagales; family Asparagaceae; genus Agave; species Agave tequilana. The sequence continues at coordinate 44,201 of JAVJIF010030444.1, forward strand.
TTATTGAAATTGATCAGTTGGAGAAATTGTCTGTGTTTTAGGTGGGTCCCGTGCATACCCGGGACCACAACCCAGACTCCTAGTACTACATGTATAACAAGTCAGGTAACATGTATAACATGTATAACAGGAACAAGAACAGGACGGGGTGTCAGTCACCCCACGGGAACCATGTTGTGGAACCCTCTTTCGGTTACGCAACTTATATCCACACAAAATACAGACGTCTCCATCATTTTTCCAATCTCAGTGTAAGTTATTTAATATCATGTTATTAGTTTATTAAGATTATTTAATGTGCATGTTACTTAAATCACTGGGATAGCTCAGTGATAGTCACGGTAACCACGTCAACATGTGTAATCAGGATACCAGTATAACATGATATATAATGTCAGTGAACATGATACCAGTATAATAGGACATGTAACAAGTATAACATGAGGGTGTTGTTACCGTGTAACAATATTTTCCCAGTAGTTAAGTAACATGGATAATAGTATCATGTAGATATCAAGTATAATCAATCAAGTTTTTTAGGTAAATCATGATATTCAGGATGAGTAATGACATACTGGTATGAATAGAATAATCCAGGTAAAGTATACACTGAACTCAGATTCTCAAGGTCATCCATATATCCACCCTCTAAGTCACCAATAAGTAAAGTCGATCAATAGCTGCCATAAAACTCCGAACATGTAATATAGTCACCGGTATCAATGAAATCACTCTCAAATAACCCATCTCCAATAACTGAAGCAGTCAAGACCAAATTATGAATGTCCAACTAAACTCTCACCTATTTTACCATCAATAAGAATAATCAAATCTACTGATAATGCCACTCAGATATCACTCATATAACTACCATCATGAAACAATCCAATTCAAGATTTAAATCTGATTATAGTCTAAATTTCATCACTAATAGTTCCAATCTCAATCAAGATCATATCTAAGGAGTGGGAATCCTCAAGGTACCTGAAATCTAGAAAGTCTCGGTATCCAAATCTCGATATCAATAAACATCATTTCTCAGATAGCTTATCAATGAATATATCCAAATAAAATACTTGCAACTAATAATTCATAATCAGTATTTTGTGATAGATCAAATCAAGGTAAGGTATTCTCATATATGATCATAACCAGCTATTACTGATCTCATCTAAATGCTAATCAAGATCTCATGTAAGTCTCAAGTTGAAATCCAAGCATTCAGAGAAAACAATCTTCTAAATAAGGTAACATCTTATTTAATTCATTTTTATTGTCCAAATGAATTCTCATCTGAAACATCATCAAATAAATGTCCGATAATACCTCAAATAAATCTACAAATATGAACCAGGCCAATCTTAAGATCAATCCAAGTCACAGTCTAAGGTGTACAACAACTAGCCTAGAATCAAAGTAATAATCCTCCACACATGCAGTGATATTGGTACACACTTATTGTACTAACTAAATAGGATGAGCACTCACGGATGTTTTATGAAGGAATACATGTAATCACACTGGTAGAAGCCAGATAATCACAGGAAATGATACAAGTAACTGACAACAATAAATAAGAAAATGATGTATAAGAGCAAACACTCCCAAATATCATCTCAGTAAATTTTAGTAGTATAATTACATAATTAAATAAAATTATTTATCACAAAATCCTTGTTCATCTGATCTTCACTACACGAATAGGTACGAATCTTCAGATCATCCCATGGGTCAGTTTTCGAATCGCCAGTATATCGGGCCATAACAACACAGATCTGAAATCTCTCGTTACCGGGTCCGGGTCAACCATATACAGAGAGAGGGAATTAACACATATACCTAACACACTCGCACATGTACATACCCACATTCATACATACGTATACAAGTATACACATGTATGTATACATACCCACACATGTATACACTATATATACACATAAATATACATATACACAAAATTAGAGGAAAACGACACAACTCACACACATTCATTTACAGAGAGAATACATGCATAAAGAAGTGAAACACACACACACGGACACACATGCACGCACTTATGGACTCACACATAGGGCAACAGAGAGTTCACAAACAGAAGGAAAGGGAGAGGGAAGGAGGGAAAAACGTGGGGGAGAGAGAGGGAGCTCACGCACAGCTCGTCGGAGGTGCTCGGGAGTGGGCTCACACAAGATGGCGCCGCGGTGGAGATGGGGACTCATGGAGCTCGACCAAGGAGATGGGTTAGGGAAATCTCAGCCATGGAGGAGGTAAAGGCGGGTGTTCCGGACTTCGGCGGGTGCGCCGAAGGTCTCATGGAAGAGGGAGGAGGCACGATGGCAGCAGGAGGAGGAGCTTTGGGCGGATGTGCGCTGCCGGAGGAGCTGGCGGAGCTCATTGGGGCTCGCCAGAATTCGCTGGGGAAGTGCTATGTGCCAGGGTGAGTTGCTTGGGACTGCCATGGCTGTTGTGCTTGGGGGTGCTGATGCGGCTGGATAGGGAAGTGGTGCGTCATGGCGTGGGCAGGGGAGTTGGAGGCGCTGTCGGAGAGGGAGATGGGTCTGGATGCGCAAGGGTGTGTTGCTGGGGCTCGGTTGTGTTGGGCTCACGTGGGAGGTGCTTACGCCTGGGCTGTGCAGGGGGAGAATGGCGCAGGGGATGGGGTCTGTTGGGGGATGGCGTGGCTAGTTTGCTGGGAGGGTGCGCAAGGAGGAGACCAGGGGTGTGTTGCCGGGTTGTGGAGGCGGGGGCATGGGGCGGCACTCCGGGGTGCGCTGGACAACAAACCAGGGATGGAGAATGGGGTCCGATTGTTGGCTGGATGCGGCCTGGCTCGTCAGGTCATGGACCCAGGGTGGTTACTTGCACTTGGTTGCGAGTACTGGAGAAGGAGGAGGCTTGGAGATACGCTCCGCGGTGGCGGAGCAAGGCAGGGGGTGATCTGGTTGTTGACTCGGCCATGTGTGCATAGGCCGTCATTTCGTGTTATAAATTCGCTGTTGTTGGCGTAGGCCTAGTATTGATATTTTATAGACCGGACTTGACTTTGTAACTGACCTAGTTGTGATAAATTTTAGAATATATATTGATCTTGAGGTTGATCGATTTGTGATTGAGGTTAGTGATTCTTTTTTATGTGAAGTATTTATCAGACAAATTATTTGGTGATTATTTCGATCAGAGCTCAATTGGATATTGAGAACGTATTAGATATGATGTCTTATTGACAGACTATTTTACTGATACTTGGATTTGTGTATGACTTAGTTAGAGAGGAGTTGACCTGAACTTTGTATTCTTTTCGTTGGATTCACGATTGATATTAGCGCTGACGAATCCTGAAGAAGCCTTCATGTAGGGGATAATCACTTGAATCAACGAGTAAGCGACCCGAATCCACGAGCCAAGAGAGAACAAACTCGAATTTGCGAGTAATTTGAGAGAAAAAACTCAATTGCATTAATCAAAGTTGGATGATAAAAAACCTAATATACAATGGCCTTATATAAGAAAAGAAGAATACTACTCTGATTAGGAAACTAAAATAAAGAAATAAAAATAAAACAAATTGGAATTCAAAACGGACCTAGAAAATAACTCCTAAACAAAGTAGAATACCCTGATACGCAGTAGGCATGTCGACAGGTGAAGAGTGTTGCCTACAGGATTGTAGTCCCCTGACTTTCTGTAAAACCTGTCGTCAATTGAACGATACCGTCGACATGACTTTAAACCTCTGAGTTTCTGTAAAAGTTTATCAACAGGTGAAGGGGGCTGTCGACAGGTAAGTAAATTCAGCCGTTCTCATCTTGATCTCCTACATCAGTCCCTCTCTCTTCAAAAGAACTTGTCATCGAGTTATCATCTGGATATAGTTGCTTGGTAGGGAAATACTCATGGAGATCCACCACGTTGAACGTTTTGGACATTTTCATGTCGCTCGGAAGATTTTCAACATAAGCGTTATCATTGATCTTCCTTACGATCTTGAATGACCCACACTTGGCTTCAACTTGTTGTAGGACCGAGCATTAATTCTTTCTTTGCTCAAGTATACCATTACCATGTCCCCCTTTTCGAAGACCTTTTCTGATGAGGACATCATGCCACCGCCCAGGAGCAGGTTCGATCGAGTATACTTCAGGAGGCGACGCACTGGTCTTCTATGGCTTTAGATGGGACTTGTTTCAGGCGTTATTGATAGCAGATATTTTTAGCTTTATTTATTTTCCTTTTATTTTTGTTATTTTGTGGACGTTTAGTACCACATCGGTTATTTCCCAGTACTTCTCTTTTGTAAAGCCTATATAAGGCCCCTTAAACTATTGGAATAAGGCATTGAATGAATGATTAAAACTTTTCCTCAAATTTGTGTTAAATTCTTGAGTCTCTTTTGCTCTCGAGTTTAGGGTGAGAAGCCCGCGTAAGGGGTGGAAACCCAAATTTTATTTTTTTTCTCAATTTAAATCTTGGTTCGATTTGAAGGTGATTGCGATCCAGTGGTTTTACATCATTTTGGTATCAGAGCACCGGTTTTCAATCCCCTTCAAATATTGTCTTTTCTAAATTTTTCTTCCAGTTTCCAAAACCCTAAATCTATATTCCAAAAACCCTAGATCTATATTCTAGATTCAGTCAAAAAAAAAAAGAAAAAAAGAAAGAAAGAAAAGATTACACTGTTCCAAAAAAAAAAAAATTATACAGTGAAAAAAAAAAAAAAATTTCTTCGAAAATCCCAATCTCGCACTGTTCATCTCCTCTCCTAGTTCATCAATGCCCGCCGCCTTCCACCATCCACGCCGCCGATCTCTGCAAGTCGGCGACTGAGATCTGTGATCGGAGAAGAGAGAGGATCAATCACCTCCGTCATTCGTCGTCATCAGAACTCCAACGCCGTGCCCTTCTTCTCCGTCGCCACAGTCGAAGCCGCCACGACACCCACAACCCCAAACAGCACCTGCAGTGCCTCCGTTGAGATCCCACCACCTCGGAAACCTCCACCGCGGCGAGATCTCCTCCACCACTCCATCGCCGACGAAGTCACCTGTCCACCACCTCAGCAACCCGCCGCCGCTACCCTTCTTCATCAACACCATCACCATCCAAGCCTCCGCCGCCGACAGCAACATCACCGCGCCTCCGACAGTTCCCGCCGATCGCTCCCTCAATCGATTGCGCCACCAGCGAGCCTCTCAGAGTCGACACACCCGATCGTCGCCGGAAACCCTCGTCGGCACCTCCTCGGAGTCGCCGCTATCTCCTCCGCCCCCCCTGTGCCGCCAGCATCCCCATCGAAGCCCTCATCATCGTCAGATCCGACGAAGCTGACGCCGTCGCCGTCGTCTTCCTCCCGGGTTCGTCGGCGCTCGCAGATCCACATCTCTCCTCCGATCTCCGCCATATTCGCCGCCGCTGCATCACCATCAGCCCTTCTCGGTGAGATCCCAGACGACTTCACTGCCGACATCGCCTCGCCGCCGCCGCCTTTCGTCGCCCGTCCCCTGCCCTAGCTGCGGGAGCGACCGAAGAGTCGGGTGAGGTTTCGTCAACACCGCCCGGCCTTTAAAAGAGGCGGGCCCAGCTTAGTTGGATCCAACCTGACCCAAGCCCGGTTCAGTCCTGTCTGGTTCAAACAGGGCCCAGACCCAACCAAGCTCAACTTGGTTCACCTGATCATAACTTCCGACGGCCATTCAGGACTCAATTCAAGTCCAAATCGAGCCGTTTTCGAGGCAGTGGAGTCGTGACGACCAGTACTACGCCCCTACAGCAGTCTCGTTTAGGTTTGAGTTACGGTCGTCTTCCCAGGTAACTTTGAATATTCTATCAGTAATTCTTGCCATTTAATTAAATAGCTAGTTCTTTCCAATCTGTCGCATGATAGAATTTATTGACTGTTGCCCACTAAATAAGTGAGTTGTGTGATTCTGATCTTGAGTGGTAACCGACCTAATATTAATCGTGCAACTAAATTAATTTGAATCTGTGATTACTTGTTATATCTTGAAATTAACTGTATCAGCACGTGTTTTTATCACTGTCTCCACATTATAATTTCTTAATCACGTGTTAATCTCATTAGCTTAAAAATTGGTATTATCTTTCACCATTATAATCTCTGACTCCTCCTGCATAACATACATATCCAAGGACAGCTTGCATTTAGGGTCAGTGAGAATCTTGCATGCCTACTAGAAGTGGTAGAACTTTTTCTATAGGCGAAACTTCAGCACCAATGGACCCTAGCATTCATGATACCCTTAACACAATCCTACAAAAGATAGAGAGCATGGACAGGCAACTATAAGAAGTTAAGGATCAAGTTGATGTCAACTGTAGGGATCTAGCAAGCAGAATTGGTAGGCTAGAAACCAATAGGAGAAGAATCAGGGATGATGAGAGTTCTCGAAATGACAGTAGGTCTCCTAGGCGTGAGCGAGGCCATGACAGTAGGTCTCCTAGGCGTGAGCGAGGTCCACCTTACCAAACAATTGATGCTGATGCCCAATATATCAGGAGCGTTAAAGTTGATGCTCCTTCTTTTGACGGGCGTTTAGACCCTCAGGTCTATATCGATTGGCAGTTGGCCATGGACCGATATTTTCGTTGGCATGATATGTCTGAATCAAGAAAGGTTCGATTGGCTGTTATGAAATTAACGGGACAAGCGGGGCAATACTGGGAAAATTTAGAGAGGATGATGAGGTACAGAAGGGAAGACCCCGTGGACACTTGGGAAAGCATGAAAGAGAAGCTTATGATGAAGTATGTTCCACCATCGTTCAGTCAACAATTGTTGGACAAGTGGAATCGATGGACCCAGGGAAACAAGTCAGCCGCTGATTACATTGCTAAATTTGATGAATATCTGAATCGGTGTGGAGCTATTGAGTTAGAATCTCCCGAACAAACCTATCTAGGTTTAGGTCCGGTCTTAGGGATGATTATCGCCGAGAGCTCATTGCTCGAGGCATCACGACTCTAGAACAGGCGTATCAGCTAGTCACCGACTTAGATGAGTCTAGAGGATCCTATTTTAACCGAAGTAACTTTAAGGAAAACTCTAGAACCACCACTACTGGTCAGCCAAGCTTCAACCGAACACTTCCTACCCCAAGTAAACCTGCCTCCAGTTCCTCTAGCGTCAAACCAGCAGGTCCTTCTGGTGCAAAGCCCTTTGCATCCGAAAAGAGAACGGTAAGTGAACCGGGAAAAGTCAACCCTAGAATCCAATGCTACAGGTGTCAAGGGTATGGTCACCTTGCCAGCCAGTGCCCGAGTCAGACCAAAACCCTCTTCGTCGAAGTTCCCATTGAAGATATAGAAGGAGAGGATGATGGAGAAGAAGTGGTGCACCAACAAGACGATGACTCGGATGCCTCTGTCGAAGAGTATGAATTTAATGGGTGCATCCGAACTGTGGAAATGACGAGCTTACCTCCTAGTGTAGCTCGCACCCAATTAGGAGTGGTTAGATGTACTTTAACCCAGCCTGAACCACTCAACGACTGGAGAAGGACTGCCATATTCCAAACTTGCACGAAAATTGGCAATAAGAACTGCAAGGTAATAGTGGATAGTGGCAGCTGCATCAACGCTGTGGCGTCAAAGCTAATCACCACCTTGGGGATGACGCCGGTGAAGCATCCAAACCCCTACAAAGTTACATGGATCGATGCTACATCTATCGATGTTCAAGAGAGATGTCAAATTCCCATCCAGTTTGCCACGTACACAGAAAATGTGTGGTGTGACATACTACCCATGAATGTAGGTCATATCATTTTGGGTCGACCATGGTTATTTGACCTAGATGTGACCATACATGGACGTACCAATCAGTGTTCGTTCGTCCATAATGGGAAAAAGGTGAAGATTATGCCAAATCAACCGAAGCCGCCAACCCGAGAGAAAGAAGCTGATAAAGGGAAAGATAAAGTAGACGTTATAAATCCAAAAAAAAGGGTTGATAAGGGCAAAGGTAAGATGGAAATGAATTTGATTAGCCACGATCAAATTGAAAAGAGCTTGCAAGATGGCTCTACTTGTTATGCTCTCGTGGCTCGAGAGGCTAGCCGGGATATCGAGGAGCAGATTCCTGAGCACATCAAGCCAATTCTGGAGGAGTTTTCCGAAACCCTCCCACAAGATCTTCCAGGTGAGTTGCCCCCTATGCGAGACATTCAACATGCTATTGATCTAGTCCCAGGAGCGACTTTACCAAATTTGCCCCACTATAGAATGAACCCAACTGAACATGCGGAATTGCAACGACAAGTAGAAGAGCTACTTGACAAGGGGTTCATCAAGGAGAGCTTGAGTCCATGTGCGGTTCCCACACTTTTGGCGCCAAAGAAGGATGGTACATGGCGTATGTGTGTGGATAGTCGTGCAATTAATAAAATTACCGTCAAGTACCGTTTTCCCATTCCCCGTCTTGATGATATGCTGGATCTGATGACAGGTGCCACAATCTTCTCCAAAATTGATCTTAAGAGCGGGTACCATCAGATTAGAATCCGACCCGGGGATGAATGGAAAACCGCATTTAAGACTAAAGACGGGTTATATGAATGGTTGGTCATGCCATTTGGACTGTCCAATGCTCCAAGCACCTTCATGAGGGTAATGACCCAATTGTTTCGGCCGTTTATCGGTAAGTTCGTGGTGGTCTATTTTGATGACATACTGATCTACAGCCAAACCCAGGAGCAACATGTGGGACATCTGAGGCAAGTCCTCCGCACACTCCATGCTGAGAAATTTTATGCAAATCCCAAAAAGTGTGCTTTTTGTATAGACAGGGTTATCTTCCTCGGATTTGTGGTTTCCTCCGAGGGAGTTTCCGCAGACCCTGAGAAAGTGAAGGCAATAACCGAGTGGCCACAACCCCGGACGATTAGGGAAGTCAGAAGCTTTCACGGGTTAGCCACTTTCTACCGTCGGTTCATTAAGAATTTTAGTGCTATCATGTCACCGATCACCGACTGTTTAAAGAGTGAGGTGTTCCAGTGGACACCTGCTGCCTCCAAAGCTTTCGCTGAAATAAAGAAGATGATGACGGAAGCTCCTGTAATGCGTCTCCCTGATTTTTCAAAAGCTTTTGAAGTAACTTGTGACGCATCGGGACTAGCAATAGGTGGTGTACTGAGTCAGGAAAACCACCCGGTTGCTTATTTTAGCGAAAAATTAAATGATGCCCGTCAACGCTACTCCACTTATGATAAAGAATTTTATGCGGTTGTACAGGCGTTGCGCTACTGGAGACATTATCTGCTGCCACAGGAATTCGTGTTGTACTCAGATCACGAAGCGTTAAGGTATCTCAACTCCCAGAAGAGATTAAACGCGAGGCATAGCAAATGGGTGGAGTTCTTGCAAGATTACACTTTTGTCCTCAAACATAAAGCAGGCATCGAGAATAAGGTCGCTGATGCGCTGAGTCGACGTGTCACGATCTTGGTGGCAATGAGCACAGAAGTGGTTGGATTTGAGAAATTAAAAGAGGAGTATGAATCATGTCCTGATTTCGGGAAAATTTATGTCACGTTACGAGACGGTCCTGTTCGTGAGATGCACGGTTTTCTCCTTCAAGACGGTTATCTCTTCCGATTCCGTAAGTTGTGTATTCCCCGTACGTCCCTCAGGGATTTTCTCTCTTGGGAACTACATGCTGGAGGTCTGGCGGGACATTTCGGTCAGAACAAGACAATTGAGGCCGTTGAACACCGATTCTACTGGCCGAGTCTGAAAAGAGATGTTTCTAAAGTAGTTAGCCAATGTCGCACGTGTCAATTGGTCAAGCAACAAAAGCAGATTGCCGGACCTTACACTCCTCTTCCTGTACCTAATTGCCCCTGGCAAGACGTGAGCCTAGACTTCATACTCGGACTGCCTAAAACTCAAAGAAGCATGATTCTATTCTAGTGGTAGTTGACCGATTCTCAAAAATGGCTCACTTCATCCCGTGTTCCAAGACCTCAGATGCGTCTCGAGTGGCTGTTTTATTCTTTGATCATATCGTAAAGTTGCACGGGATACCTAAAACCATGGTGTCTGATAGGGATGTTAAGTTTGTTAGCTATTTCTGGAAAACACTTTGGCATAAGATGGGCACCAAACTGAAATTCTCAACCGCCTTTCACCCGCAGACAGATGGTCAAACAGAGGTGGTAAACAGATCGCTGGGAAATCTCCTCAGGTGTCTAGTTGGAGAAAATTTAAAAACTTGGGATCTCATTTTGCCCATGGCTGAATTTGCGTATAACGGATCTGTCAATAGGACTACGGGTCTCAGTCCTTTTGAAATAGTAAACGGTTTTAAGCCCAGGCAACCCATTGATTTAATTCCCACGGCTCATCATCATTCTAGGGTATCAGACTCCGCATCAGCATTTGCATCCCATATCCATGCATTACATGAGGAAGTCAGAGACAAGATAATGAAAAATAATACTGATTATAAAGCTTCTGCAGATCTACATCGCCGATTAAGGTCTTTTAATGTCGGAGATTATGTGATGGTCCGCATGCGACCCGAACGGTTTCCACCAGGAACCGTGAAGAAATTACACGCGCGAAGTGCAGGGCCATTCAAGATTATTAAGAAAATCAATTCAAATGCTTATGTGGTGGATCTCCCACCTGACTTTGGCATTAGTTGCACCTTTAATGTTGAGGATTTGGTTCCATATCGAGGTTCTTTTGATACCCCTTCTGATCCATTTGTGGATGAGCCAAGCCGAGACCTTCTTTCTGAGAGCCCCCCACTACCTCCACTTCCCCCTAAAATGTCCTATGCAACAGAACATATAGATTCTATCTTGGATGATCAGATTATCTCTACTGGAGATGGAGGGACGAGACGCTATCTCATTAAGTGGACGGAAAACCTGATTCAGAAAATTCTTGGATTACTGAGGAAGACCTCCAGCGTCTTGATCCTGATCGACTGGAGCACTATCACAGCAGACAGCAGTTCTGTCCCCACACTCGACAGGGTCGAGTTCCTTCCACCCGGGGGGAATTGATGAGGACATCATGCCACCGCCCAGGAGCAGGTTCGATCGAGTATACTTCAGGAGGCGACGTGCTGGTCTTCTATGGCTTTAGATGGGACTTGTTTCAGGCGTTATTGATAGCAGATATTTTTAGCTTTATTTATTTTCCTTTTATTTTTGTTATTTTGTGGACGTTTAGTACCACATCGGTTATTTCCCAGTACTTCTCTTTTGTAAAGCCTATATAAGGCCCCTTAAACTATTGGAATAAGGCATTGAATGAATGATTAAAACTTTTCCTCAAATTTGTGTTAAATTCTTGAGTCTCTTTTGCTCTCGAGTTTAGGGTGAGAAGCCCGCGTAAGGGGTGGAAACCCAAATTTTATTTTTTTTTCTCAATTTAAATCTTGGTTCGATTTGAAGGTGATTGCGATCCAGTGGTTTTACATCATTTTCTTTCCTCTTCTTGTTAGCTACAGCCTTATACTTCGTATTGGATTTCTCCAACTTCAATCGAACCTTCTCTTAAACATCTAGTATTTGTTCTACTATGGCGCTAGCCGCACTACTAAACTTCTCTCTAATGGGCAGCTTGGCTAAGTCTAGGAGATGATAATGTACCTTTCTATAGATAATAGAAAAGGGTGACATTCTTGTTAAGATGTTAATTGAGTTATTGTAAGCAAACTTCGCTTGGGGCAAAGTTTGATCCCACGCTCTTGGCTTGTTTCAACATATGCTTCTCAATAAGTTGCCTAAGGTGCGGTTGACAACTTTCTTCTTGCCATCAGTTTGAGGATGTGCTGTGCAACTGTATTTCAGTGATATCTCAAATCTCCTCCAAAGAGTAGTTCAAAATGTCGCTAAGAACTTGTTGTCTCGATCAGAAATAACGAAACTTGGCACACCATGTAGTCTCACAACCTCTTAGGAAGAACAACTTGGCCACATGTGGTGCATCAGAAGTCTTTTGGTAAAGAATAAAACACGTCATCTTGGAGAATCGATCAACTACTACGAAGATAGAATCCACTCCCTTTTGCGTGCGAGGAAGTCCAACACGAAATCCATGCTCATGTCTTCCCAACTATCTTTTGAGACGGGCAAAGATGTATACAAACTCGTGTTTTGAGCTTGTCCTTTAACAACTTGACAAACATGACAACTCCTCACAATTGTAGTCACATCTTTTCCCAGTTGGGGCCAATAATATCTCTCTTCAAGACTTGTCGTAGTCTTGTCTCTTTCAAATTGCTCTGCAAGTCCGCTTCCATGCAAGTTTCTAATAATTTTCTCCTCAATGAAGTCCTTGGTACACATAACCGACTTTCCTTGAGAAGAAATCTGTCTAGAATATGAAAATCTTGTGCTGGCTGTCATGACGAACACTTCTCTCAAATTTTAGTGAAGTCTTCATCTATCTTTATATAGCCCCTTCAAGCATTCGCACCTAATGATTTTACTTTGTAACGAGACCAACAATAAAACTCTTTGACTCAATGCATTAGGAACTTTGTTATCTACTCCAGATTTGTGATTTATTACAAAGTTGAATTGCTCAAAGTAGGATGCCCACCTTGTATGCATCTTTATTTATGTGCTTCTGATTCTTGAAATGTTGGAGTGATTGATGATCAGAAAACATGAAGTCACTAGCTATAAGATAGCTCTCCTATGACTTCAATGAGCGGTACACTGCATATAATTCCTGTTCATATGTAGACCACTTTTACTGTGCCTCATTTAATTTTTCACTGAGGAAGGCAATATGTCTCTTTTCCTGGGAGAGTACTGCTCCAATGCCCACTCCGCAAGCATCACACTCTAGCTCGAACACCTTATCAAAGTTTGGAAAGGCTAAGATAGGGGCATTAGTAAGCTTCTCTTTAACGAGTTCAAAAGCCCTTCCGGCTTCATGAGTCCAGGTGAAAGAACTTTTCTTCTGAACTTTTCTTCTTCAAACAGTCTGTCATGAGTGCTACTACCAAGCCACTGAAGTTGCGGATGAAACGCCAGTAGAAAGTAGCTCGGCTGTGAAAGCTTCTTACCTCGGTAGCACTCTTGGGTGCGGGTCAATCTCGGATTGCCCTCACTTTCTCCTCGTCTACATGGATCACTTGTGAACTAACAACAAAACCCAAGAATATCAAGCTTATAGTCATGAAGCTGCACTTCTTCAGATTGATGTATAACTCATTGGCTTGCAAAACTGTGAACACGTCTCGTAGATGTTGGAGATGCTCGGTTTCACTTGAATTGTATATTAGGATGTCAAAATAGACAACCACAAATTTTTTCAAGAAAGGCTTAAGCACTTAATTCATCAATCTCATGAAAGTGTTTGATACATTGGATAGTCCAAAGGACATGGCCATTCACTCGTATAGTCCTTCTAGAGTCTTGAATACTGTCTTTCACTCATCTCTCGGTCTAATGCGAATTTGGTGGTAGCCGCTTCTTAGATTAATCTTCAAAAACATACACGATCCTCCTAATCGATCCAACAAATCATCAAGGTGAGGTATTGAAAATCGATATCGGATAGTAATCTTGTTGATGGCTCGATTGTCCACATGCGCGCGCCAACTTCTATCCTTTTTTGGCGTCTAAAAGGCCGGCATCGCACATGGACTCATACTCTCTCTAATGTGCCCCTTCTGAATCAGTTCTTCGACCTTCTCCCTTAGAACTTCACTCTCCTTTAGATTCATCCGGTAGTGTGGGAGTTTGGGTAGAATCGCTCCGGAGATTAGATTAATGTGGTGCTGGATATCCCTCATGGGTAGCAGTTCGTCCGGGAGCTTGTCATGAGCTATCCTTTGGAATTCTTCCAGCATCGGCTTCATCTTCTCAGGAACTTTAATGCTGGGCTGACTTCTTTTTTGACTATCAAAGCAAATCGTTTCTTTGTCTCCTTAGACTCCATCAAGAATTCACCTCAGTTGCATATCGATATGAACTTTGGCTTTTTTTTTTAGTCAGCTTCGGTGGTGGTGGGATAGGTTTCATGGCAATTCTCTTGCCCTCCCAAGTAAACATGTAAATGTTCCTCTTGCCTCTGTGAGTAGCATCAATGTCATGTTGCCATGGCCGTTTTAATAGTACGTGACATGCATCCATATCAACATCGCAAGTAACTGAATCTTGATAAAACTTGCCGATTGAAATATAGACTTTACAAAGATTCGTTACCTTTATGCATGAGCCCTTTTTTATCCACCCAATGGTGATGGATGAGGGTGTGGCTGTCTCTAATTTCAAATAGTCCACCAATGTAGTAGATACGATGTTTTCGCAACTGCCGTTGTCGATGATGAGATTGCATACTTTGTTCTTTACTGAACATCTTGAATAGAAAATCTGATATCTTTGTGTAATGTTGGGGTTCTTTTGGTTGCACAGCAACCGTTGGACCCCGCAGGTGGCTACCTCTCCATCTTCTTCGATTAAGTCAAAATCTTCTGGTTCAGTCTCGATCTGCACTTCATCTTCATCCTCGTAGTCCGCCATCTTGACGGACTTCCTCTTTGGGCACTCATTGGACTTGTGTCCAGGTTTGCCATACCTGTGACACTTACCAACCCCTGGTTTGGCATATTGATTCTCTTTGCCCTTTGTAGTAGGGGCGATTGTCGTTGTCAGGTTTGCTAGAGGGGTATTAATCGCCTTACGGGCTAGAGTTCGTTCGCTGGATGTAGAATCTTGCCGGGCTCTTGTGCCGGATGTCCTCTTTGCTGCTTCTTTGAATGGTAAAGCTCGATTCTGCAACTTCTCAATCTTCATGGCTTTATTTTGGGCATCATCGATAGAGAACACATCTTGGAGGTCCACACGTTCTTGGATAGAGTACTTCAGTCCGTTGATTACTTTGAAGTCTGCTCCTCCGTCAGGGATAAGTAACATCACACGAGAGGCGGTAGAACTCCTCCATGTATGCTGCCACAGTCCTCGTACCTTGCCTGCATTGCTCAAATTGATTATAGAAGATCTGTTGATAGTCAGGTGGAAGAAATCTACTTTATAGGAGTTGCTTCATGTGCCACCATGTCACCACTAGTGGCTTGCCTTTGCGCCTCCTTGTGATTTGCAACTGGTTCTACCATGCGTCCGCTCCTCTTTTGAGCTTGTACCCCACGAACTTGACATGCTTTTCCTCGAGGATATAAGTCATGTCAAAGAACTTTTCTACTTCATAAACCCAGTCAAGAACTCGATGTCAAGGTTCCCACTGAAAAAAAGAATCTCGATCTCATCCTATACTCGTTAGGGCCTGGGTCCCCTCTCTGGGTTAAAATAGAAGGAAATCTCTCTCTTATTGGGATTAGGACTCACCACCCCCTAGGGCTAGGGGTGAGCATCGGTCGGTTCGGTTCGGTTTTTGCTAATTTTTACAAAACCGAACCGAACCGATTAGACTTAGTAACCGAACCGAACCGAATCAATTTAGTTCGGTTCGGTTTTTCGGTTTTTTCGGTTAGGTCAATATATTGCCATCATTTCTTACATTTTTAATCATCATTATATTATCATCCTTTAATATTATAATCTCAAATATCCATTACCCAAATTAGAAATAAAAAAAAGATTCTAAGCTTAATGTGAATTGAAAATTTTATATTCTAAAATTTTTACACCGTATTTGAGCTCTTATATCAAAACTCATATAATTATTACTAACTTTTAATGATAAGAATGAAAAAAAGAACTATATTAATATAAATATTATTCTCAATTGTGATGTTGTACTTAATATTGCTTTCACATATTCAACATAAAAAGATGGTATTACTAAAACTAATGAGATAAGCTTCCACCAGTTTTTATTATGAACTATATGATTCACTAAATTGAATTTGAGTAGGTTAATATATAGGGTGAGAAATTCGGTTCGGTTCGGTCTATTCGGGTTTTAGAACACAAAACCGAAACTCGACCGAATTAGAGCGGTTTGGTTCGGTTCGGGTTCGGGTTTCGGTTTTTGGTCGGTTATTTCGGTTATAACCGAACTCTGCTCACCCCTACCTAGGGCCTCGCCCATTGGCCGTTCTTCCATCATAACTTTCGTCTTCAAAATTGTCTTCGGGATAGAAGGTGTTGTTGAGTTCTTTCTCGTCGATAAGATCTTCGTAAGGAAGTTGTCGTAGAGGATGTTTTGGTGGTGGAGATGGTTGACGTGGTTGTTGACGGGGTGGTCGTTGGAAAGGAAATTGCTGTGGTTGAGGTTGTGGATGAGGATTACCTGATGGTAGTGGAGGTGGAGGAGGATTGTTTGATGAACATTCACGCCCGCTTCGGTAGGCACCATCGGTTAGGCCTCGATCATCAAATTTGAGAGATAGCCTCTTGATTTTTTGGACTATACTGTCCATGGTCGATTCAAGAGCACCAACTCTCCCTTCAACAACGCCTACTCTCGCGGAGTGACTGGACTGCTCGTTGTCTCCGACCATCGTTGGAAAGTTTGTCGAAGTTTTGATACCACTTGATGCGGACGGGGAAGCGAAGACGAGCGACGCGTGCTAGATATCATACTAGAGCCGACGAACCCTAAAGAAGCCTTCAGGTAGGAGATAATCATTCGAATCCACAAGCAAGCGACCCGAATCCATGGGCCAAGAGAGAACAAACTCGAATCCATGAGTAACTTAAGAGTAAAAAAAACTCAATTGTATTAATTAAAGTTGGATAATAAAAAACCTAAAATACAATAGCATTATATTGACAAATAAAAGAAGAATACTACTCTAATTAGGAAACTAAAATAAAAAATAAAAATAATACAAATTGGAATTCAAAATGGACCCAGAAAACATAAACAAACTAGGATATCCTTATACGCAGTAGGCCTATCGACAGGTGAATAGTGTTGTCGACATGACTGTAATCCTTGATTTTCTTTAAAAGCCTGTCGACAGTTGAACTATATTGTCAACAGAACTATAAACTTCTGAGTTTCTGTAAAAACCTGTCGACAAGTGAAGGGGGCTGTCGATACGTAACTAAATTCAATCGTTCTCATTTTGATCTCCTACATCAACGTGCGTGGGTGATTGTGTCACGCCCCAACATTTGAAGTGGTTAACTCTCCGGTGTGGCTGGGTATGGGCGATCATTAAAAGTCCAAACGTATATTCCTTCTATAAAATCAAGATTGTAAACTGAGCATTTTTAATTTACTTCACCTGTTCTCAATAATGATATAACAATAATTACTCAATAAATAAACCAGTATAAATAAATTCAAAAAGTCTACACATATCAACCTCTGGCAATCCATCAACAATATTTCTAGTAACTCATATAGTTTAGAATCTGTCAACATCTCATAACTTATATGGATGCTAGACTGGTCAAATAAATTTAAATAAATCATAATACCCGATCAAGACTTCTAGTCATAATCCTTCATATATACATGTCTCAGACAAACCATTACCAATCTTACTCTCAAACTTATATCAAATAGACTTCATGTTAAATCTATCTACAAAAAAAGTAACACCAAGTCCCAACTCAATCATATACGTATGCATCTATATACACCAAATAAAATATTAGCTTATAAGTACGAAGACATGAATTCAACAATGTGCTAATTCCTCATCTTCCAAAATCTGATCTCCTTGAAGTAAATGACCTAAAATCTGAAAATATTAATAGTATATAGGATGAGTTCACCAACTCAGTAGATAACTCCTCAAATCCATAGCATTTCAATTCTTAACCAACATTCATGAAATTTAATCATCGTAGAAGAATAAAAACACCCTAAATAGGTACATGTTATCGTGGTAGAAACTATTAATTACACCTAATACATAGTATGATGCAACAATAGCATTTTAAATAATATTTGGCGATCTTTTCTCTAGTATTTTCTCATAAGATCAACAACGCTGATAAGGAAATTTATACATGTACACTTGGTAATGCTAGAATTCATTATTGTCAAGAGACACATGTTGCTTATATGATATCATTATGTTCTTCACATAACCAATTAGAAGATATTTTGTAATGACATTGACAACTCATACTAATTCCATCAAAGTTTAGTATCATAAATACGACAAAACAGTTCAATATCAAAACGATAATCACAGATAGCTCTATCAAATTCAACATTGAACTTTGCAAATCATATAAAACAGTTCACTTCCAATATCCGGAAGCAAGAGTACCCCTCGAAGGTTCGGTAAATGAATATGATAATTTGAGATATAATATCAATGGTCCGACGATGTTCTTACATAACATGTATCATTAATTTGCTAAATCCAATACCTACTAGCCAACAGTAAAAATAATCTTGTTGATGCTACCCAAATAGGTCCAAAACAGTACAATAATCCCTAACTAGATGAATCCAGATTGGTCTAGAAAATCCCATAAGTTCAGTTGATCTCCATGAACGTCTCCAATGGAGTCCAGAAAAACAAACTTAAATGTCTCCAAGGAGTCTAATAAATCCCGCCCGAACATCTTCGAATGATCTAGTAATATCACATAGGTCAGTCCAATATTTGCGTGACGGGAGATCCAAATCATCATTTAATCTCATCAGTTTCCCATATGAGTCCAGTAATCCTTGGCTAGAAGTTTACCGATATAGCTCAATGTATATAGTTCACCGCAAAGGCACACATTTGCAATATTAAATAGAAAACGAAGAATACTAGAATAAACAGTTGTACGTATCTTTGAGTCTACAAATATAAAACTAATCCTTTGAATAGAAATCAATACGAATAGTAAATTATAGTTTTTGAATAGTGAAGCATAGTTTCCTACAGAAATCGGCTTCTGGATAGTGAAGCATAGTTTCCTATAGAAATCAGTTTTCAAATAGTGAAGCATAGTTAGTGAAGCATAGTTTCCTATAGAAATTGATGCAAACTCTGTTTTAAATATCGGCCGAGTCAGCCGAGATATCTCTTCTTTTTTGCCTGCTGCCGATACGATATGAAGAAATCGTTCGCCATATCGTTTGCAGCAAAAAAGGGCCGATATTTGAAATATCAGCGGATAAATCACCCGATATCGGCCGATAAATCGCCTAAAATTTCGCCCGATATGAAATAACTTATTTATTGTATAGCTGCGTGTAAATGTACATTATTTTTTTTATTGTCTTTGCATTCATATTACATTATTTTATTAGGTAGATGATATTTATGACACTAAACTAACTTTTAGTTATCAATATTTCATTATATATAATGTTCGATATGAACTCCCGATATGCATGTGTATCCTCGATATCTCCCCCGATATCCGATATCCAATATGAAAAATCCTATCCGATACGATCTCGATATCCAATATTTAGAACCTTAGATGCGAACACAATTCAAATCCTTTGATTCGGTTCAAATAGAAATCAATACGAAATCTTGCAAGCAGCATATAATTGTCCATCTTCTGAACATAATTCATAGTTTCCTAATAGTGAAACATTAATCCTTGTTAATTTAAAGAATATGGATTTTAAATGTAGACATTAAGGAATATGAGTTACCTCAAAATTAGGTTTCGACTCCGTTTCCAAGTTCCAAGTACCTTTAGCGTCTATACATCGTAAGGCGAAGCATTTGTAATTTTCTTGAGTACAAAAGTGCTTACATATCTTTAATGATCTCTCATTTGATACCTCTTTTTACATTATAAACTCTAGCTTTATTATAGTTAGTTTTTTTAAAACCTTGATTACTTCACCTTTTTAATCATTATTGTCTTTCCTTACAACATGCAAAGAGCCCTTCATTTATAACTTACGAAGAGGATGTACTTATTTTAGTTAATTTTCATAAGGTGACTCTTAACACAAACTGGGTTATTAGGTTATGAAGGATTAGCAATTCATAATAATCTCAAACTTCTTACAAGTTTAACTTTATCTATGCTAGTTGAGTCAGAAATTCCACAAGGATCATTAAATCTCAATTTGTGTCTTTGATGGGAATCAATAGGCGTTATTTGCTTAGTTATTTGCTTAGGCTATTTTTTCTTTTTATTTTAGTCTAGGCTCAGTTTTATTTTTTGTTTTAGTCCTATATTGGATATGTGGAAAACTTCTTGTGTTGGGGGTCTATATAAGGCCAGGACTTGTAGTCTTTTATTCAATTCAGTTGATTTAAGAAAATCCAATTTTGCATTGCAATTTTGCTATGTGATTTTAAATCTCTGCATGGTGAAATGCTGAGTGGGAGATTGCTCCTTGGTGCTAAAGCCAAAATCATTTTTTTTATCAAAACCCTAAATTTTTTCCCTTCTTTCTCCTTTCCCGTGTTACATCAATTTGGTATCAGAGCAAATTTTCCTGTTTTTTCTTCCACAAATCTCCTTCCATAAAAAAAATTTCAAACCCTCGATCTTCATATCCTTCTTTCTTCTCTAGGTTTAGTTAAAAAATGAAAGAAAAGAAAAAAGAAAAAGAAAAAAAATCAAAAATAAAAAAGAAAAAGAAAAAGAAAAAGTTACTGTTCACTCATCCTCTTCTCCTTAGCACCACAGCAAAGAACCCAAAACCCTTGTTGGGATTCTCAACCTTCTCCATCCTTGCATGACACACTCATCCTCCGACGACCTCGCCACCACGCACTGACATCCCTGCGCCCTCGTCGGAAGATCTCGGAGCTGACGCCGTCGTCCTCACCAAGATCCAACGCCCTCATAGTAGGATCGAGTCTTCCAGATCCACCCATCCAACCTTACCGATGCCACCGAAGCTTCGCCGGACCCCCCCATCTTCGCTGAAGCCCTCGTTGAACCTCCAAGTTCCACCAGAAGCCTCTGCGACACCCGAAGACCCTCCAACTCCATCTTCGTACTTCGCCGCGACCTCCGACCTCATCGACAGCAACTTCACCTGCCGGTCGCCATCTACACCATCGGATCCACCCATCTAAGCATCAACGCCCCTCCACACTGTCATCATCTTCATCCATCTTCATCACCGGGACATCATCCCCTTCGCCCCATCATCGGAGCATCACCCGCCTTCCCTGCTGCAGGTCCATCGCCGTCGCCACCCAGATCTGCTGCTACGAGCAGGCGTAAGCCCTAGGGTGTCAAGTAAAGAAAAGAGGGTTAGTGGGCTATTGGATCTGTTTCTTATCCAACCTGATCCACTTGCCATTAATCATTAGGTTTGAATCAGGTTTTGGACCCGTTAGCGAATTCGATCTGCGATCCGTACTTGAAGTGTGGGTTCAGGTCGGGTCGAGTCCAACCCGACCCAAAGATGACCCGCTCTGATAAGCCACAGACTGGTCTGATCAGACCCGGTCCTACTGAGTCAGACCGACTGAACCGAGCAGCTTTAGTGAGTTAACTCAGCAGTAATAACAGCACACCAGTCTTCCGGAATCCGTTTCATGCTTGTTCAGAGTCTGATTCGAGTTTTGACAAAAGTGTTGGATTCTGCAGCTAACTCTCGGAAATACTAAAAGGATTTCACAACTTTTGGACAACAGATCTGACTTCTACAAGCCCTTATTTGGACCCACTACTCGGTAACGTTGCTTTTTCAAGCACCTCTAGGCACTGGCAGACCTAGATACGGGCAAGTGGGGGCGGTCACCCCCACTGAAATTTTGTCGCCTTCCCCATAACCCACCTCCTCCGCCCGCTCCCTCGCCGACCTCCTCCACGACATCACCCTCATCTGTGCCTGGCTCGCCATCGTCGATCTCGTTCTCGTCGCCGTCGTGGGGTTCGATTGGAACCTTGCAAGCGTCATCGACCATTGACTTGGAGAGGGGGGAGAGAGTTGGGTTTTTTGAGATTGATATTTAATTTGGGAGGAGAGAGAGTTTAGAGATGCTTTGAAGAGGGGAGAGGGCAAATTTAATTTAGGTCTTTTGATGATTTGCTGCTTTAGTTTTAGAACATGGGCTTTGCTTTATTGTGGAGCTTTTTCTTCTTTTTCTCACCATTGGAGATAGATTATTGATGGTGGGTCTGCCTGAAAGATGGCTGAGCTTTAGATGCACGCAATCTGTTTGATGAAATTCCTGTGAGGGATGTTATATGGTATGGTAGTAAACTGTCAGGCTTCTTCTAAAGGAATGAGGATGCGAATCCAGAGTTGTTAGTTGGTTAAGAATGTAGTGATGGAGGGGTTGAAGGTGAGTTTTTTTGCTGCCAAGAGTACTTTAAGTGCTTTGATTGATTTTACAGACCGTATGGTCTGAGGACACTTAGACCGGCCTTGGAGTTATGACATAGGTGGAATGAATGCTCTTGCTTACCTTCTCTTTCGGAAGATTGAAGTTCCAAATTGGATTACCTAGCATGTTGCGTATTCTGAGTTTCGGGATGAATATTACTGTCATAAGGAACTGCAATTCAAGTGGATAAGAGTCTTTGAATTGGAGATCATGGAAGAACAATTCAAGTGGGTCGAGGTTCGAGCATGGCAGATTCTGCAAATTTCTTGTCGGGAACTCATTCGTCCATTGTTCGGGGGGCTGAGTTTTTGGGATGCAGAGAAGACTACATCTTTTCAGTGATGTTCGCAGTTCTCCTCATGTTGGAAATGGTTAGCCTGAGGTTTACTACCTCGATGTGTTTGGTATGAAGCAGAACAAGTACGAGTTGATGACTATCCCCTGGAGGACGACGAGCATAACGAAAGGCCTGGGCAGTGCTACCTGATTTGCACCAAGTTTTTGCTAGATCTTGATGGAAAGTATGTTTTCTTTCGTTGCTGATACTCAATTCAACCTAGTTTTATTACTTTTGATCACATCAAAAAATTGTTCCTGGTGGAGAAAATTTATCAAAAATTTTTTTATCGAACTTGTCTAGAAAGTATGAACCTTCATTATTATTGCGTTGAAGTATTTTATGCAGTAATAGATATGCAACTTCAAGAGTTGAATAGCCGGTTTAATAAAGTGAACATCGAGTTGTTATTGTGTATGGCTTGTCATTGTCTAACCGATTCATTTTTCGCCCCCACTGAGTGAAAATCCTGCGTATGCCACTGCCTCTAGGTATCTCTAACCTCACCTCACTTTTTTGCGATATTTTGCATTTCTCTTATGTACATATGGTGATTGTTAGTTGCAGTGGCTATTGTTAATTGCCCTGTTTGGCTGTCTGCTTGCATTTTCACTGTTAGGATTCAAATTTTGCATAATTCATTTTAGAAACCAATAGGAAATTTTTCAGTTGATCATATAGTGCACACATCTAGTGAAACTTAGGAAACTACTTGGCACCTGCGTGATTTTGTGTTTTGTATAGTGCATGCTCCTTCGTGGTGGTAGAACCTATTCCCCTGACCCACTAGACATGGAGTCCAAACCTGACTTAATCCTTAGAGAGCTTCAATATTTGGAACTTAGAGTTGGAGAGTTAGAGAAAAAACACATAGAGAACTTGAAAATGAAAACTGAGATAGGAGAGTGGAAAATATCGATAGGCGTAGGGATGGAGAAGATGACATAATTTGTAGGATTAAGATAGATCCTCCGACGTTTAACGGTATCCTTGACCCGAAAATTTTTAGCGATTGGATACCAGACTTGTATTACTACTTTGATTGGTATAGATTGGGTATAGATTCACAGATGAGTGTAGAGTTCGGTTTGCTAGGATGAGACTGTCAGGGTCAGCTAGAATTTATTGAAGCTCGGTAGAGAGAGTACACTAGGCGTGAGATTTTCATAGAGTCTTCAGAGAAAATGAAACAAAAGCTCAAGGAGAAATACCATCTCAACTTCTATAAGCATCGGTTACTAGATAAACTGCACAACATTCGTCAGGGTAGCAGGTCAGTTCAGGAGTACACAATCGATTTTGACGACCTAACGCTACGTTGTGAGTGCAAGAGGATTCCTACCAGGCGATATCTAGATACCGTTCCCGTTGAGATCAGACATCCAATGAGCAATGTTCATCCACTCCCACAAGATCGAGACCCTTAAACAAGCAAGTCAACTAACTCAAGACATATAAACCTCTCTTAGGTTTTCTTTCAAACGCAGGGTCTTTCCTAAAGTCGTGGAGCAGCCTAGCCCAAACATTAATACAACTAAAAAAATCTAAGGGCAAATATGTGATAGGTGAGTCTTCTAGGAGTGCCAAGGGTAGTCAATGTTTTAAGTGTCAAAGTTATGATCACGTTGCTGCACAGTGTCTCTCTAAGAACCTCCTAATCAAGAAAACCGATGATGATGAGATCGAAACCGTCATTCATAAAGCAACCGACAATGCAACTGATTCTGATGATGATGTGAGAGTTGCTAGCATCCATTAGGTGTTATTAGGAGTACACACTACTGTTAATAACGAAGATTGGCATTGGTCTAGTGTATTTCACACCTATATTGCACACGAGGGGAAGAATTATAAGTTGATGATAGATTGGGGTAGTTGTGCGCGGTGTTCTAAAAAAGGTTTAAGCGGCCGATTAATTGTTCGCTTAAATGTTTTCGAACTGAACCGAATAGAATTAGAAGAAAGCAGTCAGATTAGTCGGTAAGGTGATTAATTTGCTTAAGCGATGATTAAACGTCTAATCGGTGATTAATTAGCGTCTGTATAAACGTTATTCAATCGTTTCTAAATGGATTCGAATTTCGAACCCATTAAGCTAACTGAACTGAAACCTGATCCAATAATTGAGGATATAAATTATCGTGTGTTGGAGAATTAGGGTAGCGAGCCCTAAATTTATCCGCATCCTCGATCCTCCTGCGGTGACGATGAAGCTCCCGAATCTCATGAAGAAGCTCTCGATGCTCACGACGACGAGATGATGAAGCTCCTGAAGCCTTAATTTTATCTGAAGCTCCCGAAGCTTACGGCGGCGACGATCCTCCTGGGAAATTAAGGCTCCCGAAGCTCGACGACGAAGAAATTCACAAAGCGCCGATCCTCCTGAGGCGAACTCCCCCTTCGACGGTGACCTCCCATTGCGCTTGATCCTTCCACCGCGATCTCCCTCTTTGTCGACAAAGGCCCCCCTGCGATCAACTCTCTGGTCAGCAGCAAAGCGTCGTGACGACCTCCTCTTGCGTCGACGACGACTTCCTCCTGGTAAGCTCTCTCCCCTTCGCGTGCACGTATTTTGCCCAGGTTCTTGTCAATAGTCTTTATTTCTTTTAATAGGCTGAGGAGTGCCAGTGTGAGAAAGATAGAGTCGCACATTACTTGCAGTTACATCTAGCAGTGAACCAAAGTTATTGGAAGTATGTTGTTGTTTGAAAGAAATTCATATATTTGTTTATTTAAAAAGCATTTTTTAATTATAATTATTAGAGGTGGAGGTACATTGATGTACTTTGAACTGTTGATATTATTACTTTTTAAATTTCTCTTAGTACTAGTAATTTATTTTTCAAATTATGTTTGTTATATCTTTTATGCTTTTTTGGGAGTTCATAGAATTCATATTTGCATGTTTTAAGTATTATAATATTATTATATATTAAAATAATAATAAAATGTGTAATTTGTTTAATCACCGTTTAAGCATTATGCGCTCTCAGACCGCGCGCATGCTGAAACCGCTTTTTAGAACATTGGTTGTGCGAACATCATTGGCAAGACAACTCTTGAGAAGATGGGTCTCGCGGCTTCCCCTCTTCCCTTAGATATCTTACCTATTGTCATAGTTGAGCCATCTGCACCATATTTGCATAAGTTGCATGAGTATATATAAGACAAATGACAAATAACAATTATAAATATCAGTCTGCTGTAGAGTTTCACAAGCGATTGTAGGGCATTGCAATTGGTGACGAGGTGCTGATTTGAGTACACCCAGAGAGGTTCCCACTGGGAACTTTGAGAAAGCTTCAAACTCGACACAGTGGTTCATGTTGGCCCAAAGGTCCATCATTCTAGTTTTGATGATGATTAACTCATCTAGTTATAGTACTAATGATATTGTGTTTATTAAGTTTCACATATTCAATCAAGATCTTAGTCGGTGTTTAGCTTTAACAAAGGTTCGAAGTCAGGTTTTGAAGCATCACATGTTGATTCAAGAGCTCGCGTTTCAAGATCGCATTTAGTACTCAAAGAGGAGTCTAGCTCATGGATTAGTTTGGATCAAGTCGAGATGGAGAAGAAGATTTTCAAGAAGACTTGAGTCTAAATTTATAAGTTTAAGATTTTTGTTTAAAGATAAAATGTAGAGGATAGATCAGTTGTGGATTGCTCAAGCTCATACACACACAAAATATTTATATTATCTTTCATGTTAAATAGTTTTAGTTTTTGGTTTAACAGTTTTGGTTTTAAGTTTCAAGAATACATCTTTCAGTTTCATGAATAGATTTCATTAAAACAAGTTTACATTTTGAATTTCATCCATAAGCATTTATGCTTCATAAGTTTAGATAACTTATTTTGATGCATCTTGTTTATGTATTTAAGTATTGTTTTTGTCAAAACTTATTTGGTTTTTATTGTCAAAAATAAGTATATATCATTTACTATGTGTTGGATTCTATCCATATATACTATGTTTCAAATGTGTTTCAATATCTTGTTTTTATATCTATACAAGTTTATAGAAAAATCAGATTTTCATTTAAAGTTTTTTTTGAAAAATACCGTTTTTGTTGTAAGCTTTAATTTATTTATCTAAAAAATAGTTCACATATTTGAATATGTGTTGATTTTTGTGCACACATATTTGTACTTCATAGTATTTCAATGAACTTATTTTTATAGGATTTATGGAGATTTTATGGTGTATAAATGTACTTAAAAAGATGCTCAAAAATTGTGTTTTTGGGCTGCTTGCGGTCGACCGACCAGTCGACCGAAGGCTAGCTCGGTCAACCGACGTGCACACTGGCATGAGCCCAACTAGCGGTCGATCGACTGGCTCAAGCCCACTCTCGGGCTTGGCTCGGTCAACCGGGCGGTCGACCGACAGAGAGTTGTAACTCTGATTTTTGTGTGCGGTCGACCAGGCGGTCGACCCCAACGGTTATAAAAATGAATTTGGCCGGTCGATTGGGCGGTCGACCGACAGGTCAATTCTGACCCCACTGACTAGTTTTCTGCAGCTTTTATAAATGAGTCTTTTGGCCATTTTTGGGTAAATTTTTCACAAGTATTTTTAAGAGCTCTTCCACAGAGTTTCTCAACAAGTTTTAGAGCTTCATTTCCATATCAAAAGAGAGTTTTTCAAGAGTGATTCTCCTGAGTTTTTCAAAAGGATTTCTTGAGTTTTTCACTTTCTCATATATCTATTTTTTTACACAAGCTTGAGCTTTTTATTGCTATATCCAATCCTAATAGGATCCTTGTTTGTGAGAGTATTTGTTGGTGATCAAGAGAAGTGATCACCAAGTGTTCCACCTTGTTATTCGGAGGAGTTATAGAGGTTGCCGCCTCGGCGAGCTTGCGGGTTCGCGTGTGTTCTTCTTGCGGGACAAGGGAGGGACTTGCGGGTCCAAGAGTTCTTGAGGGAGCTCGTTGTAGGTGTTACGGCACCGAGTGATCTTTTGCGATCGTTTTTAGTGAAAATCTGTCATTGCGGTGAAGGCGGGGACGTAGGGCAAGTGGCTCGAATCTCGAAATAAATCTCCCGTGTTGCGATTGCTCATCTCTCTCAACTCACTTGTGTATATATCTTGCTTGCTCTTATTATTTACATCATTATATGCTTGATATTTACTTATGCTTAATTCTCATATATGTTTGGGATTGTTTAATATCTTGCATGCTCTTATTCCTTGCCTATTCTTTACATGCTTGATATTGTGTTTGTGTTCACATTAGTATTGAACCAAGAGAGCTATAGTAGCACCTCAACTCTTAGTCAAGAGGAATCTTGAGAAGTTCAGAGCCCTTCACCGGGAATTCGGCTTCACTCTTTGGTTATACATTGTGTGATAGTTTTAGTTTGCATAATAAGTTTTTAATTTCACATTATTTGGTATTTGATTAGCACATCACCTATTCACCCTCCTCTACAATGCATACAAGATTTTGAAGAGGCTTTGGTTCTAGCGATTATGAGCTCAAAATTCTTCATGATCTTGGAATCAGGACGGTATTCTCAAGGTTCTAAATATCGGTATCGGGATCGTATCAGATGGGGGTTTTTCATATCGGATATCGGGGAGATATCGGGGATGAAAATACACCTAGAGGGGGTGAATAGGTATATGACTAATCTAATGACAAATAATGCAGAATTAAAAATAAATTACAACACACTTAGTGTAACAAAAAAGTGTAGCCGAATTCCCGGTGACCAGCTCTGGACTATCTCCTCTAAATTCTTCTAAATAAGAGTTGAGGTGCTATGCAAAACTCTCTTGGTTCAACACAAGTGAGGCACAAGCATATATGATATGAACAATATAAATCAATGCAAGATATAAAAGAGAGAGGGAGTTAGAGATAGTGGATCAATCGCAAAAACAAGATATGTTTCGAGATTCGAAGCACTGCTCTACGTCCCCGCCTTCACATAGAAGGATTTCCATTATAACGTCCACACAGGACTTCCCACACAGGGAACCTCTACTGAGGATTTGGGTAATACAAATTTGGAGTACACAACTGCTCTCTCAAACAACAACCTCTACACAAGAGGCAAGGCACAAAGCCACACAAGATCAACCTCTCAATAGAGGGATAGGCACAAAGCCAGCACAATCTCAATCACCTCTACACTTAGAGGGATACCAACACAACCTCCACAATCACCTCTACACAAGAAGGATACCAGCAAATACAAGGAAGGTTACAACTCTTGGTGATCTCAAAGGCCACAACCAATTTTCTCACAAAACAAAGATCCTATAGATAGGATAGATATGATAGCTCAAGTGTGAGAATACAAGGTGTTTGGAAATCAAAACACAAAGAAAAATACCTGAGAAAACAACTAGAATAAGATAGAAATGAAGATCAAAATCAATATCCCAAATACTCTATTTTTCTTTGATTTTTCCAACCCTTGAAAACAAATAAAGATAAATCCTTTTTAACCCAAAAACACTTTAAAACTTGTTGTTAAAACACTTAAGAAGATGTGAATTTTTGCTCTTGAAATTCTTGATGAAAACAGCCCAAAGGGATCGGTATTTATAACCCAATCTAAAAACTAACCGTCGGGTCAAGACAGCAGAAAATTTCTGCTGTCGGCATGGTTCAAAGACTCGGCCGAGTCGGAGACGAGTCGGCCGAGTCGTATCCGTCTCGGCCCTCTCCGAGACGAGTCCGAGTCACGAGTCGGTCGGCTCAACTCAGAGGAGGCCAACTCGGCCGAGAATCAGAGTTGACTCGGTCGACT
This sequence comes from Agave tequilana, assembly GCA_038442645.1. Lineage (NCBI taxonomy): Eukaryota > Viridiplantae > Streptophyta > Magnoliopsida > Asparagales > Asparagaceae > Agave > Agave tequilana. The sequence continues at coordinate 73,478 of JAVJIF010030444.1, forward strand.
CGGCATTATGATGATAATTTTGTGCCTCATCGCAATTCAATGTGAAAATAACTACATTAGCATGTATTTATGGATGTAGTTTGTGTAATTTACTCTATTGTGTATGTATTTTGATATGCTTCTACCGACGACGCGTGTATTTATACTTTCGCTTTATATTTAGTATGCTAGGTGATATTTTGGACATGTGATACATGAATGTAGGTGTCTACATTTTTAAAATTTGTCGTGATTTTTTCAGAATTTTTTGAGCTTTCTCTATAGCGTTTTGCGCGTATCGCCCGATACCGATCCGAGTCGCCGAGACCGATCCGTCTCAGTGCCCGCTGAGTCGGCGGCCGAGACCGCGACTGTGAACCATGGCTGTCGGTCGACCGAGGCTTGCATACAGAGAGCAGAGCTTTCTTCCGGTCGACCGTCTGGTCGACCGGGCCAGATCCAGAGAGCAGAGCTCTCTGGCGGTCGATTGGGTCGGTCGACCGGCCCTCCAGCCAATGACCTGTCCACATTTGTGCACATCGGTCGACCGGATCGGTCGACTGACTTCTGCCTCGGTCGACCAGCAAAAGGCTAGGTCACATGTTTTTGAGATTAAAAACTTGGTCTTTTACCTTCAATAAAATCCCATAAAATCACATAAATTCCACAAAAATAAGTTCTTATAAGATCTTTGAAATACGAATATGTGTGGCAAAAATTCAATACATATTATAAACTATTTGAACCATTTTGTTATATGAAATTAGGCTTTAAATAAAAATCGGTATTTTCCAAAACTAGGATTTTTGAAATGGAAAACCGTTTTCTCCAAAACTCATGTAAATGCAAAAACATGATATTGAAATAACTTTGAAGCATATTGTATATGGATAGAATCCAATATACATATAAGATATATATATCTATGTTTTTGACATGAAATCCAAAAACTGGTTAAATCAAAAACAAAATCAATAAACTTTAAACTTGTGTGTGTATGTAAACTTGAGCATATCAATACTATCTAATCTTTACAATGATCTAAACATAAACTAAAGACAAACTGAAGTCTTCTTGTCCCAAGCCGACTTGATCCAAACACGATCCAACGAGTTTGACTCCAACCGAGTGCTAGATGTGATCTTGACGCTCGAACTCTTAAATCAACATGTGAAAGCTTCAAGACTCCTTTGTTGAAGCTAAACACCTACTAATATCTTGGTCAATCACTGAAACTATTTGAACACAAGATTATTAGTAAAGTATAACTACATGAGTTAATCATCATCAAAACTAGAGTGATGGACCTCTGGGCCAACAGGGGATACACGTGCATTACGGGCGTTCATATTGGACACTATATATAATAAGATATTTATAAATAAAAGTTAGTTTAGTATTATAGATATCATTTACCAAATAGAATGGTGTAATATGCATGCAATGACGGTAAAAAAATAATGTAAATTTGCACGCAATCATGCAATAAGTTATTTCATATCGGACGATATCTCGGGCGATTTATTATCTGATATCAGGCGATTTATCGTCCGATATTCAAATATTGGCCGCTTTTTGCTGCAAACGATATTGGAACGATTTCTCCATATCATCTCGACAGCCGGCAAAAAACGAGATATCGGCCGACTCGGACGATATTTAAAACAGGGGGTATTCTGCGTCGAGGATTTGACTCGTTATCGCATACCCACGAGGTCACAACGGTTTTCAGTTCGTTCATTGTTGCCACCGTTGCCGAGGAGACCCACCACTGAGCAGCTTGTGTAGTCCTTCCCGGTTTGATTTCATCATCTATGCCGTCGTCATTCGCCAGTGGCGAATTTTCAAAGCCGGGGAGAATTGATGGGAATCAGTAGGCGTTATTTTCTTAGTTATTTGCTTAGGCTATTTTCTCTCTCTTTTTAGTCTAACCTTAGTTTTATTCTTTGTTTTAATCTTATATTAGATATGTGGGAAAACTTCATATGTGTTGGGCCTATATAAGGCCAGGATCTGTAGTTTTTTATTCAGTTCAGTTGATTTAAGAAAATCCAGTTTTGTATTGCAATTTTGCTATGTGATTTAAATCTCTGCATGGTGAAGTGCTGACTGGGAGATTGGTCTCCTTGGTGCTGAACCAGAATCATTTTTTTTATTAAATCCCAAAAATGTGTATTCATTTGAATGCACACTTTTCGACCAGTCTGTTTTAATTCAGCGATAACTCTCAGCATGATTGTCTAATTTGGATAATGTAAGAACCACTATTAAATGCATTTCAGCAGCGTTCTAACGATATATTACATGGCCATATTTGTTCAAGGAAATCAATCATAACTGGGCTGAAAAGTCTCAGCTGTAAAAATTCTGCAGTGTGCAGAACTGGATTAGGCCAGTAATTACCTTAGTATGGCACGTTTTGGGCACACACACACATATATATCTTGAAATCCTCATCAAAAGCAGTCTATTAGAAACTCTTCCATAGATAATCATTAATTCACACTTCAATTAGCAATATCGACGAAGATTATTATTGAATCTAGATGACTTACCTTGAAGACGATCAATTTTTGCATCTACACTACACCTCTCCTTCAATCTACTCCTCTCCCTTATAACCTGGCAGACAAACAAGAGCTAAGAGAAAAACAAGGTTACAGTGAGGAGAACAAAGAAAAGAGGGAGCATAAGTTAGGATTTTGTTGATACCTAAAGTTAGAAGCTTATCCTTCATACTCCAAGTTAACCCTACATCTCTCCTCTACCTTCTTCCTCTTCTTACTTGTTAACACAAGAATAGCAATATGTATGGCAACAACAATAACAATAGCATAGCATAGCAAAAATAATGCGGCAATAACAAGAGCACAAGGAGAGTGAGAGAACTGAGGGTGTGTAGAAGTTGTAAAAAATCAAAGAACAATAGAAGGAGGTTTTTATACAAGCATGATAACTTTAAGAGGTTCCTTACACCTCTTTCACCTAGGTTTCCTCAGAATAATCCTCTTAGCTACTTAGGTATCATCATCAAGATAACTACCTCAAGCTTTGCTTTGTCATATTTCTTATATTAGCTTAAATCTACACATATTTAGTTACTTGAATATACACTTACATACACTATTATGTTTCTATATCTAATAAATAAGGGTCTTTCTCATATCTACCCTCAAAATTTTCATATTTCTAAAATTACTCCCAAATCATCATAATTGCTCAAATACCCTCCATTTTTTGTCATATTTCTTAAATTACCCCCACCGTCAGTCAGAGAATAACAAGGTATATTTTCTATTTTCTTATGTATTTGTGAAATCCTTATAATACCCTTACAACTATATCCTTTTCTCAAATCTCCGACCCCGAGAGTTATTATCGGATTCGGGTTCAGACGAACCCGACCCGACCCAACTCGCTTCCAACCCGTAGGCAGACAAAAAAGTTGTTCTCTTCTCAAAATCTTCTCCATTTATGTAGAGCAATCGTAGGCTTTTAGCCACTGGGCAAAACCCACTCACAACCCTTTCGATCGCCTTCAGTTTCAATTTCTTCTCTCTCATCTTTTTTTTGCAATTCACATATAAATATTCGAAGGGAAATGCTCATAAAGAAAAAGCTTGTAATTTCTTCTTTTTTTGTATCTTTTACTCTCAAACACATGAATCGATAGCAGCAATGCCAATGATTCAGCGCCAAAACTCTAGGCAAATCCTTAATGGGTCAGTCCCATTTCATAAAATCTTGCCTTTCTCCAATAGATGCCCATCGATCTCCATTGCTGCCCCTCTTTTCCTTGAATCAATCTCTGAACCCATTTCAAAAAACTTCAATCAGTTGTCTTCTATTAGACGGTCGAGGGGGGGGGGGCAGGAGAGGAGGTGGGGGGGAGAGAGAGCGAAGCAAGGGATTAAAGAGAGAGACTAAGAGAAGAGAGAGTTAGAGAAATGAGGAGAGAGAGACTCAGAGAAGAGAGAGAAGGTAATCTAGTAATTTTGCTCTTAAATTGTTAAAAAAACTAACATTTGACAATGGGGGTAAATTTGATCATTTTTAAAGAATTGGGGATAATTGAGCAATTATGATGATTTGGAGGGTAATTTTAGAAATATGGAATATTTGATGGTAGATATGAGAAATACCCAATAAGAAATCAAGCACTAGGTGATTAATATACCATATTCAAGTTACTGAATTATAAAATAAAATTAGGTTATTACATTATGGTCAATATAATATTGTTCGGAGTGTTATCTGTTAATGCGGGCCCCACACAAGACCATTTCTAAGGGGCACATTTCTAAATTGTGGGGCCCAACTCAAAATCACGAAGATGTGCCTCCTAATTGTGGGGCCCAACTCAAAATCATTAGTTTTGTAAAACATTAATGTTCCATTTACAAACAAGTCCTTCTAAGTAGATTTATCTGGAGATTAGTTAAGTTCATTTTTTTTTACAACTATGATTTAATTACATTTATATATTCAAGGAATATGTTTTCCTTTTTGAGAAATATTCAAGGAATTTTACTAAGCATTGAGCCATTGAGACTATACATTATGGGACTCAAACGAATAAGAAAAGGGTAATATGAGAATGATCTATTTTAAAAATATTCAGTGTGCAATGCACATGGTTGGGTTTATGTATATTCTCTTAATCTAATTGTAGTTAATTAAGCTTAAATTTAGATATTTATTTATTTTCACAATAGTAAATTTTGGTATTCATAATCATATAGTTTTAAAATTTAAACATCTAAAATTAAAATTTTAACATATAGTGCATTAAAATTAAACTTAAATAGTTTCTTTTTATGGAGGTGAGATTAGGCTTAAATATGTCCATCTAATTTCCATAAATTGGACGCTAAAAAACTTCATTTATCTTCAAAAAATATTTTCCATATATAAACATCTAAAACAAGTTTATGGAATACTATTTTTTATGTATTCCCCGTCTTACATAAACTTCGCCATAACTAGCCTTTACAAAACTAATACTAGAACAAATATTAGTTTACGTATGTCTATGAATTTAAATATTAATAATTTTAACATATACCTGTTTACTTTTATCATACAAGCTACCGATAAATCTAAATTCACACTATATACATGGATACTAAGTTCATTAAATTCTTCATAGCTTTATCTTCTTTAAATTAAGATTTTTTTTGTGACTGATGTCTGGTTCAGTAATAAAAGAATGGAGATTGAACATTGCACAAAATGCTAACTACGCTTTCATCACACCTCTATTTGTAATCATTCAATAAAAAGGAAAAATCTAAGAAGCACAAAAAGATGACGGAACTCAATTTCCTAAGTACAATACTTTTACGAAAATTTTCTTTTCAGGAGAATTTTATTGCAAAAGAAAATAAAATGTCCAAAAGTTTATACTACCATAGTAGTATCTTTGTATTTGTTTAGTATTTTGTCCCATTTATAAAGCTAAATTTAATTTATAGTGTGATAAAATATTATTTATTTTATCATTATAAGCCTCCATCTCATAAAATTTGTATAATTGTTTTTTTAAGTGCACGTGCATTTGCACATGACAAAAGACTAGATTAGAAAAAACCAAGAAGATTGCATTTGGTTTTGGTTTGAAGTTTTGACAGGACATCACGCTTCATCTTCCATCATTTGGGCCTCTCTTTGAATTCGCCGAAAGGTTTTGTGAAAAGAGTAAGCTTTGTTTGCTTGAGCTATTTTTCTTCTTTATTTTAGGCTAGGTTTAATTTTATTCCTTTATTTTAGTTCCATATTGAATATGTGAAAAAACTTCTTTTGTATTGAGCCTATATAAGGCCAGGATATGTAGTTTTTTATTCAGTTCAGTTGATTTAAGAAAACTCAAATTTCTCTTTTCAATTTTGCTTTGTGATTTAAATCTATGCATGGTGAAGTGTTGAGTGGTAGAGCAATCTCTTTGACATTGAAGCCAAAATCAATGTCTTCCTCAAAATCCAAAAATTTCTTCCTCCTTTCTTCTTCTCCATTCTCGTTTTACATCAGTTTGGTATTAAAGCTAAAATCCTGATTCCTTTCTTTTCATATCCCTTTTTTCTTCCTCCACAAAATCTTTTATAAGTTTCTTCCTTTCACAATTTTTTTTTCAAAACTAGTCTCCTCTTCTACAAAATCATAGATCCACTCATCACTTTCTTTTTTAGTTTTTGAAAAAGTAGAAAAAAAGAGAGAATAAAAAAATCAGAAAAAATAAAAAAAAAGCAAAATTCAAAAAAGCACTATTTATTTTCTTTCTATCGTCTTCTCCTATACGGGCCTTCACTGCCACCGACAAACCCCCAGGCCACCCCCGACCTTGGCGCCGTCCACATGATCCTCCAACGACCTCACCGAACCCTGAAGACCACCACAGCCTCGCCGCACCCTGACCTCACCACAACCCTCAGACCATTGGATCTCCTTCCCCTTACTTCATCAAACCCGCATGCCCTCTTCGACGCTCCTCTGCAGTTGCCGAGCCATCCTCAGCCTTCTGCCGACGTCAAAGAGACTCGCTGATATCAGATCTACACCCAACCATTGCCATCAAAGCTTCATCATCCCCCATCGTCATTACACGACCACGCCAGAGTTCTTTTGATCCTTCCCCGACCTCCGTTGACGTCGCAAGGTCCTCCAATTCCATTGCTTCATCGTTGGAGCTTTCTCGCCCTCTTCTTTGTGTTGTCCTCTCCAAATCTTCGCCAGCGTCGACATCTCGGATCTTCGACCTTGTCCTTGTCTTCGACCCTCCATCGTCCTCCTCATATCTCCCTCGTCGTCGCCTAGTCGTCGTCATCGTCGTCCCGTCCTCAGATCCCTACCGCGCCACGCTAACTGGCTCAGCCAGCGGTCGGAATCTTTGCGATCTTGATTGGATCAATTTTGATCTAGTCGAATCCGATCGGATTAAATCTGATCAGTTTGGATCTAATTATAACCTTAGTGGGTGAGCCTAATCCGCATAGTCTGAGCCCAGGTCTCCAATATAGTCCGAGCCCGAGCCCAGTCCAGTACAAGCCCAACTCAGCCACAGCCAAGTTAGCAGTCGACTCAGCCAACTCAGTCCGAGTCAACTCGCTGAGCCAACTCGGTCCAGAGGCAGCACAACAGCCTTCCAGAGTCCGTTTCAGGCCCATTCGAAGTCCGATTCGAGTTTGTCTGAAGCGTTGGATTGGCAGCTGAGTCCCGGAGCTACTGGAAAGATTTTGAAACTTTTAGGCAACAAATCCGATCTCTATATGGCATTGTTTGAAGCCACTACTCAGTATCAGTGTTTTTTCAAGCGTCTTTGGGTACCCTCTAACTTCACCCCATATTTTTTGCAGTATTTTGCATATTTCTTGTGTACCTGTGATTATTGTTAGTTGTAATTGCTATTGCTAATTGCCTAATTTGCTGCCTGCTTGCATTTTCACTTTTAGGATTCATTTTGCATAATTCATTTTAGTTGCCATTAGGAAATTTTTCGGTTGATCATATAGTGCACGCATCTAGTGGAACTTAGGAAATTATCTTGTATCCGTGTGATTGTGTGTATTGCATAATGCATGCTCCTTCGTAGTGGTAGAATCTATCCCCTGATCATCTAAATATGGAGTACAAACTAGACTTAATCCTTAAAGAGGTTCAAGACTTAAAGTTAAGGTTGAAGGGTTAGAGAATAAGAACAAAGATGAGAATTCAAGAGATGACACTCAAGATAGGAGAGTGGAGAACATCATAGGCGTAGGGATGGAGAAGATGACATAATCTGTAGGATTAAGATAAATCCTCTCACATTTAATGGAATTCTTGACTCGAAATTTTTTAGTGATTGGATGGCAGACTTGGATTACTACTTTGATTGGTTCACAGAGGAGAGTAGGGTTCGATTTGTTAAGATGAAACTCTCAGGGTCAGCTAAAATTTATTAGACTTCTGTAGAGAGCGCATTAAGCGTGGGACTTTCATTGAGTCTTGAGAGGAAATGAAACAAACTTAAGGAAAAATCAGTGTTCTAAAAACCGTTATGTAACTCTTATAACTCGTTATATGACCAACGCCGACCAATCGTTACGTAACAGGGCTAAAAACACAATTTTATAACTATGGTTATTTTGCCCGTACATTCGTTACGTTACGTATTAACGTAACGCAAACTTCGTTACAGCGCAAGTCCTTTTATAAACCCCCCAAATTCGCTCGGTTAAGGCCAAAAAAATTCTCTCTGCAACCTCGCCGCCGTCTCTGCAACCTCGTCGTTGGCGCCGAAAGAAAGAAGAATAAGACCTACCTCTGATGTTCTCCGTCGTGGTTGTTCTCGCCGGTGCCATCTCCAAGCGGTGGTTCTCTGTCGTGGTTCTCGCCCATCGTGTCCAAGCACATGTAAGCTCTTTCTCTCTCCCTCTGATCTCTCTTCTCTCTCCCAGAGAGAGAGAAGAGAGATCTGGAGAGAGCGTAGAGAGATCGGGAGTTGGAGAGAGCAGAAAGAGATCAGAGAGAGCAGAGAGAGTGAAATATCTGGCAGAAAGATATTGTTAAAAATATTGACTGAGATAATATTATCAAAAGATAATTGCTAAAATTATCACGCATGTTATCATACTTGTATAATTCAATTATCATTCTTATTATAATTTGTTGTGTTTGCAAACTTATTATGAATTTGTTACGTTTCCGAACTTATTATAACTTGTGAATGTGAAATTATTGTGATACTTGCTAAATTGTTGTGAGACTTGCTAAATGTGTTATATATTATTTTGATATTTAAAGATTTTTAAAATTTTTCTTATTTATATAAATTCTTAAATATAATATATATATTTATTTTTATTAAATAAATATTAAAACGCGTAACCTACGTTATGCGTTACGTTATAACCTATATTAACATAACAAAGGAAAAACGTTATCATTACGTTATCCTTATTTTAAACATTGAAAAAAATTCCCGACTATACATTGTTAGATAAACTGCACAACCTACGTCAGGATAGCAGGTCAATTCAAGAGTATACAACTAAATTTGATGACCTAACAACTAGTTGTGAGGGCGATAGACTCCTACCAAGCAATATTTAGGTACTGTTTTGGTTAAAGTTGACATCCAACGAGTAATGTTCATTCACTTTCACAAGATAGAGACCCTGACAAAACCAGTTACTCATTATAGAAATCTCTCTTAGATTTTCTACAGAACGTAGAGTCATCCCAAAGCTGGGGAGCAACCTAGCCAAACACTCATACAAATAGAGACCCGGGGTAATAGTCATAGGTGAACTTCTAGAAATGTCAAAGGTAGTTAATATTTTAAGTGCCAAGGCTCACTTTGCTGCACAATGCCCCTTTAGGAATCTCCTAATCAAAAAACCGATGATGATATCGAAATAGTCGTTTATAAACAAACTGGTAGTGCGACTGATTCTGATGATAATATTAGGGTTGCCAGTATTCAGTTAAGTGTTAGGTGTTCATACACAGCTGTTAGTAATGAGGATTGACGTAGGTCTCACTTATATTACGCATGAGGGGAAGAACTATAAGTTGATGATAGATGAGGGTAGTTGTGTGAACATCATTGCCAAGACAACTCTTGAGAAGATGGGTCTCAAGACTGAATCACATCCTCACCCATACAACGTGAATTGGGTTGATAAAACTGCTCAATCTATTACCTAGTGTTGTCAGGTCCCTATCCACATTTCTAGTTACAGGATCGTGTTTGGTGTGATGTCTTAGATATTGATGCCGCACACTTATTATTGGGTACGTCTTGGTTGTATGACTTGGATGTAATCAGTCTGGGTAGATTTAACACCTATGATTTTAAATTTAATAGAAAATAGTGTTTAAACCTGTCAAACTCAAATTGAATGTGAGGAATAACAAGAAGAGAACAACCACCACTAATCACAACAAGACACCATGTTATTTAGTGACTAGACCCCACTTTCTCCTAAGTCTCCTATTGATGGGTCTGCTCTTAGGTCTAGGAATTCCTCAGCCTTTCCCTCTTTCCCTAGGTATCTCATCTATTGTCACAGTTGAGTCGTTTGCACCACATTTGCATGAATTGAATGATCATTATACGAGGCAAATGACAATCATCAATTATAACTTTCAGTCTACTGTAGAGTCTCACAAGCGATTGTAAGACTTCGCAATAGGTGATGAGGTGTTGATTAGAGTGCACCCAGAGAGGTTCTCACTGGGAACTTTGAAAAGGCTCCATACTCGACGCTATGGTTCATATAAAGTTTTGAAGAGGCTTGATTTCAGTGCCTATGAGCTCGATATTCCCCATGATCTCAGGATCAGCCTGGCGTTCAACGTCGAAGACCTAACTCATTATCGCACTTCCACGAGGTCATAATGTTTTTCAGTTCCTCTACTGCAGCCACCATTGCTTAGGAGACATCACTGAGTAGTTTGTGCAGTCCTTCCCGTTCAATTTCATCATCCATGTCTCCGCCATTCGCCAGTGGCGAATTTTTTTGAGCCGAAGAGAATTGATGGGAATCAGTAGACTTTATTTGCTTAGGCTATTTTTCTCTTTATTTTAGGACTCAGTTTTATTCCTTTGTTTTAGTCCCATATTGGATATGTGAATTTTTTTTTTTTTTGTATTGGGCCTTATATCTTTATTCAGTTCAGTTGATTTAGAAAACTCAAATTTTGCATTGCAATTTTGCTTTGTGATTTAAATCTCTGCATGGTGAAGTGCTAAGTGGGAGAGCGATCTCCTTGATGTTGAAGCGAAAACCAATCTTATCTTCCAAACCCTAAATTTCTTCTCCTTTCTTCTTCCCCCTTCTCGTTCTACATCATTTTGTCTCTAGTACGATCAAATAACCCGTTGATTCCTAGTTTCCACATCGATGACCCTTAGTACATTATTTTAGGCCTCTCTGATTGAACCTAGTTCTATAACACTCCAAATTTGATTTTTAATCAAGACCATTTGGGCAACTTCATACTATTGTAATTAAGCTTTATTGAATTATCAAAAAACTTGGTTTGAGCCTTGAGAAATTGTTAGTCTATTGTATTGACATATTGCTGCAATCAGGTAGTTTGCTAATTTCAATCTTGAAAATGTGCTCCGAAATTGATCATTACTACTGAACTAAAGTAGTCCCTTTTGGGTAGATTGTTTTTATTGCGTTCATTTGCTTATTTCTTGCATTTTTTGTTGCATACATATAGCTAGGGTGCATCTGAGCACTGGGAGAAGGGAGGTCAAAGAGAATCTAAAAAGGGTTTTTGGTTTGAGTTCATCGTGCATGTCATGTAGACCAACCAATATTCAGTCAAATTGCAATAAGCTTGGTTATTGCCAGGCAAGGTGCTTGGTAGTCTAAAGATATTTTCATTGGATTTTTAAGAAATAAGCAGTGTGCCCCAATATCCTGTTTTCTTGGCCCTCATTTTTCATTGTCTTTCCTCATTTCTTTATTCTTCCATTTGCTAGGTCTGTCTCATAGACCTTTTGTTTCCTATTAACATCTATGCTCCTTCCATCGACACTAGAGGAATCTATTAAGCACATTTTACAACCTTTCATTTTTCTTAACACTCCTTAGATAACATAGAAGGAAGAACATGAATAGTATGTAAAGAGCTGAACCAGAGGTTGAGAATTCCTACTGTCCTGCATGGATTTATACACATTCTGACAAGTTATTTCCACTTTTCGGAAAACAGTGTTGCAGAACGACAGTTTATTACAGTTTTACAGAACAGTAGTTTTGGGAGATGAACCTTGGTTAAGTTGACAATAAGCAATGGTCTGAAGACTGTGGTCTCCTTGTACTATCTGAAAGTGTTGCAGCTGTTCTTGTTATGTGCACAATTGGCTGTAGAAATTTTCTTCCAGATCTGGCTTTATGCTTTAGCACATATTATTTAAAATTTTCATTATATGTCCTTTCAGGACCTGTGAATCAGATGGTTACTTAGAAGGGGTTTACGTCAAAATCCTGAAGTACTTAACTAAGACTTCTGCCTGGAATTAGATGGTTTTGTCTTGAGGTATTTGTTCCCATTTTTTCTCGTACTCCTTGGAGTCAAAACACGCATAATCTAGAAGTTGGGACTTGTTAGTTTCTGAAAGTTAGCGGCTTTAGAAAATGAGGAATTGAAGCAGGAACATCCGAACATATAGTGATTAGTAGTGATTAGTCATTAGAAGAGATAAATCATTTAATTGTCAGAAATAAAAATATGCTTCTGAAATCCAATTGGAATCACACTTCTTGATCTTGATGATTCTGGTCTCTCTCAATGCCCAAGATCTTTCCTTGTAAACTTGTTGATCTCCTTTCCCACATGAAGGATCTGGCAATAAATGTCTACTTTACACTTGAATACAGCCTATACTCTGTATCCAATTACCAGGAATGGGGACAGCTACTCCCTATCCTTTTTGGCAACTACTGCCATCATCATCACATCATCCTGTTTTCTTGTCATGGGGTTTGTTATGGTGCACAAAATTTTCATCACCACTTACTCCAACTTGATGTCAACCTCTTGAGTTGGTGCCATATTTCTATGATCAGGGAACCTATGGACATGATAGGGATTACTAATGAAACCTTGTTCCCAGTTGGCTCGTTTGGACTGCCTACTTTATTTCCGCATTTTAAAATAATGCATCGAGCGAAGTAATCCTCCCCCTTCATTCCTTAACGAGCGTTGCGAAAATGATTAAGCTGCTACATGTAATTCAGTGTTTATGAGCTCTTGGATATGACTACTAGATACTGCTGTTAAGTACCTGAATTATATTTAATTTATACACTCTTTGTTTTCACCACAATTTTGCATGCTCAACAGAGGCTATGGAACTTCACAACTGGGAAATTTCTGAAGATGTATAGGGGGCATGCCAACTCGAAGTACAGCATCCCTGCCACGTTCTCAGTAACAAACGGGAAGTACATTGTCAGTGGTTCAGAAGACAACTGTGTCTACTTGTGGGACCTCCAAAGCAGAAAGATGGTCCAGAAACTGGAAGGCCACACAGATACTGTCATTGGTGTTACTTGTCACCCAGCAGAGAACATGATTGCATCGTGTGCACTTGAAAATGATAAGACAGTGAAGGTGTGGGTGCAGAAGGATGAGGATCAGATGGAGAGCTGACCTGGCTCTTTTGTGGTAATTCTTTCTTTTCTTTTTCCTTTTCTGTAATTGTTGATGATTTTCCAGTGCACTGACATTAAGATACAAATCTTAGCATGAATGAAGTTTAGTTTTTATTTGAATGTGAGCTCTAGTTATTAGGGTCTTAATCTCATTGTCGATGGGCATGGGTTTATATACGCTCCCGTTGTGTTGTTTTTTTTTTTTTTTTTTTTGGGGGGAGGAAAACAGTGGGACAAAACCCCGCCTTTCATTAATAAGCTTTTAGCTAAACATCTAGACATTATACATGAAATAAAAATTGTGGGGGGGATTTGAGGGATCCATGCGCTACTGATCGAGGTCATCCTATCCGTCATCATCAGTGGAGGCATCATAAAGCAGGAAAGGAAAGCTGGATCATAATCGATGTGTGTCCCATACTCACAGATAGCCATCTCTTCGGCAGGTTCTGGCAATAATTTGCACTAATGCAAGAAATTAGCTTTAACAAAATTGAATATAGTCCCAGGATTACTCAAAAATTATTAATAATTTGCACTAATGCAAAGCGTCAACACCTCTGTCCCAAGTTTCTCTCTTGGTCCTAGAGATTTTACTCTCTCTCCAAGATGCCCACAACAGCTTAGTAGAATCTGACTGATTCCAAAGACCTCACCATATCAAGGAAGGGATTCCATACCCTTCTCGAGAAAGGGCAATGAAACATAAGGTTGTCAATGGTCTAAGTAGCACCATGACAGATAATGCAGTGTAGGAGGTCCTTGTCACTGCCTAGCAGCTAGGTTATCTTTGGTTGAGTATGACGTTCTTATGGATGACACTCCTGTTGTTGTTTATACATATATAGGCTGAGAGGCTAGTACTGCAAAATTTGGAGAGCAGTTAAGAAACTGATTTTCTTTTTTTTCTGTAATTCCAGATTATCTGTAATTATTGCGTTGTGTTGACAAATATTTTCTGTCCCACTTGCACGGTTGGTTCACTTAAAACATATTTATTCTGTTATTATATCAATTAAAGAATCCATTATAAACTATTGATAGTTGCAATGATTCCTTCAAGGCTGGGCGATCTTGTTGGCTCTCTTCTCATCTGTTTTTCTTTTTTATTAATAACAATTTGATATTTATATACGGTATTAGTTCTCCATCACAACCTGACTGTCCATTAATCAATTAACTGTCTCCCAGCATATCGGGGTCTCTCATGATAATGACATGCATTTTCTCTTTAGAAAAAAAAATCAAAGGAAAAGATATCCTAATGATTCTAGGTAGTAGCTTATCTTGTTTAAATTGGGAGTTTGATTGCTGAAATATCAATTTAAGTATTGGATTTTGTTAGATTCCTTTGTTGATCAGTCCTGTTCAGGCCCAGTTGATTAGGGGTTGCAAAGATCCAAACTGAGAAATATTTCTCTATTGGAAACCACCAGCATCCTGATCTTTGCTGATGCAAAGGATCTCTCAGTGAAATGGGGAAAAAAAATTATATGAACTACTAGCAGAATTATGTGTTGTTGTGTTGTTGTTGTTGTTGCACTAGCAGAATTAGTGATGTACACATTATCAGTACATTGCTTATTTGCTTCATGCTATGGGTCCATATTTTGGGTGAATATAAATCCAATCTTACGTAAGCAGTGACGAATTAAGCATGTGTTAAGTGCGGGTTTACAGCAAATTGGGTGCTTGGTTGAATGGGTAGACTTGGGATAGTGATTTTTTTTATAATAAATATGAAAGCAAGGAGGCTGACTTGAAAGATACCAACAACAACAGCCTTTTTATCAAATGACAATAAAAGGGTTTCTTTTGTCTTGTATTGAACTATTGATAGCAGCATATCCTGTCTCTGGCTATTCTAAAGTGTCCATTAGATTCTAAGAACTTTTTTATTTTCTTAAGCTAGAATATCTTTAGTGATGTAATATCTATAGAGATTATCCAAATTAAAACATTTCAAGGGATATAAATTTAAATTGATCTACCTATGATTTCATCTGTAAATAATATGATTTGCGCTCTCTAAAACAGGACATTTTTAACAAAACAATCGCAATAGTAATTTAGTAATGTTTGTAAATTTTCCAATATTTTCACGAGTGAGATAAACTTACTCAGAGGTTTGCATTTTGACATAGTACAGACATGTGCTGAGGACTAGGAGTGATGCTCGTGCATATTACACCTATAGAGATTTTTGTTTCTGTTTGTGGGAAATTTCTCGCTTTCATTATCTTATTTTCTTAGTAATGGATTGTGCAGGGGTCTCATCATTTGAATTAAAAAAGAAAAGGCTCTTATTGACTAAGAATAGAGATCTCTCTATTCTCTTATTTTGGATCTGTAGACTCAGGATCTGAGTATTGCTACTCCTGATTGAATAATTGTGCTAGCTCAAATGCTCATTGTGTTTTTTTCACCTTTTCTTAGCTTTAGTTTGTGTTGATTTTATATTCTTGAATTTTTTGCACGATCACAAGAGGCTTTACCAGTGAGAACATGTTCGTGATGTTCGCCTAAGTATCTTGCTTCATTTGGGAATATTTACTAGAATCAAGAAATGTTGTTAGGAAATTTTTGCAGGCTTCTTCAATCCATGAAGGGAGAACTGTGAGTATAATCTCTTAGAAACTAGACCTTACCTATGTGTCTTTTTTTTTTTACCATTATTGTTTACATGAATTGATGGATGATCAATATACAATGCCAGATACTTGGACATGAGAGGAGTTAGACACAGGCCACTGTTGTTACTGAACCCAGCCAGCTACATAATGTCCCTGTGTCTCCGCCTTACTTACTGCTCTTGTCGTTGATGCACTCATTTTCTCAAATCTCATACTGATACAGCGCTTCACAATATAAGTCATATCGGTAATATCAGTTCTGATTTTTGCTGATATTATAGAGTCAGCTTTATGTCGCTTGTCTCAAAATTTGATATGATATTGCCGATTTATATCAAAATCGACCAACATTTAAAATGTCATGTCTAAGACACATCAATTAATGGTTTATGTAACTTTGTGAGACCCTCTCAACTTTGATTAGATTTCTAGGGGCGTGTAAATGCACACGCAGTAGATTGTTTGATGGCCAGCTCAAGAGTTTGAGAGCAGTTGACTGAAAAAACTTCTGTACTGTAATAGTAGAAATCAATGCTTTAGGAATTGTTATTTAAATAAATAACTCAAGGACGTAATTGAAATATTATCTGTCATTAAGGTAGTAATAATATGAAGATTAAGTTCATGTTTGATCCTAATTGCGTATCCCAATCATAAAGGATTTGTGTCATGAGACCTAAAGCAACTCCTTGTATTTTTGTTTTAAAATCTCTCTTTCTTCTCTTTTTGTAAGTTTGTTGCTAGAATACACTTTTCTTCTCCAAGAATTAAGCTTATATTATTGATAATTTACCACGTTTTGTTCATGAGCTAATATGCACTTCCAACTTTTGGGCAGGTAAAAAATATTCTAACAATCACATTATTGAAGAAAAGACCAGCCCACATCAAACACATCAAGTCATATCAGCCTTAGCTTGTCTGTTTTCACAAGTTTCTTCTTTTAAAAAATAATAGGTGCACTAAGTGTCCTATAATTTCTTTAGTCTTCTCAATCATTTTAAAAATAATATTAAACAAATATTTTGTGATGGAATGATAAAGAATAAGAAATAGACTTTTTACTATCACTATTTTATTATTTTAAAGAGTAGTGATAATCAAAATCAAACCCCAGTCTTTTTATCTATCTTGCATGAGAAGGGGTCTCAAAAAAAAAGAAGTAAACTTTTATGGCGAATGAAGTTTTTACTCTGTTTTTTCGCTGTCATAGATCACCTCTGATTACAATCATACACCATATATGTGCATCATGTATATGAATAGATATGTTAACAGAGTCTTTTTCAGCCCTCTTTTTTTTTTTTTTTTTTTCCTGTTTATCAAACTAATAAGTTAAAATCTTTTTTTTTTTTTTTTATAAGACAAAAGGGGAATCGAAAAAGTTTCCCGCGATTCATTAAAAAGCTGTTAATGAAAACATCCAAACAAGAATAACACAAAAAAAAACAAAAAAAGAGATGTCTCAAACAAAAGAAAACATAAGCACACGCAGATACAGGAAAGCAAAAACATTATGCCAAACAGACCACAATCTCATGACTCCTAATTCTCATCTGAACCTGCACCATTCTTGGCACAATTTGATCTCTCCGTGCTCTCTCATGACTCCTTGATCCCACTGTTCTTGTGTTGGCCTGATGTCTCCTGCATGCACAAGTAGGAATTTTACCGGTTTGCTCTAGGCGATTGCTGACATAGTAAGACAATATTATGCAACATAATCTCTAGATTTTTTTACGAAAGTGATATTGTGTTGATGGTAATCTCATTCCTGCTGCTCTGAGACATTATTAGGAAATCTTCACAAAAAAAAATTAAACTCGAAAAATCTATTAGCTTGAGCTTTTGGGTAATATAGTAGTTGACATTCCTCCATTGCTCACTCAGAGACTTTAGAATTGAAAGTCATGAGTGATGTTGATTTGAGAGGGGAGCTTTCAACTTGTTTACACTAGGGTAACATATTTGAACATCATGGAATACTTCTCTCCTGAAGAGAGTTTAGGGGCCCTACTCTGTAACACCTCATTCCTAGAATACGTACTTAGATACATATTCTGATTTTTCGATTGTAGTTTTTGATTTTCTCCCTGTATTTATTTCTGCTTGGTGTTTTATTATGTTATTGCTTTACATCGGATCCGGATTCCTAGACTCAGAGTCAGCCCTAGTCTGAACCGAGAACCTGATCCTAATGTATTTTGTGATTTGATCTTTCCGATGTCAGATTTGACAAGTTTTAGTTTCAAATATAGTTTTTCAATATTTTAGATTTTTCATATTTTTCTGAAATTTTTCTGAATTTTCTACAAAATCTACAAAATCAGTGTCGACCGGTATCACTAGTCGATTTTAGGATTTTTAATTTACAAATGGAGTTGAATTTCTAAAATCTACTCTCACATTATTTGTTAGAATCACATTTTCGACTTTAGTGCATTTTGAGAATTTTTTTGAATTTATCAAGAATTGACCAGATTTGGTGTCGGCTGGTATCACCGGTTGATTTCAGAATTTTTAATTTGAAAACGAGATTTAATTTCTGAAAACTAATTTCATATTGTTCATCACGATGATGATATATTCTACATCTGCGTATTTTTGGAGATTTTTCTAGATTAGTAGATTATTTTTCGATAATTAAATAATATATTTATTTCAGATTCTTTCCTTTCTTTTCTTTCCTCTTTTTTTTTTCTTTGTTGGTTTCCCCCCCAACCCACCTACGCCCACATGGGGCTGCACCCCATCACTCTCCCATCACCATCCGACTCTCTCTCTCCCCCTTCTTCTTTCTCATCTCTTCTCTATCTCCCTTCTTCCTCTCTCCCCAGGGTCTAGACCACTGACCTCCCCTCCTCGCCGAGCGACCACGTCGCCGGTGTGCCCTCAGCCGGCCAAGCCATCACCGCACCTCCATCTCTCATATTCTCTCTCTACTAACCCCTCCCCTCTATCTCTCCACACTCTCTCCCTCTCTCTTCAACCAAGCGCCTCCCCGGCCTAGATCCCAACCTCCGACGACCCCCACTAGCGCCGATGATGCCCAGGACCAGATCTCTTCTTCCCCTCTCTCTTCTCCTCCTCTCCTTTCCCTTCCTTTACTTCTCTCTTTCTCATCCTCCTCCCTCTCTCTTCAAAACTTGCCACCACAGCCCCCTCCGACGATCCCCGCTCCCCTCAGGTGACCCCGGTGACATCCTCCGGCGTGCGTAACCCCAACGAGCCCCTCTCATCCCCTCATTCTCCTCCTCCTCCTCATTCTTCTTCTCACCACCCTTCCTCCCTCCTTATGACGCAGTGGCCGCCGCATTACCTGGCCAACCACCCATGTCGGCCAGTCCCCTCTCCCTCTTCCTGCTCTCCTCTCCCTCTCCCTCTGGATCTCTCCTCTCTTTTTCTCTTCTCTCTCTTCTCCATTTCTATATCCTCCCTCACCCTCTCTCTCTGTGTGTTGTGGACCGTCGGCGGCCAGAGCCGCCGTCGGCCACCACTTGGTCGACCAAGGCTGGCCACCCTATTCTCTTCCTCTCTCTCTCTTTATCAGTCTCTCTCCTGCACTCTCCTGCACTCTCTCTCTCCCATATAGTCTATCTCTCTCTTCTTTCTCTCTCTTGATCTCTCTCTATTTTCTCTCTGTACAAATACTCTCTCTCTCTCTCTCTCTCTCTCTCTCTCTCTCTCTCTGGAGGTGATGGGTGGAGCCCATGGTGCACGTGTTTTTTGAGTTTCGGGATTTTACGATATTTTCTGAAGATTTAGGCTAGTGTTCTCGCCTCATTCTATGTTTTCCCGCTTCAACGACTCGATATATATATATATATATATATATATATATATATATATATATATATATATATATATATATATATATATATTATTTTGTATTTGGGGTCGCTTGTAATTTATATTGGACTATGTACCAGTATTTGTATATGGCTGAGTGCCTAGAACTATATATATGTAGTACCTCTATGATGAATGCCTATGGTAGTGTAGTTTTATACCTGTACATATACACTGCCTGTGATGTATTCTATTACTGCTCTATTATCATGCGTAGCTGATCCTTCATGGTTGTTTAGCCTCCGGGCTCTTTACTCGGTATTCTAGCCCTATTAGCCTCCGGGCTTCACATTCAACTTCCGGGTTTCACCACTCCACGGATAGTCTAGTAATCACCTGTTTATATGTCTGCTCGTGTGGTACTAACATTTTGTCCAGGTACCTTTGTATAGTCCACTTCTCAGGTTGGCTACCCAATAGGTTTTATCCTTTGCATCCTTTGGGTTTTGTGGTAGCTACCGGGAGTGTGCTTAGACCTTATGGTCTCCTTACAGCCCTTTGAGCGCACAGACCATCAGGTCTTTCGGCCCTGCCTAGTGGGTGAGCCTATCACTCAGCGCTTTATTGCTAACTTCGTCCCGGTGTAGTTACACCGTGGGCGCGGCTTCGTCACGAGTGATGCAGAGCGGTTTACTTGCCACCACACGCGTGCGTTAGCGTCACCGCGAGCAGTAACCATTGTGAGCGTGATAGCTTTTAGCGCTAGCTTCGCTCCAGCTTTACTTATGCGCTTGATTGTTCGTTTGTTTGCTAGTTGACTTTATTTTTGTCTTGCTCAGCCTTTGGGCTTCACTACTCTACTGATAGCTTAGTTGTCACCTGTTATATGTGTGTGTTTCATACTAACACTTCTGCAGGTACTTATTCTACCTTCGGTCCTATCAGCCCTTTGGGCTCTTGCCACTTCCTCGATAGAGGGAGTGCATTCAGACCGTCAGGTCTCTTAGCTATGCCTGGTAGGCGGTCCTAGCTCAGCGCTTTGCCACTTACTCCATTCAAGCATAGTTATATCGTGAGAGCGGCTTCGCCACACGCGATAGTATAGCGTTCATACGCTCACTCCTTTGTGTGCGTTTAGCTATGCCTCGAGCGGTAACCCCGCCAAGCGTGATGGCGTCTAGTGTTGTAAGTTAGCTTCGTTCCAGCTTTGCTTAGCTCCGCTTGGATATTCGCTTGCTTGCTTATTCACTTGCCTACTTGATAATGTGATTATTATTCTTTTCTTGATGGTTGTGAAGAGTTTGAAACCATTGCTTATACTAATTTTCAAAATTGTATTATTTTCTTGTATTCATACAGATCTCCTGTATCACTACCATTTTTTTGTATTCGTACCGATCCCTTGTATCGGTGTCGTTTTCCTGTATTGTAATACATGTCAATTAATATCTACTGTGCCATCTCTAGACATGCTGCCACCTGCATGCTATCACATGCTATATTGATCACCTAACACCTACTTGTTATCACCTGATACGTGCATGCAATTACCTGACATTTATATGTTATTACTTATCTCCTCCCCTGCTTAACACCTGACTTCTGATTATCATATTACGAGAATCCTGTAACTGTTATATACGTGACCTAAATCCCTAGTACTCATGTACTCCTGAATTTTTGAACCTGACATGCTCCTATTATTCTTGTAAATTGATAATTACATAATAAACTATAAGAAGAAAAACTTACATCAGGTAAGGGGAAAACTGATGGACTTCAAGTGGTGAATATGTTTACAGTAGTATTAGATATATTATGCAAGTAAAACTTGCGGATCTCCCTGAGGGCCTCTAGGTGTCCGAGATGAGCGTTGGCTCCCTACCGCTTGTTTCATTCGTAAATGGGCATACAATAAGACCCACCTCCTGTATGCCGTACGGCCGGTTCCGTAACACCAGCAATGGAACACCTTGGGCCGTGGTCCCGGGCAAGTACAGGACCCATTGTAAATATAACCCGTTGGTTTCATCATCAGTTTTTAATAACAACCTCAGCTTACTTATATATGAATGTATATGTGTTGAGACGCTAGGGCACATACCTAGATATATAGGTAGGATGCGTAACAATAATAATAAGATGGTAATCAATAATTCATCGTGCTGTTTTACAATTTGGGTTGTATACACTCGGATTACGGTGAAGTGAGGCATAAGGTGTATATATGAGAGTTTCCTTATTTGGATTATTCCTTCGATATACTAGTTTCATGAAGCTTTAAACTGAGCTTCTACAACTGATTTTGCCTGTATTTGATTTTATTCAGTCTTATAGGTTTTATCGGTTTATGCTGTTTTCTTAGTTTAGGAGACAACTCAAGTTATATGAACTTAGGATATGGTGACATGAGGTATAGGGTATATATGAGGGTTTTCTTATTTGGATTATTCCTTTGACGTACTAATCTCACGAATCAGCAATTTAGGCTTGTATAACTGGTTTTGCCATATTTACTTCACTTGATGTCTCATTGCCTGCTCCTGTGCGGCTGTGCTCATGACACAATTTTCAATACATGCTCCTTGACTCGGATTTATCAATACACGAGTGCTTTCCCTACACGCCACTTGGCACTCATCTTACCACTCGTTGGGGAGTTTTTGACTCCCATGGAGCTGCATATTCAGATCTTGGAGTTTGGACCGTGGTGGACTTTTTGGTGATCAGAGTTGCGCATCAGTGGCGTCGTGGATTAGCAATTGACCGTCCGGAGCGATCCTTCTAGGCCCCCTTGCTTGTCTGTCAAGGTTTTCTTTTGTAACTTGTGAGCGCTTTTTTGTACTGTCCATAATTGTATATCTCTTTGTATTCTCGCATTTGCGCCTATCGGTGATGTAATATTCTTGTAATATTATGTCACATCCTGTGATAACTTTGTAATTGCACTTATATGTTAGAATGTATAAAGTATCACGTACTTTTGTACTCTGATTCTTATCTGTGCTGATGTTTAGTGTGTATATGTGAGAGTATTTTTGACTTGCGTATATACGCCGCAGTAACGTCTTCGTACTCGCAGGATCAGGGCGTTACAACATGGTATCAGAGCGTAGGCTCTCTCATCTTCAGTACATCCAGATGGCAAATTAATGGTAAAGAAAATTGCAACTGAATTGCATGGATTCTGGTTATACAATCCAACTATATGTATGAAGTTATCTACTCCTTCTTGATTACCCTTCCTTTGACTCCTGAATCCTTTTAGTCCTTTCACTTTCCAGTTCCCATCGTCTTTTATACTAACTTAAGATATGAAAAGATAGGGAATGAGCGGCAGGTAAGTGGCGGTCCACTCTCACCTGGTTCTCGTACTCTTTGATTCTGGTACATCGCAATTCTTTATATCGAGTATTTTTATGAAGCTCGGATATTTTTTTAATATTTACCTATAGTCAGGTTATTATTCAGAAGATGGTTATTATATATCCTTGGTTATGTATTTCAGAGTGATCAACGCTCAGTATTCAGAATCTGTTATTATCGATTTTCTTTATCCATGATCTCTCTTATTAGGGGTTTCTTTATTTTTCGATATTTTAGTCTACTCCTGGAGTAATAGTAAGTATGCAGCACGTCTGAAGATTTTATTATAGATTCTTCATTAAGCATAGCTTCGTGTCATACGGGGATCCTATATTATTCTATGAATTTTTATGGATTTATAAGGGTTTCATCAGCTTTACCTCGCAGTCTAGAAGAAATATTATTGATCATCTCGCCAATTCAACTTGCCTCATATTATTCAGAAGGGTTAGACTGCTGAAGCTCTGGCAGTACTCTTTTATCAGTAAACATCAGGTCAGTATTATTGTACCGTCAGTAGATTTATGCGGCAGTAGTGCAGAAGACGTCTGGTCCCGAGTTGTTATTCAGTCTACTATGAGCATTACTCTTAGTTACTCATATTGTAATTGGTATAATCTGCGTTCCTATCTTTTCTGTGTTCATTTCCCTTTATCGAAATTTCGAGGACAAAATTTTTGTAAGATGGAGAAAATGTAACACCCCCGTCTCCTGCATGCACAAGTAGGAATTTTACTGGTTTGCTCTACGCGATTACTGACATAATAAGACATTATTATGCAACATAGTCTCTAGATTTTTTACAAAAGTGATATTCTATTGATGGTAATCTCATTCCAGCTGCTCTGATACATTATTAGGAAATCTTCACAAAAAAAATAAAAAAATTAATCTCAAAAAATCTATTAGCTTGAGCTTTTGGTAATATAGTTATTAACCAATTATCTCATTGACATATGATGATAAAATTATGAAAGGGATGGATACGACCTCTTAACTCCATAGCTAGACTTTTTGCACAATTGCAAAAGACTTTACTATTATTTAATTTATAATCGCGGTCACAGGCTAGAGTTTAGTCCAAGATTTGCCATCCTTTATTCTTCCCAGAATGTACATTTTCAAAACAAATTTGGGATGTTCACTAATTCAATGGTACTACAGAAATTCTCACGAGCTTTCATATATGGGAAAAGAATATGGAGAACATTCTTTGCTCAAAGCTTGGGAGGCTAGCAATAATCAGGAGCACATGTTACAAATCTTATAAGGTGCCGTTTGTTTCGCGTAAAAGTCCGTAATTTGTAAATGACTTACAACCCAGTTACAACTACGGCGTTTGTTTGGACCGTAATTCGTAAAAGACTTACACAACCCAATTACCCCTCACTTGCAACTCAATTACCACTCACTTACAGCCCAGTTACAGTTAATTTTGTGGTCATGCAAATTTGTATTATTTTTTTTATGTTAATATTAAATTTTTTTAATATTTAGCATTTTTAATATTTATTTGCAATATTAAAACTTTTTAAATCACCAAATAGTTAATTTTGTGATCAACTTTTTCACTTACGACTTACACATTACGACAACCAAACAGCGTAAAGCACAATACACTTTTCCACTTACAACTTTATATTACCAACCAAACACCATAAAACTTACATGCATGTAACTCATTTACAACTGTAAAAGACTTTACCAATTACAACTTACGAATTACGGTCAATTACGACAACCAAACATGAATGCTGGTAGTTGACATTCACTCCATTGCTCATTCAGAGACATTGGAATTGACAGTCATGGGTGATGTTGATTTGAGAGAGGGGAGCTTTCAACTTGTTTACACTACAGTAACATATTTAAACATCATGGAATACTTCTCTTTTGAATAGAGTTTAGGGGCCCCACTCTTTAACACCCCGTTCCTGCAATACATACTCAACTACGTACTCTTATTTTTCAATTGTAGTTTTTGATTTTCTCCCTGTATTTATTTCTGCTTTGTGTTTTATGTTGTTTTTGCTTTGTATCAGATCCGGATTCCTGGATTCAAAGTCAGCCTTAGTCTGAACTAGGAACCCGATCCTGATGTATTTCCCGATTTGATCTTTCTGATAGTCAGATTTGACCAGTTTCAGTTTCAAATATCGTTTTCTAATATTTTTAAATTTTTCAAATTTTTTGAAATTTTTCTGAATTTTCTGCAAAATCTTCAAAACCGGTGCCAATCGGTATCGCTGGTCGATTTCAAGATTTTTAATTTACGAATGGAGTTAAATTTCTAAAATCTCCTTTCACATTATTTCTTAAAATCACATTTTCAGCTTTAGTACATTTTTGAGAATTTTTCTGAATTTATCAAGATTCGACCGGATTTGGTGTCGGATGGTATCACTGGTTGATTTCAGAATTTTTAATTTGAAAACGAGACTTAATTTTGCAAACCGATTTCATATTGTTCCTCACGATGATGATATTTTCTGCTTCTGCATATTTTTGGAGATTTTTCTGGATTAGTCGATATTTTTTCGATAATTAAATAATATATTTATTTCAGATTTTTTCCTTTCTTTTCTTTCCTTTCTTTTTTTCCTTTCTTGGTTTTCCCCCCAACCCACCTACGCCCACGTGAGGTTGCACCCCATCAATCCCCATTATTCTCACATCACCATCCGATTCTCTCTCTCTCTCTCTCTCTCTCTTCTCTCTCTCCTCTCTATTCTTCTTCCTCATCTCTTCTCTATCTCCCTTCTTCCTCTCTCCTAGGGCCTAGACCACCGACCTCACCTCCTCGCCGGGCGACCACGTCGCCGGTGTGCCCTCGGCCGGCTAAGTTATCACCCCACCTCCCTCTTTTCTATTCTCTCTACTAACCCCCTCCCCTCTATCTCTTCACACTCTAGCCCGATCTCTTCAACCAGGCGCCTGCCTGGCCTAGATCCCGGCCTCCGATGATCCCCACTAGTGCCGACGATGCCCAGGATCAGTTCTCCTCTTCCCACTCTCTCTTCTCCTCCTCTCCTTTCCCTTCCTTTCCTTCTCTCTTTCTCATCCCCTCCCTCTCTCTTCAACACCTGCCACCACAGTCCCCTCTGGTGACCCCCGCTGTCCTCTGGTGACCCCAGTGACATCCTCCGGCGTGCGCAACCCTAATGGGCCTCTCTCCTCCCCTCATTCTCCTCCTCCTCTTCCTCATTCTTCTTCTCACTACCTTTCCCTCCCTCTCTGGCCACGTCTGCCGATGACCCAGTGGCTGCCACGCCACCTGGCCGGCCACCCATGCCAGCCAGTCCCCCCTCTCCTCCTGCTCTCCTCTCCCTCTGGATCTCTCCTCTCTCTTTCTCTTCTCTCTCTTCTCTGTTTCTCTATCCTCTTTCACCCTCTCTCTGTGTTGTGGACCGTCGGCAGCCAGAGCCGGGCCGACCAAGGCTGGCCACCCTCTCGTCTCCTTCTTTCTTTCTTTCTCAGTCTCTCTCTCATGCATTCTCCTGCATGCTCTCTCTCTCTCTCTCTCTCTCTCTCTCTCTGCAATCTATCTCTCTCTTCTTTCTCTCTCTTGATCTCTCTCTATTTTTTCTCTATACAAATATACTCTCTCTCTCTTGGAGGTGATGGGTGGAGCCCATGCCCATGCACGTGTTTTTAGAGTTTCTGGATTTTACGACATTTTTTGAAGATTTTGGCGAGTGTTCTCACCTCATTCTATATTTCCCCGCTTCGACGACTCGATATGTATTTTATTCTATATTTGAGATCGCTTGTAATTTATATTGGACTATGTATCAGTATTTGTATATGGCCGAGTGCTTATAACTGTATATGTAGTACCTCTATGATGAATGCCTGTAGTAGTATAGTTTTATACCTGTACATATACACTGCCTGCGATGTATTCTATTATTGCTTTATTATCATGCGTGGCTGACCCTTTGTGGTCGTTTAGCCTCCGGGCTCTCTACTCGGCATTCTGGCCTATTAGCCTCCGAGCTCCACACTCAGCCTCCGGGCTTCACCACTCACGGATAGTCTAATAATTACCTGTTTATATGTGTGCTCGTGTGGTACTAACATTTTGTGCAGGTACCTTTGTATAGTCCACTTCTTAGGCTGGCTACCCAATAGGTTTTATCTCTTACATCCTCTGGGTTTTGTGGTAGCAACCGGGAGTGTGCACCTTATGGTCTCCCTACATGTAACGCCCCGATCCCGCAGGTACGGAGGCGTTATGGTGACGTACATACGCAGGGCGGAGATACCCTCACGTACGTACGCTAAGCCTCAGTGCAGGAAATAACCTCCTTATAGACAAGAGTTCCAGTATTAAATAAGTACAAGAATACTTGCAGAAAGAGGTTAGTGATCATAACAGATATGAAAATAGGGATAAATAAAATTATAAAAACAAATCACAAAGATACCTAGGAACGGTCTCGATGATGAGTCTCCTAGGTGAATCCAATGGAATATCAGACAATATGATAGCTCGAATCTCCAACCTGGGCACGCAAACCCAGGGTCGTCAGAAAGCGACCTAGTGAGTAGTAAAATGAAGGAAGCAGTAATATGTACTATAGTAGTACAGGCACGATAATAATCTATAATACATCTGTAATAGTGATATCATATAGTAGGCATTTAATAAACAGTAGAATTATAAAAATATCATATTTTAATACCATCACTACCTAGCATGTTATCATCGGGTCATGTCTACAGTAGTATCCAACCCTACTGTTTTATATAATAAATACTGTTGTATAGTGATGAAGTGATGGAAAGGATCATGCAGATGTGCAGTATGCAATATAACCATACTACAGTGTTGTGCATATACAGTAATAAAGTCTGCAACATATACATAAAGAAGAATATATGCAATGCAGAGTATACATCAACATGAATAGTGTGTTACCATATGGAGTGCAACAAATATCAAGAAGTGTAACAATGTATACAGGTGACATGATCGTGGATAACATATCAGGAATAGTAACAAATATAAAGGGATAATAATATAGTCGAGAATGCAGGTGAGTTATACAATAATAACAATCAGTACCACCTAGTATTTTAATTAATCTCTTCTAGTGTCCCATACCACTGGCAGTTCATACTAGAGCCCGCACCCCAGCTGAACCCATCCGGACATGACATACAAGTACCATTATTCAAACGAGAGAGTGACCAAATAACAAGTGTTCCCGACGTCACTATTGTTTATATCATTTTATTATGTTAACTGGAAACCCAATGATCGAGGAGCTCTAGTCAGGTGGGTGTATCCCGTGCATACCCGGGACAACGACCTTAAACAGACCCCTAGCTGCTAAGACCAGGGCTACCTCCGAGGGCAGGAGCAAGAAACAATACAATACAAATGGTAGCCAGCCCTATCACGTCCCCTGCAGTGGGACTAACAATGGATCCAGACATCCACCCGACAAGACTTAGTCAACCGTCAAGTCCCCAATCCCCAAGTATATTCATTTTATTTAAAGTACACTGCATAGCAAGAACAAGTATAGTGCGTGGTACATGTGACATGATAACAAGACCTGAGCTCCGTTGATAGCGTATAACAAGATAACGGGAAACAATAGATGTGGGTTCTAGAGGTGGCCCCCGTGGCTTGGATCCACGTGGCACTTAGTTCCACACATCGTATATCAATAGCTCATGTATCCAGTAATGAGAATATCAGTAACGGGAAACAATCATGCAACAGGAATACATGAATATACATGCAATAATAAGACATGCACTATGAACGGTGATCTATATGACAAGAATATAGAAACAATACATGTATGTGTAACAATATTGTGTAAACATGATATAACTGTGTACCGAGTATCCATGTAACGATGATAACAATATATAAAATGACGGTATTCCATGAATTGGTGTATCCTGTACCAGTGGGACATGAATACGAAATAATAGTGTTCAGAGTATTCGTGTAACAGTATCCAGTGTAGAAACGTATCCGTGTAGCAGTGGTTCAATAACATGCAATAATCGTGTCGGTGTATCAGTATCTGTGAATAATAATATCTTGGAATGGGTATACAGAAAATACAATATCCAATGTACTAAAATGTTCGAGGAGGGTACATGTAGTAACAGTGTCTAGTGTGAGTCAGTTAACGATGATCATACCATATAATCGAGTATTAGATCTCCATATTTGTAATAAATATTACAATATTAATAATATTTAATTATCAATTTATTCGATAATTTACTTAGTAAAATTATTAACGTGTGAATCCCGATATTTAGAAAAGTCATCTATATTTTATATAAAGCAAGATTATTTTAATTAATATTATTTTATTCAGTAAAAATTTGGCTAGCTCTGAACGGTTCCCAAAATTCTGAAAAATAACAAATATTCTGCTGAGGAGTAATATGAAATCAGATTCTAGAAATATTGTCCTATTTGCAAGTTAGGCGACACCCGTTTAGCCTGATTTTTTGATAATTTCAGAAAAATCTCCAAAAATACCATAACGTAGATAATTCGATTCTAAGACACAAGGTGAAAGCAGATTCCCAATTCTACTCCGTTTGTGAATTCAAAATCGTAGAGCCGATTACCAGTATAGGTCGACACCGACTACGAAATTTTTTCAAAATAATCCAAAAAATTCTAGAAAAATTCTGAAAAATCTAACATATTGGAAAATAATATCTGAAACTGAAATCAACTCAATTTGACTACCAGAAGAGTTAGATCAACTTTGTACGCCATATCGAGTACTGATACTGTGATACGTACATCAAGGATCAGGGGATTACACTACAACCCTTTGGGCGCACAGACCGTCAGGTCTTTCAGCTCTGCCCGGTAGGTGAGACTATCGCTCAGCGCTTTATCACTAACTCTGTCCTGATGTAGTACACGATGGGCGCTGCTTCATGAGTGATGCAGAGCGGTTTACCTGCCACCACACGCGTGTGTTAGCATCACCACGAGCAGTAACCACTGTGAGCGTGATAGCCTTTAGCGCTTTGTACTAGCTTCGCTCCAACTTTACTTAGCTGCGCTTGATTGTTTGCTTATTTGCTAGTTGACTTTATTTCTGTTTTTCTCAGCCTTTGGGTTTTACTACTCTATTGATAGCTTAGTTGTCACCTGTTATATGCGTGTGTTTTATACTAACAATTTTGCAGGTACTTACTCTGCCTTTGGGCCTATCAGCCCTTTGGGCTCTCGCCATTTCCTCGATAGAGGGAGTGCGTTCAGACCATCAGGTCTCTTAGCAACGCTTGGTAGGTGGCCCTAGTGCTCAGCGCTTTGCTGCTAAATCCATTTGAGTGTAGTTACATGGTGAGAGTGGCTTCGCCACACGCGGTAGTATAGCGCTATATGCTCACTCCATCGTGTGCCTTTAGCCATGTCGCGAGCGGTAACCACGCCGAGCGTGATGACGTCTAGTGTTGTACGTTAGCTTCGCTTCAGCTTTGCATAGCTCCGCTTGGATGTTCGCTTGCTTGTTTGCCCGCTTGCTTACTTGATAATGTAATTATTATTCTTTTCTTAATGGTTGTGAAGAGTTTGAAACATTGCTTATACTATTTTTCAAAATTGCATTATTTTCTTGTATTTACACCGATCCCCTGTATCAGTAACATTTTTCTGTATTCATACCGATCTCCTGTATCGGTGCCATTTTCTGTATTGTGATACACGACAATTAATATCTACTGTTCCCTCACTTGACATGCTACCACCTGCATGCTACCATAAGCTATATTGATCACCTGATACCTACTTGTTATCACCTAACATCTGTATGTTATTACCTGACATTTGTATGTTATTACTTGTCTCCTGCCCTGCTTAACACTGTAGGCTGTCTAAAAATCACAAAGACAAGCCACCAAAACGCAGAGATTCAAGATCAAGGCGCGTTGGCTCAACGCCCGCGTTTCCGCATCAAGGCGTTGGCTCAACGCCCGCGTCTCAGCATCAAGGCGCGTTGGCTCAACGCCCGCGTCTCAACATCAAGGCGCGTTGGCTCAACGCCCGCGTCTCCGCATCAAGGCGCGTTGGCTCAACGCCCGCGTCTCAGCATCAAGGCGCGTTGGCTCAACGCCCGCGTCTCAGCAACAAGGTGCCCCCACCTTGGTTGTAACCACCCCGATTATGGCGCCATCCACCGCCCATGTAGCGGGGAAGTTGGCCCTCATCGTGGAGCACTTTTAGGGGGCACGATCACCCCCTAAAAACCCTATAAATAGTCCCGTTACTATGGAAGAGGGGGGGATTTTGGAGAAAGAAAAAAAAAGGAGAGATCATCGACAGAGAGAGAGAGCTCGACTCTTCAAGCCAGCTTGCTGCGTACAAATTGCTCTTGGCCTACCTTCTCTTTTAGAGTTTTGGTGGACGGGGCTGAGTTACTCCTTCTACCTACCAAGGAGAAGATCCCTCGACGGTACTGACGGTCATCTGGTCAACGGAGAACAAGATTCACTCTCCACCGCCACACGAAGAACCCAGCACTAAACAAAGGGGGAATTCAAGATTCAATATTCTCCCTCCCTTGTAACCGGAAGATTAGCCTGTTGTAATTTTTCATCTGATTCAAGGAAAAGTTGCTCCAGTCCGCTTTTAGACAGTTTTCTGTGTCCAACAAGAGATGGCGACTCCGCTGGGGACTACGTTTGTCACTGACGAACAAGCCGTGGCACAGGATGATCTCCTCCGTAGGGGGAAAATGGTCGAGACACTTGTTGTGGAGTTCGACCAGGCGAAGTATGAAGAGTTTCTCTCTTCTGGCTCCAAGAGCCCAAAGACCCGCGTCTGTCGCAGGGTCTCGGCGGGGAATGGCCTCGAAGCCCGACCTGAAGCTCTCTTGGGCGCCGCTGCTGTTGTCCACTGTGCCCAGCAAAGTTCACGCGTCAACGCCTCTCAGAAGGCCCGCGCGATCCCAAGCACAGTTGCTGTTGCGACCAACTCCGGCGCACAGAAAACCCGTGTCAACGTCTCTCAGGAGACCCGCGTGGTTAAACTCCCTGATGTTCAACATCAGGATGTTGTTGGTTTCTCTCCACCTCCTCGACGCAACCGGAATGCTGAGCGTCGACAGAGGAGACGTGCGCGTCAACTGCAAGTTGGAACCGTTGGTTGTCCAACTGAAGCTGGACGCAACGTACAGTCTCGCGCCTTGCCCGCGTCACGTCCAGTACGTGAAATCCGCGTTTGGCGGCCCAAGCGCGCAACTCCTCAAGTTGAGTCCTCTGAAGACCAACTTACCAAACGCCAGAATGAAGCTTCTGCGTATCGTCAAACGCAGGAAGCACGCACCCAAAGACGAGGCGCCCTGCAGCCCATTCTCTCTCACGCGGCTCAGCCCGGACGCACCAGGCAGCAACGCGATACTCGCGTCTCATCTCAACAGAGACGCCAGACGCGCTTTCCACAATCACGACGCGGAAACCGCGTCCCTGAAGTCTGCGTCCATTATGCACAGCACATGGATGCCTCCCGTCTTCGACGTTGTGAGGCTAGTCTCTTTGATCCCTCTTCCATGGATTTGAGGGATTATCTGACAAAGAAAAGAAGTGCCCACCAGGTCACTTCATCTTGCTGCTGCCAACGGCTTATCTCCATGCTTGCGGAGTGCCGTTGCGGGTCGAGTGTGCACCAGCAGTCCTTAGCTGGACAACTGACCTCGATTCCCCCGTCAGCCAAAAGAAGGCGCTCCCATAGAAGGAGAGTCTTCTCTGATATTGAATACCCGGAGCTTACTGCGAACATGACAAGCAGGAGCAAGGGGAACAACTTGCAGTCAGCTCAGACGAGTCCGAGTCTGACTCTGAACCAGAAGGGGTGTATCGACACACTCGCACCCGGACGGGGGCCATTCCCCCAATTGACTATAATGCCTTAGCCCACGGCATTAGAGCGAATGATTCCCACTCCGCCGTAGTGGAATCAGGGGCTTCGAACTCTTCCGTCGAGAAGGAGACCTCTGCCTACATGACAGGCACTCCTGAGGAGACGGCAAGACGTATAGAGCAGGTCCAGAAAGCACAAATGGACATGATTATTTCTCAGCAGGCGTCGATTGACTCCCTCAAGCAGGCGATTGCACAACTGCTGGAAGACAGGAGAAAATCTCCTCCTAGGAGGTCAAAGGGCAAAGGGAGAAAGGGAGAAAGCTCATCTTCCGAACCTTCTGAGGAGGCGCGACGATCTACTTCAAATTCGTCCAAATCTTCGTCGCACGACCCAGAAAAGGCTCATACTAAAAGAATGAGTCAACTGGAGCAACGCCTCAATGCCCTTGCCAGTCGCAAAGACCTCCAAGAAGTTGGAGTGGTCCGGCCCTATCCAGCTGAGTGGGATCTAGTCCCGTACCCTCCTAAGTTCAAGGCTCCAACCCTCCAAGCCTTCGATGGGAAGGGGTCCCCTAATCAGCACATCTACTACTTCAAATCCCAAACTGGGAATGTAGTAGATAATGACGCCATCCTGGCGCGACTATTCATCGGCACCCTGAAAGGGTTGGCCTTTGAGTGGTTCATGAAGCTCCCGGAAGGTTCTATTAAGAACTGGGGCGACTTGGAGAAGCTGTTCTTAACACGCTTCTTCGAAGATGACTCCGAGGTCACAATGCCCACCCTGTTGGCTACGAGACAGCGAAAGGGAGAGTCCGTCAAATCTTTCGTGGAGAGATTTCGGAACGTGGCACTCCGGTGTCCAAGCGGTATGACCCAGGCCACCCTGGTGGAAACGTGCCGCCACAACCTCCAAACCTCACTCCTTGCTCAAATAGGGGTTGCTGAAAGCCGCACCTGGAAACAATTAGTCCAACAAGGTGAACAGGCTGAGGAGATTGTTGCCCGCGTCAGGGCAGAAGAAGGCAAGCCTAGGCCGGAAAGGTCGACTAGGCGGGCACCAGACACATCCCTCCAAACAAAGCGGAAGGATAATTTGGCAACAGAGACCAAATCTCCCGCCAAACCTCAAACAGGCAAGGCGAGTGGCTCTTCAAGCCAACCCCGCGCCAACAAGCAGTATTCCTTCAAGGAGGAACATGTCGATTCGCTCTTCAAGCTACTCAACAAGAGCAATCGACTGAAGCTCCCTGAAATTAGGCGCCCGGAGGAAGTCGGCAAGACCGACAATCCCAACTACTGCATGTACCACAGGATGTTGGGACATCCTACCAAAAGCTGCTACGTCTTCAAGGACATCCTTCAGGCTTTGATTGACACGGAGGTGCTAAAGCTCCGACCAGAGCAGAAGAAGGTCACGGCTAATGTGACGTCGGTTCTCCAGTTCGGGAGACAACCTCCAACGCCTGCGGGGGTAACCCCTATTCCAAGGGGAGAATTAAGAGTGGTCAACACAGACCCTCACCAGCAGCAGGAGAAGGGCTTGGTACCAGTCCCTACGCCTCAAGGGGAAATTATGTGGGTCCACCCCGACCTAGTGGACAACCAGCAGTGGACTACTGTAACCAACAGGAAGTCCAAAGGTAAGGCAAAAGCTTCGTCCTGCCATGTGGTATGTGCTTCCTCCCGAGAAGCAGAGGATGATGTTCCCTCACTGACTGATTCAGAAGAGGAAACCATAGTCTTGGCCGCAGAGCCCAACCAACCAATGACGGGGACTCGTTCAGGACAGCCCTACTTGAAGCAGTACGGCGAAGTGGCGGCAAACCCTCCACAACCGGCTGCAGAGCCAACTAGGCCCTCCACGAAACCACCTGTGGAGAAGCAGAAGGAGACTCGATTCTCTCGAGCCCTTCAAAGAGGCATCGCGGAAGGGTCTTCGGCACCTTACCGCTTTGATGTCCTGGCTCAGCTGGCCAATATACCGGCACGCATTACCTTGTATGAACTTCTTAGACTATCAAAGTCGACCAGGGAAGCTCTGCAAGAAGCTCTGACAAATGCTGAGGTCTTCATGACCCAGGTGCCGAAGGAAGAAGATGTAGAGGATTGCCTCCACACCTCCCAGAATACCCCCTGCATCACCTTCACGGCAGATGATATGCAGGTCAAAGGGAAGCATGATCGACCCCTGTACTTCACAGGTTATATCGGATCATCTGAGGTGAACCGCATTCAGGTAGATCCAGGGTCCGCATTGAGCATCATGCCTCGCCGAGTCATGCAACACCTCGGCATCCCTACTTACCGTCTGAGCCCTACACAGACGACCATCTACGGGTTCAATGCCAATGGCACCCGTCCGATGGGGAAGATCAAGCTCAAGTGCCAGATTGGGAGCCTCAAATCGGAGGTGACGTGCTACGTCATCGATGCCGACACTTCCTACAATCTGCTGCTGGGACGACCATGGATTCACCGCAACTCCATCGTTCCCTCCACTCTTCACCAAGTCATGAAATACATTGACGCGAGTGGGAAGGTGCAAACGTTGGTTGCCGAAAGGTATCCGTTTAAGGGGGTCGAAAATTATTTCACGGACTCCCTCCTATATCAGGATCCGGTGGATGAAACCCCGCAACTGGAGGTGCCAGACTCTGGTAATGAGGCCGACACTGAGACCGAGCAAGAAGAGTGCTTGTGGAAGTTGGAACCACTTGTAAAGAGCACTAATAAGCTCGATGTTGATAATGCCACCGACGATGCAGGCGGCTGGTATATTAATGAGAATTTAGACTTTGAGTACTTCTCTGCGTGTGCATCCGATTCAATACCATCGGATACTAGTACCGACGTAGACGATGACATCTGGTCGGCAATGGATACTTTGACATCATTGCATGTACCAGTAAAATCATCTTTCGGGACATACCAGGATAATGGTGATGCGCAGGAATCTATATTCATGGTTCCGACAAGACGAAAAGGCCAAAAACCAATCCTGTTTGGGCGAATGACGACTGAACCAACTCCCCGCGAAGAATCAGAAAGTGAGGAGGAATCCCCTCAGCTCAGTCATTATGAACCAAAAACGCTCAAAATGATGAAATGCATGGGGTATGACCTAACCAACAGACCCGGGTTGAACTTCGGCAAAGGAAGAAGAACGCTACTTCGATCCTTTGTGCCGAAAGGGAAGGCCCCCGATTATTATCATCGGACGCGCAGGGGGTTGGGCTATGTATCAACTCCGGTCCCATCAGCCTCCGATTCTCAAGAATCGTCGAGCAACGATTACTCTTCAGACACATCATCTTGGGAGTCAGATGTCAGTGTCGGCAACATCTTCAAGGAACTTTCAGTGAACATGGTTTCGACAAGCCACCTGGAAGATGGAAATGAAGAAATGATCCAACCTAATACAGATCCTTGGATCAAACATTTAAATGCTCTTTGGGATACCCGCTTTGAACAGCGTGAGCCACCCACAGAAGACAAGGTTGTTCAGATCAACCTAGGAGATGAGGCTAACCCTAAGCCCATCTTCATAAGTGACGGCCTGTCACCTTCAGAGAAGAAGGATCTAATATCTCTTGTACAAGAGTATATAGACGTCTTCGCCTGGAATTATGAGGACATGCCAGGACTTGATCCTCAAGTGGCCATGCACCGCCTCAACATCAATCCGGACGTAAAACCTGTCAAACAACAGCAGCGACGGTTTCGCCCAGAAATAATGGAGGCAATTCAATCAGAAGTCAGAAAACTCATTGATTCTGGCTTCATCAGAGAAGAACAGCATCCCGACTGGGTGGCCAACATCGTCCCCGTGTCCAAGAAGAACGGGAAGATCAGGATCTGCATCGACTTCCGTGATCTAAACGAGGCCTGCCCCAAGGACGAATTCCCATTGCCAATCACAGATGTCATGATTGACAATACTTGTGGATTCGAACGAATGTCCTTCATGGACGGATTCTCAGGATACAATCAAATCAAAATGTATCCTGATGACGAAAAGCATACCTCCTTCAGGACACCCCTAGGAGTGTATTGCTACACCGTCATGCCCTTCGGACTGAAGAATGCAGGGGCAACATATCAAAGGGCCATGAATGCCATTTTCCATCAGCAACTACGCAAAACGGTGGAATGTTATGTTGATGACATCGCGGTAAAAAGCCGCGCTAAAGGCGATCACGTAGCAGACCTGAAGGTGGTCTTTGACATCATGCGGGCTCATCAATTGAAGATGAATCCCACAAAGTCCTTCCTGGGGGTAGCCAGTGGCAAATTCCTAGGATTTGTTGTGACTTCCACAGGAATCCATTTGGACCCGGAAAAGATCCGCGCTATCCAGAAGATGCAACCCCCGAAAAGCCTCAAGGAGCTCAGGGGATTACAAGGACGATTGGCGTACATCCGCAGGTTCATCTCAAACCTTTCCGGAAGATGCCAACCCTTCGCTAAGCTGATGAAGAAGGGTGTCTCATTCATTTGGGATGACGCTTGCCAACAAGCGTTCGAGGAAATCAAGCAATACCTCACCCAACCACCAGTCCTTGCAGCTCCAGTATCCGGAAAGCCGTTTCTGGTGTACGTCCGAGCAATGGATCATTCTTTGGGAGCTCTACTAGCTCAGAATGACGATCAGGGACGTGAGCAAGCAATCTACTATCTAAGTAGAACAATGATCGGAGCCGAACATCGGTATAACCCGATCGAGAAGGAATGTTTGGCACTGGTGTTCGCTATCCAGAAAATGCGACACTATCTGGTTGGCCAAACTATAAATGTCATATCAAAAGTCAACCCTCTGAGGTTACTTATGACTAAGCCTTCTTCACTAAATGGCCGGCTGGCAAAATGGGCCATGCTGCTATCCCAGTATGATATGCACTTTCTGCCGCAAAAAGCTATTAAGGGACAAGCGGTGGCGGACTTCTTAGCTGAACACCCAGATCCGAGGGCAGTCAAACTCTACGAGGATCTCCCAGACGAAGTGGCCGAAGTCTACCTGACTCAGACATCGTTCGAAAGTCAAGTATGGCAACTTTTCTTCGACGGTGCATCAAGGACAAACCCCAAGGGACACGTAGTGGCGGGGGTAGGAGTAGTACTTGTCTCCCCACAAAATTATGTGATCCCCCGAGCTGTCTCACTGACCGAGCCTTGTTCCAATAATGTGGCGGAATACAACGCTCTTTTGATTGGGATGCAATTCGCCGATGAGATTGGCGTTAAAAATCTCGAGGCATACGGTGACTCTAAACTCATCGTCAGCCAAGTTCGCGGGGAGTACGAAGTCAGACATGAAGACTTGGTACCCTATTACAATGCAACTATCCGCATGGCCGAGGGATTTACAAGCTTCTACATCGACCATGTACCACGCAGGCAAAATGCGCACGCTGATGCACTCGCATCCCTGGCTGCCTCCTTAGCTCTTCCAGCTGGAGCAATGGAGAAGATATTCGTCTACAGGCACGACCTGTATTGCCCGAGAAATGCTCTTGAGGATTATCAGGAGTCAACGGGAGGTCGTCACCGCGAAGAAGCACTTGAAGCGTCAACCGGTCCAGAGCCTAGAGACTGGCGGTTCCCCTACATTGATTTCGTCTTGTATGGCATCCTGCCTGAAGACACCAAAGAGGCGGCTGCCATTCGAAGGAAAGCCCCCAAATTCTATTATAATGCGATTACGCGAACATTGTATCGTCGATCGCATGACGGGATCTTACTCCGGTGCCTCTCACCAAACGAGGCCCAGGAGGTATTGAAAGAGGCTCACGACGGTACGTGCGGAGCCCATCAACCTGGCCCAAAACTGGCACATCGACTCCAAAGGTTGGGTTACTATTGGCCCAAGATGGTTGCCGACGCCGTCGCCTATGCCAAAAGATGTCATGCTTGCCAAATACATGGAGATTTTATCCATCAAGCACCAGGGTACCTCCACTCTACGACCTCTACATGGCCATTTGAAATGTGGGGGATGGATGTGGTTGGTCCTATCAGCCCTCCATCATCAAAAGGACATCGGTTCATTCTAGCAATAACTGATTACTTCTCCAAATGGGCCGAAGCCATTCCTTTGAAGGAGGTGAAGTCGTCCAACGTGATCAAGTTCGTAAAACATCACGTTATTTACCGTTTCGGTGTACCTCGGCGGATTGTCCATGACAATGGACCCCAGTTCATCAGCCAGGCGTTCCAGAGATTCTGCGCTAAGTTCAGAATCCAGAGTGTGTCTTCAACGGCATACTACCCTGCCGCCAATGGCCTCGCAGAAGCTTTCAACAAGACCATTGGCAAGCTTCTCAAAAAATTCGTCTCGAAGAGTCAACGCGATTGGGACGACAAGCTAGGCGAATGCTTATGGGCCTATCGCACAACAGTGCGAACCCCGACAAAGGCCACGCCATTTTTCTTGGTGTACGGATGTGAAGCCGTGCTTCCCCTGGAAATCCAAATTCCATCTCTACGCGTCGCCTTGACAGCGGAGATGACGACAGAGGAGAAGCATCGACAGCGACTCCAGGAACTGGAGGCTTTAGACGACAAGCGTCTGCAAGCCCAACAGCAAATTGAGCTCTACCAAGCTCGAATCACCAGAGCCTTCAACAAGAAAGTTAAAGTACGAACCTTCAAGAAAGGCGATCTTGTCTTAGCCGTCAGAAGACCCATGGTGATGACGCACAAGACAAAAGGAAAATTCCAACCCAAATGGGAAGGACCGTTTGTGGTAGAGTCAGTCTACTCAAATGGATCATATCGCCTCATAACTTCGAATGGCGATACACTCATGATGCCAATCAATGGCAAATTCTTGAAGAAATACTATCCCTAGACAGTATTCTTCCACTGATCAAGTTAAAAATACACCTCTGATCAGAAACATCCGACGCCTCCGACGGCTAAGGATAGAGGAAAATGTTGGCTTCTAAGCCCAACATAAGTCTTCGACAACTCATCATGCTGAGGGGAATAGCATGGCTAGCCCAACTCAAACGGTAGTTGGTAAAGGCATCTCAAATCCGTTGATAGCTGAGGGTTTGCTAAAAATCCTAAGTGGACTTGAGTCCACTCTTTCCTCCAAAATCCCTTACCAATTCTCATCCATAGAATGGTAGGACCACAAAATGCAATCATTACTACGTTAACACTATACCTCTGGTAATGAATACTCTTTGTCGAGTATAAACTTTGCTTGTTAACTCTGCATAGAGTAACAAACTCTCAAATTTGTCAAGTTAACACTATACCTCTGGCATTTCAAATTCCACTTGTCAATTCTCATCAATAGAATGACAGGTCCTCAAATTGCTCTTATCACGAGCCAATTCTTGTCAAGTTAACATTACACCTCTGACAAACTACTGTTTAAGTTAACATTACACCTCTAAGCAGTACATCGAGTGCCTGTCAAGTTAATATCACACCTCTGATAGTCACCTTTCTTCAGACTTCCGTATCGAAGCTGAAATGGACGATGCCAAGTTAACACTACACTTCTAGCATCCGAGTCATCGCTAAGTTCAACAATACACCTATGGCCATGACCTTTCCTCGACTTCTTTGTCAAAGTCGAGACGACTAATGCCAAGTTCAACATTACACCTCTAGCATTATCCTCACTGTTAAGTTAAACATCACACCTATGACAGTGACTTCCTCAGTTTTCCCAAATAAAACTGAGATGCTGATGAGTTAAGTTAATATCACACCTCTAACTCATGTCCTTGTCAAGTTAACATTACACTTCTGACAAGACTACTTCTAAACCGTTAAGTTAATATCACACCTCTAACGGTAAAGACCTTCTTAGATTCCCCGCGAGTCTAGTCTCATTTGATACTCTCCCCGACAGAGTATCAAGTTCATTTAGAAACATTGTTGGTTAACATTACACCGTTAACAATGTTTCCTTCAAACTCCCCAGCTGATCTTAAATCAAGTTAATCCCAAATCCTTGATAAAAGTTCATCTTCCCTGGGGGTACGAACTCCACTTGTCACTTTCTTTTACAAAGTGGCAGGCTCACCAAAAAATCATCCCATCCCTGTCAAGTTAATATCACACCTCTGACAGTATCATGAAAACTCCTGAAATAGGATCTTTCCTTACAAATCTTGACTTATTAAGATTACCACTATAATTTTGATAAGGTCAAAAGATTCCTTGCTTCTACGTGTCTAACTGAAGACAAAAAGTTAAGACAATGAAGGAGGTAAAAAGAAAAGTGTCACTTTTATTTATATATCCAAGCATATGAAAGTGATACAAAACGCTCTCTTATACAATAAGATGAGTGTTACAATTAAGGAGTACAAAGAAGTCCCTCTCTCTCTCAGAGGCCGTACTCACTCCTTGAAACCGCATCTGATCCCAGGTGCACAATTGGAGCCGATTGCGCCATGGCGATGACGCAAAAGTCGAAAGCGCCCTAGCTGACTAAGCTAAGAGCAATGGTGTTCTTGAGGTCCAGCGACAGCAGAAAGTCCTGCAACCCTTCATTCATCACCATCCCTTTCCCCAGCAGGCCATCCAACGGAGTGTCCTCGATGTCACTTCTGGAGTAGGGAGAGGAAGAGGATCTTTCCGCCACCGCAACCGCCGGAACCTCCTCGCCGTCATACTTGACCTGACCATCTCTTGCCATCAGACATGGTTGGTGCAGAAGATCTGAAGAGACCTTGGCGAGATTTGGGTCCTCGTCGGAGATATAATTTACTCTCTCACAAACGACGAGGACCATAATTTACTCTCTTACAAACGAACATTGAGCAAGTTCGCCCGCCGATATATTCTTTCCGGGGCCCAGCAAACCTGAAAAAGGACGAGCAAGCCTACCTGCAAAGAATAAACAAGAGAGTTAGAAAATCTGGAACTTAGTACACTTCGACAAAGAAAACTAAGTGACAGACGCGGCAGTCATTGAAGACTTCAGACGCGGGAACAACCCGCACGGTCAAACCACCGCGTCGGCAGAAACAGACGCGAGTCAAAACTGTGCCACGCACAGGATTCAAACGCGGCCTCAGTTTGCACCCGCGCTTAATGCACAAGACGCGAAAAACTTCAGAACGCCGAAAATTGCCATCTCTCTGTTGGGTGAACAGGAGTTGCAAGATTCAGGTCTGAAACGCGCCAAGGCAATGGCCATGAGCAAAGCCAGCGTCAAGAGCCCGCGTTCAGAGAAGTTCAAGTCACCGGCACAAATTCCAGAATAGGAATGCACCAGGATTTCATTCAGATGGCTATGCCAAAGTACAGGCTATGGACATCATCGGGGTGACATACCAGCAGAGGCCCCTGTCCAGAGTTGGCCACTCTGCATCCAAATGCGGGCGCGCAAGATGATCCGAGAGAGGATTCCTTCTGAAGAGACCAAACAGAAGCATGAGAGCTCTGGGTCATCTTCATCCACGGGGTCACCTTCACCCATGAAGACGGTTCTCTGAAAGATAACTCAAGGCGTGGTCTCTCAGAGCAAACAAAAGAAAACAATCCAAGTTTGGATTATTGAAAAGGGGGCACACCCTATTTATAGGCAATTCTCAACAACTGCCATTAATGGTGCGTCAATCGGAACCGTCGCGCACGACTGTCAAAGCCCAATCAAAAACGGACGCGTGGAACGCTGCTTTGGAAACCGTCGAAGTGCGCCGGTTTTTCAACCGCCAGCGTCGGTTCTGCATGCGAGAGCATTAACGCCTAAATCCATTGAGAGGCCGACGCGTGGATAACTGCCTTGGGAAGCAACGAACGACCCAGATTCCCAATCGACAGCGAAGACTTGACGTTCAAAGATCTCCTAAAATCTTTTAAGTCAGGTTGCATTAAACGCAGATGGGAAAGCCGCGTCCCTTCAGCAGACAAGGCTGCGTCTCTTGCGCCTGCCCGATCTGCGCAAAACATATTTGCGTTATTCAGAGCCGCGTCTCACCTTGAGATTGACGCTGCGTCTCACTCCATGGACTGACGGCCGCGTCTCACTTTATGGATCAATACCGCGTCTCATCTTTTGATTGACGCTGCGTCTCATCAAGAAGACCGCGTATCAATCTGTGATTGACGCCGCGTCTCATCAAAAGGACTTAGTGAAATCTAAGTTCCTAGTGAATGATGACCGCGTCTCACTCTGTGATTGACGCTGCGTCTCATCAAAAGGACTTAGTGAAATCTAAGTTCAGGTGGACTGACGCCGCGTCTCATTAAAAGAACTTAGTCCTATCTAAGTTTAGTATTCACAGCCAGTGATCAAGAAGTTGGGTTCATCCGCAGCTAAGCAAAGAAGGTGGAGCCAAAAACTTCGAAACTTTTATATCAAAAGAATGATAAAAGTGGATACAAAACACTCTTGATAAATTGAGTGTCCTTTTCTTTACAAAAAGAAAAAGAAAAGAAGGCTAAATGTCCTGGTTCGCCAAGGAACGGATTTGTTCCCTAAGGCGGTGAATCTCGTGTTGGAGTGCCCTTTCAGCTTCCATAATGGCCTGGTTCCGCAGCTCCGCTTCGGATAAGAAATTTCTTGCGGCCAGCTGCGTACGCAGAGACTCCACCCTGGAAGAATGTAGAGACAGACTCTCTTCAGCTCGCGCCTTAGCAGCCCGTTGCTCCTCTAGCTCCTTCTTGAGGGTAACAAGCTTCTCCTCATTGAGCGCAAGCACAGCTTCTGCCCTGGCAATGGTGTCCCGAGCCCTGATGATGACTTGCTCTGTGCTCTGCACGGTAAGCTCGGATTCCCTTGAATCGTCAGCTAGTTTCTGACATTCAGCCTGGGAATATTCGAGGCTGCGAATCTCTGCAGCGATTTGTGCCTCAGCCTCCTGTCGCTCTCGCTCTTGAGCAGCTAGGAGCCTGGTCAAGGTGGCCTGGGCCTCACCAAAAGAGCCAGCATCTTCCAAAGACTCCAGCTCCTGCAGGCCGTCTCCCAGTTGCTCCACCACCCGCAGACACGCCTTGGCAAGTGAGGGGCCTCCGGTTAATTCGACATTCACAGCCAGATTTTTAAGAAGCGTCTGGGCAAACTGAAAGGTGCTGTTTCCACGTAAGATGAGATCAATACATGATCCCATCGAAGCGAAGAATTGTTGCACCATCTGACGTGCCAGTTCCCCCATGTCTTCACCACCTAGGAAGCTTCCCGACCCCTTTTCTGTCACGGGATAAGGGATATAGAGCGGATCCTCTCGCACCAGAGCCGTGCTGGCCGTCGATACGGCAAGAGCTAGACTGGCCGCTGACGCTTCCGGAGGTACTACCTCTGCAGGAGCCTCCACGACCAATGAGGGAGTAGTAAGCACAACCTCCTCAGAAACCTCCACCGAGACTTGAGCTGTATGGCCTTCTGGAAGGGTACCAACCATCGGACTCTCCACCTGAGCCCCCTCAGTCCTCTCTGCAAGTTATCGCAGCGTCAGCCACAATGATGGAAAAGCGAAACATTCAAAATATCAGAACTTCCTTACCATCTGGGAGGTCCAGAGACGCCGAATCCTTGGGCAAGTCCTGCGGAGTGGAAGTCTCCCTAGCTCCAATGGTAACCCCTTCATCCTGCAGAGTGGGTTCTTCCCCGGCCTTAGGGGTTGCCTCCTCTTCCGGCAAAGGAGAAGCCTCCCCGGCATCAGTAGTTGCCCCCGCTGGAGTTATCTCGGCAACTGAAGCCGTAACCCCTTCTGGCTGGGTCAACTCTTGTACCATCTCCTCGATCTGCGAGGAGGATGCAGCTTCGACGTTCTCAGCCAATCCTGCAACATAAAAGGGAGAATGTTAAGGTCTCTTCTTCAAAATTAAAAGGGAAAGCAGGTCAAAAGGTGAAAAGAGTACCTCCCACAGGAGTAATCGTCAGCTGTGATACCGTTGACGGCTCACCCCCATATAGCTCTTCCTCTGAAATATGGGAGAACTTACTCGGATCAGGAAAAGTGGGTTCATCACCGTAATCAACATCGTC
This sequence comes from Agave tequilana, assembly GCA_038442645.1. Lineage (NCBI taxonomy): Eukaryota > Viridiplantae > Streptophyta > Magnoliopsida > Asparagales > Asparagaceae > Agave > Agave tequilana. The sequence goes on from JAVJIF010030444.1 coordinate 118,216, forward strand.
TTCAAACTGGCTTTCCCCTGAGAGTGAGGAAGACGATAGCGCCTCGCGCGAAACCCCTGCAGGTGGAGCCTTGTCCCCAACTACCCCAGTGGTAGGGCTGGGGTCAGCCATCCGAGGACTGGAAATGAAGACAGACGGAGACCCGGGCTGTTGAGCTGAGGAAGACTCGGGCTGAGCCGACACCCCCGGAATATTGACATCTCCTCCGCTCATTATATCAACCTCTAGCTGCTCATCCTCGTCAGTGGCGGCGGATCGATCAACGAGCTCCCCTTCCTCCGCAGACCCGTGGCCTCTGCTAAGTGACCTGGGAGCACGGACTAGAGGAGTTTCTTCTTCAGCTATCTCTTCCTCCCTCAGTGCCTCAACGACAGCAGGGAGCTCTTCAGATCGAGAGACTTCGGTTGTCAAGTCTCTTCGAACCTTCTTCGGAGTGGGTTCAGCAGTGGGAGTAGAGCCTTGACGACGCTTGCTCACCGCCTGTCGAGACTTAGTTGCTTGCGGCTCTGCCCTAGACGCTTGTGGCTCCGCCCTTGGTAGTCGTGGCTCCATGGCTCGTGGCTCCTTTCTCATTCTTCGCCCGACCTCCTTTTGGGCCTTCAGGTACTGTTCTACGAGCTTCGTCGGCTTACTAGAATCCGTCCTTGCCTCGAGACTTGCATTGATGCTCTCGATGCATGAAGACGCCGGAAAAAAGTCTGGTGTTTGGATGGCCTGGGAGTACCAAGTGCAGAAACTGAAGCTCGTACGGCACTTGGGCCCTTCGAGAGGTAGACGGAAAGTTACTCCCGTCCCTCCAGCCACACTATAGTACCAGGCCCGAGCACCCTCGAACAGGTTCCCTTCGAAGGCGAGTCGAGCATTGGGGTTCCCGACATAGAGCTGATCATAGCCGAACTGTCGAGCGAAGCGATTCGGCATGTACGGCTCAATGGTGCATGATGTCCCTTGTCGGAAAAGCACATATCCGGGCCGGATATTGAGCAACCACCAGAAGGCTCCCGCGGATAACCTCGTGAAGTCATCTGGGCCAACAGAATCAACAAGTAGATCCCCGGGAGATGCACCAGGGATCTGGGGGAGGCAGCGATTGAGCTGGTAGTTCGCAGGGTCAGAAAGGCACTTCCGGACGTAATATATATAAGGATCACGCCATTTCAAACCCTCCAATCGCTGTACAAAAGGGACAGAACTCTCCCTCCAACGCACCGCCGTCATCAAGGAAGGGCAATGCATCACGTACCAAGCCATGAGGTACGTGTAAGGCAGCTCGACACGAGGGTTGGGACGCTTCACCGTCGGACTCCCCTCTGAGTCAACATACGGCTTTCCCTCGGAGTCTGCAGTTTTCGATGGCTCGCAGAAACTCTTAGTGAGCGCCCGCAGCCCGCTCTGAATACCAGCCGCCACGGCCGGGAGAAGGGCTATGGGGTTGCCATGAGCCAGGAGCACCGCCGGGTACACCACGTCAGCAACAATGACTTCATGTGGCAGCGTGGGCACCACACAGCGCTTCAGCCACAGCATCAGAAAGCCCGCCAACAGCGCCCGATCGGAGATAGGGGTCCGGGCTTGATGGTGAAAGCTCTCAAAAACCAAGTCAGGGTCGAAACCATCCTCATTCGACTCCGTGGTGTAGAAACTGTCAGGAGCCTGGTCGATCCTGTCTTCAATCTCCGTGTCGGAGCTGGGAGCCAATCGGGTTATCAGATGGTCTTTGGTGTTGACGTTGTTGAACAAGTAACTGGCCCAAGACAGTTGCTTGACTCCCTGCGACCGCCATTTGGTTATTTGGCCGCAAATGTGGAAGTGACATAGCACGTCCCAGTAGGTCTCATATATGAGGGGAAACTCCTCCTTCAAATAGTGAAGCTCCACCGTGGTCGAGACATATTCCTCATAGGGAATGTCCCCTGTCGACAGCCCCGAGACCTCATGCAGCTCGTGCAGAGCAAGGCCCATCTCCCCGACCGGAGTGAAGAACGTTCCCGTCAAAGAATTATAACGCTCTAGAATCCCGAAGAAGTTCTGAGAGCTTTGAGGGATCCCCCACTGCACGGCTCTGACCGCTGGGTACAATCCCACATGCTTTAGCAGATCCCCGAGCTCGGTGAGGACAAAGCCGACCATCCTGCCCCACCAATAGTTCTCCGTGGAACGGACCCACCCCGGTGCACGGAACCCAACGGGATAATCACCCTCCGCTTCCATGAATGCGTTGAGGAAGGTAGTACCAAGTTGTGGTATCTCCCCAGCCGGAACATCAGACTTGCGCGACCCAAGGAAAAGGCCGATAACTGACCTGTCATGGCTATCATGACAGTACACTTTGTGGGAGCCCAAATCACCGAGAGTAATCTCAGGGACATATCGAGAGAGGTCCCATTCCATCTTCCGAGGGACGGACATGTGCTGGAAGTAGGACAGCGGGAACATCCTCTCCATGTTCGGAAGAAAGAATCTTCCACCCCTTATTTGACGGAGCCATTTGTAAGTCCCGTCATATACGCGATAGCCGCCATCGTGGATACGATCTCCGAAGAAGAAGGCAGGCTTCTCCAGTTTGATGCCAGCATCCGTTGCAAATGCTGCATCAGTCATAAGCACCCGAAGAGTCCTCATGTCAACATTTGAGAGCCTCTCCCCACGAGCCTGCGACTTGTCAGCTGTCACAGGAACAGTCCTTTGTAACACAAAGGTCAAGTCCCGGTCAGCACCCCCTACATGTCCAAAGTGGCGCTTCTTGGCGAGTGAAGTAGCAGGGCGTGGCGCTGCAAAAAGAAAAGGACACTTAGTTAGATACCCTATCAAAAGCAAGGAAAAAATGCTAAGTGTTCATAATCCGAACGCAGAAGAGATACTGGACGCAGGAATTATCAAATCCGCGTCCAGACCTGCGCATCCACGCAGAAGAGACACTGGACGCAGGAATTATCAAATCCGCGTCCAGACCTGCGCATCCACGCAGAAGAGGCACTGGACGCAGGAATTATCAAATTCGCGTCCAGACCTACGGGATCGGCGTCTCCACAACATTCTCCTTGATGTCACTTCTGAGGTGCGAAAAGAAGGGAGTTATCCACCGTAACCCTTCCACCACCATAATCGCCAGAAGTTAAGGAGGGTAACTCCCTTCCTTTCACATCCCCAGATGTCAAAATGCTTGGACTCGGGTGCCAGATGAAACAGAACACAAGGATCAAATCTGCGTTCTGTAAACTAAGTCCGCGTCTGAACCCTTCACAATTAGAAAATATTCTAAGTGAAGAATCTGAAGCGCAGGACCCAATGGCGCGAGGGTCCTAACCCGCGTCATGGTTATCAACCCAAAGACTGCGTCTGGGAATCAAACACGATTTAAATTCGTGTGTTAAGGGTTCTTAAAAGGTTCTTGGAACTTCCTTTAATGGCGAAACTTCCGCCTAAAAGGCATTTACCTTGGAGACCTTGAAGAACAACATCCTGCGCAGAGGAGGAACTGCCCCTCCGGGCATCGGCGACGGTCGCCTTTGAAGAAGAAGCAATCGGCTTGGTCTTGGGAGCCATGGCTAATTCGATCCAAGGTTCAAGAAGATGAACTGAAGAGGAAGTTCTCTTTCTTAATCTTATCAACGAGTGCGTTCGGAGAAGAAGAGGAATCCTCCCAACTGTGGCCTTTTATAGGCACAAGGATTCGCGAAGATACGCGGCGTATGGCTCGATGAAGTCCGCGGCGAATCTCTGTTCGACGCGTGGAACAAAATCACTTTAACCCACAGAGAAGATCATGCGCCACAACTCTACACGAACCGTCGCTCGACACGTGGCACGGATCATTTAATGCGCCAGGAAATCCGCGCGCCAAAAGGCGAAATCCTTTCGGTTCCCCAGGCCAACTGGCAGAGCAATCATGACGTGGCACGCACCCGACGGCCATGTCTCTTCGATGGCTATGCCCCGTCAGCATCGCCATAAATGCGCCCAGACAATCGCATCTATATTCAAAAGATGCGTCTCTCCGGAGTTCGCGTCTTCAGCTGAACATCGCGTCTGCCTTATGAAGATCAGTCGCGTCTCCATTGCCAAAGGACGCACGTTACAGAAATCGCGCCTTTACAGCAGTACCATCTCTGCTTTTTGAAAAAGAACCTGCGTTTGGCCTCCTGCTTCTGCAAAATCAGTTCAACAGTACACTGACGCAAGCAGACGACCAACCACTCCTGGCTTAAAGCGCGCCAGTGACAGACTAAAAGCAATCGGGGAGGTTTAGACTGTGCATCTAGACACTCAACATGATCAACTCTGGGGGCTTCAAAGAGTTCAACAGTACACTCACGAAGACCAACTCCAGATAAGATTAAACTCGGAGCATCAACAGTCTAGTCATGAAGGCGAACTCAGCTAGAGTCCAAAGTATTTCGAAATCCGTCCCAGTTAACTGCGGAATGTCGAAAACTTTGGAGGGGGTTCTGTAGGCTGTCTAAAAATCACAAAGACAAGCCACCAAAACGCAGAGATTCAAGATCAAGGCGCGTTGGCTCAACGCCCGCGTCTCAGCATCAAGGCGCGTTGGCTCAACGCCCGCGTCTCAGCATCAAGGCGCGTTGGCTCAACGCCCGCGTCTCAGCATCAAGGCGCGTTGGCTCAACGCCCGCGTCTCCGCATCAAGGCGCGTTGGCTCAACGCCCGCGTCTCAGCATCAAGGCGCGTTGGCTCAACGCCCGCGTCTCAGCAACAAGGTGCCCCCACCTTGGTTGTAACCACCCCGATTATGGCGCCATCCACCGCCCATGTAGCGGGGAAGTTGGCCCTCATCGTGGAGCACTTTTAGGGGGCACGATCACCCCCTAAAAACCCTATAAATAGTCCCGTTACTATGGAAGAGGGGGGGATTTTGGAGAAAGAAAAAAAAAGGAGAGATCATCGACAGAGAGAGAGCTCGACTCTTCAAGCCAGCTTGCTGCGTACAAGTTGCTCTTGGCCTACCTTCTCTTTTAGAGTTTTGGTGGACGGGGCTGAGTTACTCCTTCTACCTACCAAGGAGAAGATCCCTCGACGGTACTGACGGTCATCTGGTCAACGGAGAACAAGATTCACTCTCCACCGCCACACGAAGAACCCAGCACTAAACAAAGGGGGAATTCAAGATTCAATATTCTCCCTCCCTTGTAACCGGAAGATTAGCCTGTTGTAATTTTTCATCTGATTCAAGGAAAAGTTGCTCCAGTCCGCTTTTAGACAGTTTTCCGTGTCCAACAAACACCTGATTTGTGATTATCATATTATGACAATCTTGTAACTGTTATACTGTATTATATACAATGACCTATATCCCGAGTACTCAGTACTCTTGAATTTCTAAACCTGACATGCTTCTGTTCTTCTTGTAAATTGAAATTTACATAATAAACTATAAAAAGAACAACTCACATCAGGTAAGGAAAAAACTGATGGACTTCAAATGGTGAAATGTTTATAGTGGTATTAGATATGTTGTGCAAGTAAAACTTTCGAATCTACCTGAGAGCCTCCAGGTGTTCGAGGGGAGCGCTGGCTCCCTACCGCTTGTTACATTCATAAATGGGCATACAATAAGACCCACCTCCTGTATGCCATATGGTCAATTCTGTAACACCAGCAATAGAACACCCTGGGTTGTAGTCCCGGGCATGTATGAAATACACCTAGTGGAGGGGGTGAATAGATGTTTTGTTAATCAAATGCAATTTTAAGACTACTTATGATGAGTTATGCAAACGATCACTCAAAACAAGAATTTGAAGCCGAATTCCCCGTGAAAGGCTCTAGAACTTCTCCTCTTGATTCCTCTAGATAATGAATTGAGGTGCTCAATTGCCTCCTCGTTGAGATGAGTATAGATCGGTAATGAAAATGATGGAATGAAAGCAATTATAGAATGCAAGATAAATAATTTCTCAAGTATAAAAAAAAATGAAAAGCAATAGAGAGCAAGACACAATCAAATGTAAACACAAGGGAATTTGTTTCGAGATTGAGCCACCGATCTACGTCCCCTCCTTCACCACTATGAAGGTTTCACTATCCTCTAAGAGATTTCCACCAAGGGACCTTACAAAAAAGAATTACAACCTGGTCTACACAAGACAGGAGTACACAACTCTACCAACTCAACCCTCTACAGAAGAGGTAGCACAAAGCCAATTGAGATTACAAAGCACTTGGTGGTCTAAAAAGATCACAAACACTCTCTCTTACAACTTCCTGCAGAGTAGAATATGAAGTATTGCTTAAGAAGCTAAGTGAGAGAAGAAATTCAGTAAGAAAGAATATAGTAGTTTTAAAACCAACTTAAAATAGCTTTGGAAAGAGAGAACTTGGAGATTGAAAGCGAGAAAAACTATTCTTTTTAGAAACAAACTTGAAAACTTGTATATTTTTCTTGTCTAAAATCAAAACCCATGACCCATATGTATTTTTCTTATCATTTATAAATCATATTAGGCTATTTGGGGTGTGTTTAGACACTTGGAAACCAAAAATGCCTGTTAAAATCCTCTAAAAATAAAACAGATTCAAAAACTAACCGTTATGGCCATCTGACAGCCAGTCGGTCGACCGGCCGGTTGACCGATAGGTCATCCAAAATAGAGCCGTTGGCTCCAGTCGACCGGGCGGTCGACCGCTCAGTATTTTAAAAAGAGAATTTTAAACTGTCGGTCGATCGACCCCAACCGAGAGTTAGGGTCTCTCAGTCCGTCGACCAACCAGTCGACCGCAAGGGTTGGCGATCAACCGGTCGGTCGATCGACAATGTGCACAAATGTGCACACCCCTGGCCAAGGGATCGATCGACCGGTCGGTCGACCGATCTGGCCTATAATGGGCATGGTCGACTGGGGCGGTCGACAGATCTGGCCTTAAACAATTTTATGCCTGAATTATTTGAACTTCAAATAATTATCACAATTTTTTTTTATTGATTTAAGGGTGATGTAGCAATGTATAGGTGATGAAATACATGTTATAAACTTATTATAATATTTTGAAAAAATTATGAGACATGTATCAATACCAAACAAGCAAAATACCAATGCTACAAAAACTTGTATTTTTTAAAATCGTGTATTTTGTGTATGTGTGTGACTTCTTGAGCATTACTATCATATTCTACACTTTAACAAACTAATATCTTACAAGGCTCTAGATGACTACAAGATCTTCAATTGGGCTTCTCCATTAGCGACGCTTTAGTGCTTTGAGCTTTGATCCCGTATTTGAATCTTCTTGAGTCTCCAACACCTTCCTTTAGAGGAAGAAAACTCTTTGAATTTTTAGAACCCTGAGATAAACTTAAGCACTTGAATTTGATTAGTACAAATAACTATATATATCTTGTTATCGTCAAAACCATAAAACCAGGTGATTGTAACCTTAGGCAAACAATCTCTCTATTTTTGATGATGACAAAACATGTGAGTTATTTAAGATAAAAGATATGAAAGATCTTAAAAAGCTCCCTCTCAAGTTATACTATTTATTAAGTATAAGAAAACATTATGACTTTAAATGGATTTGAAAACATAAGCAAGTCATAGATATATGCATATAGAAAAATGATATCAATATAGAATAATATGCATATATAGCCTACCATCCTTCCAATTCTCTAATACAATATATAAGCATGGTAAAGAGAATGGATATAGGATAAAAACAACTTAATATAGGATAAAAATAACTTAATAACTCAAATATCTCTCCCTCTTTTTGTCATGCATCAAAAAGGGTAAAGATGTCAACATGAATGAAAATAAATTTTTTTTTTCAAAACTTACAAATAAATTTGAAAAGTATTTTCAAAAACTTATGAATCCATAATACAAACATTTAACTCACCACAAATAAATGAAAATCTATTATAATCTGGTGGTTTAGTAAAAATGTCCGCAAGTTGAAAATCGGTGGATACAAATCAATTTAATATCGCATTTTTCATAGTGATCTCTAAGAAAGTGATATCGAATATCTATGTGCTTGGTTTTGCTATGTTGATTTGCATTTTTGGTCATATGAATGGTGCTAGTATTATCACAAAATATTTTAATATGGTCATAATGCGAATTATAGTTAAGAAGAGTATGTTTCATCCATAGGACTTGTGCACAACAAGTCTCGGCCGCACATACTCCGCCTCGGCGTTAAGAGGGCTACCGAGTTTTGTTTCTTGGAAGGACACGAAACAAGAAAATTTTTTAGAAATTGATAAGTACCACTAGTGCTTTTCCTATCCACTCTACAACCAGTATAGTCAGCATCCGGATAACTCATCATGGGAAATTGTTCGATTTTCGGATACCACAAGCCCTTTCTAATAGTGCCCTTAAGATATCTAATAATGCGCTTTACCGCAATTAAGTGAGACTCTTTAGAACAACATTGACTATCACATAGACACACACTAAACATAATATCCAGCCTACTAGCCATCAAATAAAGTAAACTACCAATCATGCTTTTATAAAGTTTAAAGTTTAATGTCTACATTTATACCTTGTTCGTACTTGTCAAACTTAGTAGTAGTGGCCATGGGAGTCTTACTTAATTTTGCATCTTCAAGTTCAAATCTCTTGATGAGTCTCTTGTGTACTTGGCTTAATTTATGAAGATCCTATCACTTCTTTGCTTAATTTAAAGGCCAAGGAAGTAGTTTAGCTCTCCCATTATCGACATCTCAAGCTCCTTCTTCATGCATGATTCAAATTCTATATAAAGCTTTTTATTAGTGGATCCAAAAATAATATCATCAACATAAAATTAAATAATTAGGATATTACTATTTACATGCTTTGTAAATAAAGTGGTATCAACTTTATCTTTAACAAAATTGTTTAAAATTAGAAAAGTTGAAAGTCTTTCATACCAAGCTCTTGGGGCTTGTTTTAAACCACATAAAGCCTTATCAAATTTGTACACAAAATCCGGATTTGTAGGATCAACAAACCCAGGGGGTTGTTCAACGTACACTTTCTCTTCTATAAAACCATTTAAAAACGCACTTTTAACATCCATTTGAAAAAATTTAAAATCTTTATAAGAAGCAAATGCAAGTGTCATCCGTATGACTTCAAACCGTGCTCGGGTGCAAAGTTTCCTCAAAATCAATACCTTCGATTTGGTTGTAAACTTGGGCCACTAACCTAGCTTTATTTCTAATAACATTACCCGACTCATCCAATTTATTTCTAAATATCCATTTAATGCCAATAGTTGGTCTATCATGGGGTAGGAATAAGATGCCAAACTTGATTACACTCAAATTGATTGAGCTCTTCTTACATTGCAAGCAACCAATATGAATCATCCTCGGCTTCGTGGATATTTTTGGGCTCAACGCGTGAAATAAAAGCAAAATGCTCACATAATCATAGAGTTTGGATCGAGTAGTTACCCCTTGGATACATCACCTATGATGAGATCTTTGGGATGATTTGAAGCAAATCTCCAATCCTTTAGAAGTGGTTGTGTTTGCTCCACTTCAACCTCTTGAACTTCACCTTGTTCATAAATCTATGACTTTTCTTCTTCTATAGATGAGTCCTTCAATGTTATCTTCTCTATGTCTTCACCTAAGAAATCAATCTCTACAACATTCTTCACAAAAGCATTAGATTCCTCAAACCTGACATGTATAGATTCTTCAATAGTCAAAGTAGATATATTAAAGACTCTATAGGCTTTACTAGCATTAAAATACCCAACAAATATGACTTCATAAAATTTGGCATCAAATTTTCCTAAATTGTCTTTAGTGTTTAAAATAAAGTATTTACATCCAAAAACTTTAAAGTAAGAAATATTAGGTTTTCTCAAATAGTAAATTTCAAATGAAGTTTTAGAAGCATTTTTATAAAACTAAATTCTATTTGAGATATAAAATGATGTGTTAACGGCCTCAGCCCATAAGTATTGAGGGAGTCCGTATTCATTTATCATTATCTTAGCCATTTCTTGAAGAGTACAATTCTTCCTTTCAATGACTCCATTTTATTGTGCAGTTTTACGACATGATAGTTCATGTTTGATTCCATGTTCTTTAAAATAGGTGATAAAGGAGTGATTAATGAATTCATCACCTCTATCACTTCTTATACGTAAAATTGAAATTTTTTTCTTTTTCAACTCTTTTTCTAAATACTTGAAAATGTGAAAAGGCTTGATCTTTATGTTCTAAAAAGAAAACTCATGTAAAATGAGAAAATTCATCAACCAAAATAAAGACAAAACGATTTTCACTTGGACTTTTAGTTTAGTTGGACCAAATAAATCCATGTGAATTAACTCCAAGGGTCTTGATGTCATGATATCCTTGATTGTTTTGAAAAAGGACTTGGTTTGTTTTTCAAGTTGGCACGCATCGCAAATGCGGTCCTTCTTAAATATCAAATAAGGAATACCTTTCACCACTTCCTTTTTGTTGATTCTAGATAGATGGTCAAATGAAACATGGCCTAGTCTCCTTTGCCATAATTAAGAGTCTTCATTATAGGCATTTAAACATGTAGCATTGAATTGTAAATTTGACATATCAATCATGTACACATTATTTTCACGAAAATCGGAAAGTACACATGCATTGGTTTGTCTATCTAGAACATTGCAAGCTAAATCATTAAAAACCACTTTGAAACCTCTATTACAAAGTTTATTAATACTGAAGAGGTTATGCTTGAGGCCATCAACTAAAACGACATTTTTAATTAAGGGAGATGAACCAATTTTAATGTTACCTATACCGATAATTTTTTCTTTGGAATCATCTCTGAAGGTGACGATGCCACCTTCATGGTAAGTTGATAGGGTTGCAAAATTATTGCTATGAAGGTACCACCACTCCCTACATCTTGGAGTCTTGGTGTGTACCGATATCATGCAACAAATTGGTTAATTTTGGCACAAAATTTTTTGGGTTCTTTAATGTTAGCATTTCAAACCCAAATGTGGTCATTAGAAGCATTTATTCTATCAAAATAAAATTTGGTTATGTGACTTTTTCAGCTACAATAAGCACATGAATAAACTCTACCATAAATAAAAGCATGATGGGAGTGTGGAGTGTGAACATGCTTGGTGTGTGTAGTGTGTCTAGCATGATGTGCATGTATATGTTGTCATTTAGGATTATGGGTATGTGTGGTATGATGAGCATGTGTAGTTTGAACATGTTTCTTTGGAGTGTGTTTTTTAGGAAACATTGCCTCCAGCCTAGCTTTATCAAACTCACATTTCTTTGATACATCTCCTAAAGAATTAATTTTTATCTTTTAAAATAAAAATATCATTTTTATCAATTAATGAAAATTTTGCTTTACATGAAATTTTATATGCATCAAAATCTTTTTGTGTGGATATGAGTGTGGAAGATAAATCATCTTTTTCATTTAAAAGTATAATAATTTTATTTTTAAGGGTTTCATTTTCCTTTTCATTTTTAAATATTTCTTTTTAAGACAATCATAGTTGTTAGATAATTCTTCAAAAGCCTCTCCTAATTCATCAATTGTTAATTCATTTTCATCAAGTGAGGGTTCAAGTGTTAACTTAGATATGTTATCATTAGCTATGAAATACACATGTGCCGTATCAACTTCTTCATTGGTTTCACTCTCTGAGTCCCATGTAGGCTTGGGAGCTTTCTTTTTGTAGGGCTTCTTGGAGGTTGAAAGTTTACTTTTGGTCTCCAGACATCGCAACCATGTGGCCCGACTTCCGGCAATTGAAGTATATGACCTTCTTGTCTTCCTTCCATTGCCACTTTCTTCTATTGTTAAAGTCTTGTTATACATCCTCCTTATATTTTTCACTAGGAGGTATATCCTCCTTATATCTTTCACTAGGAGGGAGAATTCTTCATCATCTTCTTCATCACCATCGTCGGGGATGTTGAGAGTGGATTTGAAAGTGATCACTTTCTTCGTTTGAGGTGCCATCTCTTCCCTTACCTTCCTCTCCATTTCATGGGTGTTAAGATTTCCTATAAGACCGATGAGTTCATCTCTTCTTTGTCATTTAACTCCTTCAATATGGTAGCCTTGACTTCCCATGAGGGTAGAAGTGCCCGAATGACTTTCCTTACCTTTTGATCGTTGTCAATGGCATCACCTAAAGAAGCAAGACCATTAGTTATTTTAGTAAATTTTTTTACCATGTCATCAATGGTGTCATTTTCTTGCATGGTGAAGTTTTCATATTGAGAATGTAAGAGATCAATTTTTGATCTCTTAAACGTTCCTTTGTGTGTGACTACTAGGTGTGTCCAAATCTCGCAAGCAGATTTGTAATGGATGACCCTAGCAATATCGTTATCATTCAAAGCTTGTAGTAAGGCATAGTGTGCCTTAGCATTTGCATCAAACTCCTTAGTGGTAATGTCGGACCAAGTGTCCTCATCACCAATGAGTACACTAAAGGGTTTAGTCACCGCTTTTGCAACCCAGCTTTCTAAGGATTGTAAAAATACGGTCATCTTAACCTTCCATATAGGAAAGTTAAGGCCATCAAACTTGGGAGGGTCTTAATACCTTCGGTCATTTTTACTAAAGTAGATGAAGATGAAATTTTAAAAGAAGTGAGTAGCAATTAGGATCTCTCTAAGGTTGTTAAGTTAAAATCTAGAGACCAAAGCTCTGATACCAATTGAAATACACCTAGAGGGGGGTGAATAGGTATTTTGCTAATCAAATACAATTTTAAAACTACTTATGATGAGTTACGCAAACAGTCACTCAAAACAAGAATTTGAAGCCGAATTCCCTGTGAAGAACTCTAGAACTTCTCCTCTTTGATTCCTCTAGATAATGAGTTGAGGTGCTCAATTGCCTCCTTATTGAGATGAGTATAGACCGGTAATGAAAGTGATGGAATGAAAGCAATTATAGAATGCAAGATAAAATTTTTTACAAGTATAAAAAGAAATAAAAAGCAATAGAGAGCAAGACACAATCAAACACAAATACAAGGGAATTTGTTCCGAGGTTCAAGCCATCACTCTACGTCCCCGCCTTTATCACTATGAAGGATTTCACTATCCTCTACGGGATCTTTCACAAAGGGACCTTACATAAAAGAATTACAATTTAGTCTACATAAGACCGGAGTACACAACTCCACCAACCCAACCCTCTATACAAGAGGTAGCACAAAGCCAATTGAGGTTACAAAGCACTTAGTGATCTAACAAGATCACAATCACTCTCTCTTACAACTTCCTATAAATTAGAATAAGAAGTGTTGCTCAAGATGCTAAGTGAAAGAAGAAATTCAGTTAGAAAGAATAGAGTAGTTTTAAAACTATCTGAAAATAGCTTTGAAAAGTGAGAACTTAGAGATTAAAAGCTAGAAAAACTATTTTCTTTCGAAACAAACTTGAAAACATGTGTATTTTTCTTGTCTAAAATCAAAACCCATGACCCATATAAATAGGCAATGAATAAGTATCATTTATAAATCATATCAGGTCATTTAGAGTGTGTTTAGACACTTCGAAACCAAAAATGCCTGTTGGAATCTACTAAAAACAAAACAGATTCAAAAACTAGCCGTTATGGCCATCTGGCCGCCTGTCAGTCCGACTGGCCGGTCGACCGACAGGTTATCCAGAATAGAGCAATAGGTTGAGTATTTTAAAAAGTGAATTTTAAACTATCAGTCGACAGACTCGGTCGACCTATCCCAATCAAGAGTTAGGGTCTTTCAGTCGGTCGACCGACCGGTCGACCGCAAGATTTGGCGGTCGACCGGTTTGTAGTCGACCGACAACATGCACACGTGCACACCCCTGGACAAAGGCCCAGTCGACCGGTCAGTCGACCACTCTGGCCTGCAATGGGCACCGGTCGACCGGGCAGTCGACCAATTTGGCCTGAAATAATTTTATAACTGAATTATGAACTTCAAATAATTATCAAAATTTTTTTATATTGGTTTAAGAGTGATGTAGAAATGTATAGGTGATGAAATATATGTTCTAAACTTGTTATAAAATTCTGAAAATTATGAGATATGTACCAATACTAAATATGCAAAATACCAATACTATTAAAACTTATATTTTTCAAAATCGTGTATATTGTGTGTGTGACTTCTTGAGTATTACTACCATATTCTACACTTTAACAAACTATATCTTACAAGGCTCTAGGTGACTATAAGATCTTCAACTGGGTTTCCCCATTAGCGATGCTTGAGTGCTTTGAGCTTTGATCTCATATTTGAGTCTTCTTGAGTCTCCAACACCTTCCTTTAGAGGAAGAAAACTCCTTGAATCCTTAGAACCCTCAGATAAACTTAAACACTTAAACTTGCTTAGTACAAATAACCACATATATTTTGTTATCATCAAAATCATAAAAGGGGGTGATTGTAACCTTGGGCCCACAATGTACAGGACCCATTGTAAATTTAACCTGTTAGTTTCATCATCAGTTTTTAATAACAACCTTAGCTTACTTATATATGGATGTATATGTGTTGGGACGCTAGGGCATATACCTAGATATATGGGTAGGATGAGTAGTAATAATAATAATATGGCAATCAATAATTTATCATGTTGTTTTACAATTTGGGTTATATACACTCGGATTACGGTAAAGTGAGGCATAATGTATATATATGAGGGTTTCCTTGTTTGGATTATTTCTTCGACGTACTTGTCTCATAAAGCCGTAAACTGAGCTTGTACAACTGATTTTGTCTGTATTCGATTTTATTTAGTCTTATCAGTTTTATCGGTTAAACTGTTTTCTTAGTTTAGGAGACAACTCTGGGTTATATGAATTCAGGATACGGTGACGTGAGGTATAGGATATATATGAGAATTTTCTTATTTGGATTATTCCTTCGACGTATTAATCTCACAGATCAGTAACTTAGGCTTGTATAACTGGTTTTGCCATATTTACGTCATTTGATGTCTCATTGCCTACTCTTGTGTGTCTGTGCTCATGACACGATTTTCAATGCATGCTCTTTGACTTGAATTTATCGATACACGGGTGCTTTCCCTACGTGCCACTTGGCACTCATCTTACCACTCGTTAGGAATTTTTTGACTCCCCTAGACCTGTATGTTCAGATCTTGGAGTTTAGACCATCGTGAACTTCCTGGTGATAAGAGTTGCGCATCGGTAACGTCATGGATTAGCAATTGTCTGTATAGAGCGATCCTTCCACGCCCCCTTGCTTGTCTCTCAAGGTTTTCTTTTGTAACTTGTGAGTGCTTTTTTATACTGTCCATAATTGTATATCTCTTTGTATTCTCACATTTGCGCCTATCGGTGATATAATATTCTTATAATATAGTGTCATATCCTGTGATAACTTTATAATTGCACTCATATGTTGGAATTTATAAAGTATCACGTGTAGGTCACCTAGAGGGGGGTGAATAGGTGACTAGCTAATCTAATGATGAATTAATACAGAATTAAAAACTATTTATATAAATTAAAACTATTATGCAAAACACACAAGGTATAACACAAGAGTGTAGCCGAATTTCCGGTGAAGGGCTCTGGACTATCTCCTCAAGATTCCTCTAGATGAGAGTTGAGGTGCCGCTATGGCTCCCTTGGTTGAATACATGTGTAAGCAAACAATCCCAAGCATATATCAATAAGGCACAAGATATATCAAGCAAGTAATGAATATAAATAATAAGAGCATGCAAGATATAAACACAGGTGAGAGATAGAGAGAGCAATCACAAACACAGGAGATTTATTTCGAGCTTCGAGCACCCTTGCTCTACGTCCCCGCCTTCAACACTATGAAGGATTTTCACTAAAAACGATCCCACCGGATCACTCGGTGCCCAACACCTACAACGAGTTCACACTAGAACTCCTTGGACTCACAGTCCCTCACTTGTTCCCGCAAGAACAACACATGCAAGCACACTAGCTTGCCGAGGCTGCACCTCTACACCGAGCTCCCATAAGAACTTGAAACAACACGAACCCACAAGTTTGCCTCCTCAAATATAAAGTAGAACACTTTGGTAATCTTAATACTTTGATCACCTAAAAATACTCTTACAACAAAGATCCCTAGAGAGTTGATATAGCAATAGATAGCTCAAGATTGTGTAAGAAAACTAGGATAGCTTTCGGGGTGAAAAACTCAAAAATCACTTTTGAAAACACTCTTGATAAACTCTCCTTTTGATCTGGAAGTTTTAGCTCTAAAACAAGTGGAGATAAACACTTAGAGAGGTAGGAAAAACTAGCTCAAAAACTCTCTTGAAATGTTATATAAAACAGCCCAAAACAACCCCAATACATAGGCCTCCAAAAACGAGCCATTGGGGACCAACTCAGCAGAAAAATTTGCTATCGGTCGACCGCCAATGGTCAGATTTTTGACCATTGGGAAAATCGGTCGACTGGGTGGTCGACCGATACTGGGCATTAACCTAACGGTCGATCGCCTGGTCGACCGGGGCCAAATCCAGAGAGCAAAGCTCTCTGGCGGTCGACCATGAGTCGACCGGCCCTGGCTGTGTACGTTGGTGCACATCGATCGACCGAACCGATCGACCGGCAGAAGGCCAGGTCACAAATTTTTAGGATTAAAACTTGGGTTTTTTATCTTTAATAAAATCTCATAAATTCTACAAAAATAAGTTGTTTGAAATACTTTGAAGTACAAATATGTATGATCAAAACTCAACACATATTATAAACTTTTTGAACAATTTTTGTGATATAAAAATTTTGGTTTAAACAAAAATCTGTATTTTTCAAAAGCAATCTCCAAATTGAAAAACGATTTTTTCAAAACTTTTTCACATACAAAAATAAAATATTTTAAACACTTTTAAAGCTTAGTGTGCATGTATATGATCCACTATACATATGAGATGAAATATCTATGTTTTTGACAATAAATTCTAAAATAGTTTTGATAAAACACATGTATACTTTGAGCTCAAAAATCAAAACGATATTTTCTAAAACACATATAAATTTTATGTGTGTGTGTAAATGAACTTGAGAAATCCACCAACTAATCTATCCTTTATATTTTATCTAAAAATAAATCTTGACACTTACAAAACCCGACACAAGTCTTCTTAAAAATCTTCTCTTGAAAATCTTCTTCTTCTCCTTGACTTGGTCCAAAACTTTGATCCATGAGCAACTCCTCTTGAGTACTTGATACGATCTTGATGTACGAGCTCTTGAATCAATACGTGCTAGCTTCAAAACTTGACTTCAAATCCTTTGTCGAAGCTAAACACCTACTAAGATCATGATCACATATCTGAACTAATTAAACACAAGATCATTAGTATTATAACTACATGAGTTAATTATCATCAAAACTAGAGCGATGGGCCTTTGGGCCAACAATCTCCCCCTTTTTGATGATGACAAAACTCATGGAGTTATATATGCATGGATTAAAGATAAGCTTCATAGAAACTCCCCCTTTACTCATGCATAACAATAAACATAAATATATTCAATGAAGTGCATAAAACTAAACAAAACATATATGCATAAACAAGGAGATAAACATGCATAAACTCACCAAATTCTTCTCCCCTTTCTTTTGCATAAACAAAACATATATGCATAAATAAGAAAACATGCATATATAAACTCTCCAAATTCTTCTCTCCCTTTTTGTCAAATCATCAACAAAGGGGTGAAAACAAATCAAATAATAAAAATATATATGCGATATACATTCATAGAGAAGAGAGACGTGAAGTTACCTCCCCCTGCATACATGCATTACATGAAGAAGGGATGACAATACCCTAACCCACATAAAGCATAATATATAATGTATATGCAGAGATGTTAAGCTCCTCCTGCACACGTGTGCCACATAAAGAAGAGATGTCAAGCTCCTCAATATAAGATACACTCAACATGAATTTATATATAGAAGAGATGTTAAGCTCCCCTTGCATATAGGCAAAATATATCAACAAATTTTGAAATCACTTTAAAATAAAATAAATTTTGAGATACCACTTGTAAATAAAAAAAATTTTAAGATATCACTTGTACATTTTTGATACCAATGAAATCAAATTTTAGTTATCAAAATAAAAGTTGGTACAACTTGTAGGTTATTGATACCACTAGAATATTTTATAAATTTTTGATACCAATTAAAAGGTAAAGTATGAAGTATGTTTTGATATCAATAGAAATACCAATTGAAAATAATGCATAAACTTATAAAGATACCAATTTACATTTGAAATTAAGGCAAGCTTAGCATAAACATAATTTGTGCTTTAAACATGTAAAATTATAAAACAAGCACAATCAAACACACACACACACACACACACACACACACACACACACACACACATATGAGATAGACTTGTATCCTTTCAAAAGGATTTGATCCCGGATCCTTCCCACTCAAATTCAACCCTCCAACATTCGAATACAAGATCCACTCCGTTGAAGTTGATCTATACTATTTCAAGTATCTATAAACCAAAAATCAAGTGTTTTAAATACTTTTTGCCCATCCATCAAGCGACGCAAAATGGACGGCCGAAAGTAGTGAGTTGGTTAGATCTATGTCTTTAGACATACAAATTCTCGATCCGGCCATTTCATTATGATCTAAACATTTAAAAACCCCTATAAACTAATTTTTGTTAGATTTCAAATGTTCTACACCGTTAAACTAACCAACTCACTATTTAGACCGTCCGTTTTTCCCCTACTTGATGGATGGGCAAAAAGTATTTAAAACACTTGATTTTGGTTTATAGATACTTGAAATAGTATAGATCAACTTCAACGGAGTGGATCTTGTATTTGAATGTTGGAGGTTGAATTTGAGTGGGAAGGATCCAGGATCAAATCCTTTTTAAAGGATACAAGTCTATCTCTCTCTCTCTCTCTCTCTCTATATATATATATATATATATATATATATATATATATATATATATATATATATATATATATATATGTATGAAAAATAAAATACCAATTGAAATTGATATTTATTTGAGATTTTGAAGCATACATATATAGAAACAATTATGAGTATACAAAAGTGAAATATCATGAAGATCATGTGTATTGCTCATAACTATCCACCCTATTGATGCACATGTTTAAAGATTTTCAATAAGGCACACAAGGCATGGTCGTCCATCCAACCGTCCTTAAAGGGTAGAAGTTTTAATTGAAAGCACTACCAAATGAAGAATAAATGACTAGTTTAAAATAATTTTTGAAAAACTAGTTAAAGATCCTTAAAACATGAAATCAAATCATGTATATCTCATGAAATATACCAAATACATAAGAGTCAGCATTCGAAATCTATAAAGCACATAAAAGCTCATGAAAATAAAGTCATGAGTAAACAAATTAAATATGAGTGCACAAGCATCATGTGAATAGCATATTCATGAATATAGTCAATAAAGCTCAAAATAAACATGAATTTTTTTTATCAAAAACATGAAAATCATAAAAATTTATTTTTTATCAAACTTAAACAAACTTCAAGGTATATGTTTGTTTTATCAAAGCTAACAATATCATACATATCCTAAATATAAATGAGTCCATAATATAATTTGCATGAAGGTAAGTGACTCAAGGGTATACATGTACGTTTATTAGTTTTAGACAAGAATAACATATACATGAAGCAAAACATATACAAAAATAGGGAAAACAAGTGTAAATGAGGGAATCATCAAAACTAGGTTATACATGTATATGTAATAAGCACACATGAGCAATGAGGCACAAACATATAATAATCAAATGTAACTCACTACTTGTACAAGTATATACACAAGTTTTAAAGAAAAATTCATCTAAACAAGTATTCACCACATAAAGCATAAAACCAAAACATGCTAAAAAATATTATCTATATAAAAGCATGTAAACTAAATGGGAGTTTAGAGATAGTTACCAAACCATATGCACTATTCTCTAAGTCTCCAAACTATGGTAGTCCTCCCACCAAACTTCCTTGAAGGTGATGCAATAATTTGGTATATCTATCTAGCTCATGCATCCACCATCAAGGTACCATACCTCTCACGTCATGTGAGAGCCCACGCCTACATCAAATATAAGAGGTGGGGATTTTGGTACCCATTTTCTTTTGGGTCCATGGGGGTTAGAATAATAAGGAACCAAACATTTTTATTTGCAAAATTTATAAAATTTACTCTATCATAGCAAAATCTTGCTAGATGCCTTTGCGGCCGCAATGTGTACATTTGTACACTTTAGCATGCATATGTGAATGAGTGTGATCATGATGTGCATAGGTGCATATGTATGCCGTGGATTATGTGCATAAACATGTGGAGCTTGTTTCTAATGAAACAAGGTTTTCAATTTAGAATTTTTAAATGCACAATTGCTCAAAGTTGAGCTCAAACAATTAATTCTATTTTTCAAGACTTGAATCTCATTTTTATCAATAGTAGCATGAAGAGCATGGCAAGAATGAGAATCAACACTCTTTTTCTTTTTAGAAATGTTTTCTTTTTCTTTTGAAACAAATTTTCCTTTCAAAGAGTTGTTTTCTACCAAAATAATTTCTTTTTCTTTTTCTACCAAAATAATTTTATTTTTTAAAGAATTATTTCCTTCACAAAGATCATTTAATTTAGAAAATAAGGAAATATTCTCTTTTTTCAAAGCATCATTTTCTTTTGAAACACATTCAAATTTATTTTTCAATATTTTATTATCCTTTTTAAGTACATCATATTTTTCAAGAATTTGTTGACAAAATAAAGCAAGCTCATCATATGACATGTCAACATCTTCATCAAGTTGGATTCAGAATTTACCTCAAGGGGGTTATCCCCTTAGACCATGTAGCATATGTTGGAAGCATCACTTCCTTCATCCGAGTCGCTCCCCTCATAGTATTGTTTTTATTTACCAAGGGAGACTAGAGTGTTCCATACTACAAAAGCCAAATCAAAGTTAGCAACCCTAGATAAATATTTATCATTTAGGGTAGATATTAAAGCATAGAGGGCTTTTGCATTTGCCTCAAGATTTTTGCCATTTAAACAATATGAATCTCTAATAGTGACAAAATAAACATGAATACCTAGGGCTTTGAGGTACATTGACATCTTAAATTTTCAAATTTAGATGTTAAGAATATCAAACATGGGAGGTGCCATGAAATCTATGTGTGTAAACAAATATTGTGATTAGCTAAAATGAGGATCTTTAATTCAAGGTTGTTAGACCCAAATCAAAAGCACCAAGTTCTGATACCAATTGTAGGTCACCTAAAGAGGGGTAAATAGGTGACTAGCTAATCTAATGATGAATTAATGTGGAATTAAAAACTATTTATGCAAATTAAAACTATTATGCAAAACATACAAGGTATAACACAAGAGTGTAGCCGAATTCCCGGTGAAGGGCTCTGGACTATCTCCTTAAGATTCCTCTAGATAAGAGTTGAGGTGTCACTATGACTCTCTTGGTTGAATACAAGTGTGAGCAAACAATCCCAAACAGAGCACAAGATATATCAAGCAAGTAATGAATATGAACAATAAGAGCATGCAAGATATAAACACAGGTGAGAGATAGAGAGAGCAATCGCAAACACGGGAGATTTGTTTCGAGCTTCGAGCACCCTTACTCTACGTCCCTGCCTTCAACACCATGAAGGATTTTCACTAAAAACGATCCCACCGGATCACTCGGTGCCTAACACCTACAACGAGTTCCTTGGACTCACTAGTCCCTCACTTATTCCCGTAAGAACAACACATGCAAGCACATTAGCTTGCCGAGGCCGCACCTCTACACCGAGCTCTCATAAGAACTCGAAGCAACACGAACCCGCAAGTTTGCCTCATCAAATATAAAGTAGAACACTTTGGTGATCTCAACATTTTAATCACCTAATAACACTCTTACAATAAAGATCCCTAGAGAGTTGATATAGTAATGGATAGCTCAAGATTGTGTGAGAAAAATAGGATAGATTTTGTGGTAAAAAACTCAAAAAATCACTTTTGAAAACACTCTTGATAAACTCTCCATTTGCTATGGAAGTTTTAGCTCTAAAACAAGTGGAGATAAACACTTAGAGAGATGGGAAAAACTAGTTCAAAAACTCTCTTGAAATCTTATATAAAACAACCCAAAACAGTCCCAATATATAGGCCTCTAAAAACTAGCCGTTGGGGTCCAACTCAGCAGAAAAATCTGCTGTCGGTCGACCGCCAATGATCAGATTTTCGATCGTCGGGAAAAGCGGTCGACCGGGCGGTTGACCGATATGGACATTGACCTAACAGTCGATCGCCAGGTCGACCGGGGCTAGATCCAGAGAGCAGAGCTCTCTGGCAGTTGACCGTACGGTCGACCGTCCCTGGTTGTGTACGTTTGTGCACATCGATCGACCGGATCAGTCGACCGACTTCTGTCTCGATCGACTGGCAGAAGGCCAAGTCACAAATTTTTAGGAATTAAAACTTGGTCTTTTTATCTTTAATAAAATCTCATAAATTCTCATAAATTCTACAAAAATGAGTTCTTTGAAATACTTTAAATTATAAATATGTGTGATCAAAACTCAACACATATTATAAACTTTTTGAACCATTTTTGTGATATAAAAATTTTGGCTTAAACAAAAATCTGTATTTTTCAAAGATAATCTCCAAATTAAAAAATGATATTTTCAAAACTTCTCCAAATACAAAAACAAGATATTTTAAACACTTTTGAAGCTTAGTGTGTATAGATATGATCCACTACGTATATGAAATTACATATATGAAATGAAATATCTATGTTTTTGACCATAAGCTCATAGTTTTGATAAAACACATGTATACTTTGAAGCTCAAAAATCAAAACGGTATTTTCTAAAACACATATAAATTTTTTGTGTGTATGTGTAAATGAACTTGAGCAATCCACTAACTAATCTATCCTTTACATTTTATCTAAAAACAAATCTTGACACTTATAAAACTCAATACAAGTCTTCTTGAAAATCTTCTCTTGAAAATCTTCTTCTTCTCCTTGACTTGGTCTAAAACTTTGATCCATGAGCTAGACTCCTCTTGAGTACTTGATGCGATCTTGATGCGCGAGCTCTTGAATCAACACGTGGTAGCTACAAAACTTGACTTCGAATCCTTTGTTGAAGCTAGACACCTACTAAGATCTTGATCACATATTTAAGACTAATTAAACACAAGATCATTAGTACTATAACTACATAAGTTAATCATCATCAAAACTAGAGCGATGGGCCTTTGGGCCAACTTCAAGTACTTTTACACTCTGATTTTTGTCTGTACTGTTGATTAGTGTATATATGTGGGGGTATTTTTGACTTGCGTATATACGCCATAGCAACGTCTCCGTACCCGCGGATCGAGGTGTTACAGGATGGTATCAGAGCCTAGGCTCTCCCATCTTCAATACGTTCAGATGGCAAATTAATGATAAAGAAATTTGCAACTGAATTGCATGGATCCCGGTTATACAATTCAACTATAAGTACAAAGTTATCTACTCCTTCTTGATCATCCTTCCTTTGATTCTTGAATCCTTTTAGTCCTTTCGCTTTCCAATTCCCATTGTCTTCTATACTAACTTAAGATATGGATAAACAGGGAATGAGCAGCAGGTAAGTGGTGGTCCACTCTCACCTGGTTCTTGCACTCTTTGATTCCGATACATTGTAATTCTTTATATCGGGTATTTTTATGAAGCTCGGGTATTTTTTTAAATTCACCTATAGTCGGATTATTATTCAGAAGATGATTATTCTATATCCTTGGTTATGTCTTTCAGAGTGATCGGCGCTCAGTATTCAGAATCTGTTATTATCGATTTTCTTTATCCATGATCTCTCTTATCAGGGTTTTCTTTATTTTTCGATCATCTAGTCTACTCCTAGAGTAATGGTAAGTATGCAACACGTCTGAAGATTTTATTACAAATTCTTCATTAAGCATAACTTCGTGTCATGCGGGGATTCAATATTATTCCATGAATTTTTATGGATTTATAAGGGTTTCATCAGCTTTACGTCGCAGTCAAGAAGAAATATTATTGATTATCTTGCCAATTCAACTTGCTTCATATTATTCAGAAGGGTCAGAATACTGAAGCTCTTGCAGTACTCTTTTATTAGCAGATATCAGATCAGTATTATTGTACTGTCAGAAGATTTATGCGGTAGTAGTGCAGAAGACATCTAGTCCCAAGTTATTATTCAGTCAACTATAAGCATTACTCTTAGTTACTCATATCTTAATTGGTATAATTCGTGCCCCTATCTTTCCTGTGTTCATTTTCCCTTATCAAAATTTCGAGGACGAAATTTTTGTAAGATGGATCAAAAGTAACAACCCGTTCCCAGAATACATAAGTACTTAGATACATATTCAGATTTTTTGATCATAATTTTTGAGTTTCTCCCCGTATTTATTTCTACTTTGTGTTTTGTTATGTGATTGCTTTGCATTGATCTGGATTCCTAGACTAACCCTAGTCTGAACTGGACGATTTTGAAGACCTACAGAAAAATTTAGAAAAATTATAGAAAAACATGAAAAATCTAGAATATTAGAAAATAACATTTGAAACTAAAACCGGTCAAATCTGACTACCAAAAGACCAAATCAAGAGGACAAAATTTTTGCAAGATGGACAGAATGTAACACCCTGTTCCCAGAATACATACTTAGATATGTATTCTAATTTTTCGATTATAGTTTTTGAGTTCCTCTCCATATTCATTTCTTCTTTGTGTTTTGTTATGTGATTGCTTTGCATGGGATTAGGTTCCTAGACTAAGAGTCAGCCCTAGTTTGAACCGAAATCCGATCCAAGTGTATTATTTAATTTAGTCTTTTCGGTAGTCAGATTTGACCGGTTTCAGTTTTAAATATCATTTTCTATTATTTTAAATTTTTCATATTTTTCTATAATTTTTCTGCAGATCTTCAAAATCGGTGTCAACCGGTATCGCTGGTCAATTCTAGGATTTTTAATTTTCAAACGAAGTTAAATTTCTAAATTTTGATTTCACATTATTTTTTAGAATCACATTCTTGTTTAGTACATTTTTGGGGATTTTTCTGGATTAGTCGATATTTTTTTCGATAATTAAATAATATATTTATTTTGGATTTTTTCCTTTCTTTTCTTTTCTTTGTTTTCTTTTCTTTCTTGGTTTTACCCCCACCCACCTATGCCCACATGGGGTCGCACCCCATCAATCCTCATCACTCTCCCATCACCATCTCATTCTCTCTCTTTCTCCTTTTCTCTTTCTCTCTTACCTTTTGTCTTCTTCTTCCTCATCTTCTCTCATCTCTCTTCTCCCTCTCCCTAAAGGCCTAGATCGTTGGCCTCCCCTTGTTGTCGGGTGACCACATCACTGGTATACCCTCGACCAGCCAAGCCATCACTCTACCTCCCTCTGTAGTATTCTCTCTACTAACCCATCCCCTCTCTCTTCACACTCTCTCCCTCTCTCTTCAACTAGGTGCCTCCCGGGCCTAGATCCCGACCTCCCTTCACCGGCAATAGCCTCAACTAGCGTCGATGATGCCCAGGACCAGATCTCCACTTCGCCCTCTTTCTTCTCCTCCTTTCCTTTCGCTTCCTTTCCTTCTTTCTTTCTCATCTCCCCCTCACTCTCTCTTCAAAACTGCCACCACAGTCCCCTTCGGTGACCCCCGCTTCCCTCTAGAGACCCAATCTTGGTGAATCCTCTAGCATATGCAGCCCCAGATGACCCCTCTCCTCCCCTCATTCTCCTCCTCCTTCCTCTCACCACCCTTCCTCCCTCCCTCTCTGGCCATGACCGCCGGCGACCCAGTGGCCATCACGCCACCTGGTTAGCCACCCATGCTGGCAGTCCCCTTCTCTTCTGCTTTCCTTTCCCTCTCCCTCTAGATCTCTCCTCCCTTTTTTTTTCTCTTCTCTCTTTCTTTCTCTTCTCTCTTCTCTATTTCTCTTTCCTCCCTCACCCTCTTTCTCTGTTGTGGACCGTCGGTGGCCAGAGGTGCTGCCGGCCACCACCTGGCTGGCAGTTCTCTCCTCTCCCCCTTTCTCTCTTCCTCAGTCTCTCTCTCCCCCTCTCTCCTGCACACTCTCTCTCTCTCTCTCTCTCTCTCTCCTGCACTCTCTTGCACTCTCTCTCTCTCCCCTTTTCTCTCTTTCTTCTTTCTCTCTTTTAATCTCTTTCTATTTTTTCTCTCTTTAAATATATACTCTCTCCTGGAAGTGATGGGTGGAGCTCGTGCCCGTGCGCGAGTTTCTAGAGTTTCAGGATTTTACGATAACTTTTAAAGATTTAGGCAAGTGTTCTCACCTCATTATGTGTTTTCTCGCTTCGACGGATCAATATGTATTTTATTCTACATTTAAGATTGCTTGTAATTTGTACTGGACCGTATACTAGTATTTGTATATGGCCGAGTGCCTAGAAATGTATATATAGTACCTATGTGACAAATGGTTATAGTAGTGTAGTTTTATACCTGTACATGTACACTACCTGTGATGTATTCTATTACTACTTTATTATCATGCGTGGCCGACCCTTCTTGGCCATTTGGCCTCCGGGCTCTCTAGTTGGCTTTCTGGCCCTATTAGCCTCCGGGTTCCATACTCAGCCTCCGGGCTCCATACTCAGCCTCGGGGCTCCACCATTCCACGGATAGTCTAGTAATCACCATGTTTAAATGTGTGCTCATGCGATACTAATATTTTGTGCAAGTACCTTTGTATAGCCCACTTCTCGGGCTGGCTACCCAATAAGTTTTATCCCTTGCATCCTCTAGATTTGTGGTAGCTACCGAGAGTGCGCTTAGACCTTATGGTCTCCTTACAGCCCTTTGGGCACACATACCATCAGTTCTTTCGGCCCTACCTTCGTAGGTGGGACTAGTGCTAGCGCGTTATCGCTAACTTCATCCTGGTGTAGTTATGCCGTGGGCGCGACTTCGTCACGAGTGATGCAGAGCGGTTTACCTGCCACCACACGCATGCGTTGGCGTCACCGCGAGTAGTAAGCATTCCAGGGTGATAGTCTTTAGCACTGTGTACTAGCTTCACTCTAGCTTTGCCTAGATCTGCTTGATTTTTTGGTTGTCTGCTAGCTTACTTTATTTTTGCCTTGCTCAGCCTCCGGGCTTCACTACTCTACCGATAGATTAGTTGCCACCTGTTATATGCGTGTGTTTGATACTAACACTTCTGCATAAACTTACTCTACTTCGGGCTTATCAGTCCTTTGGTCTCCCACTCACTTCCTCGAAAGAGTGAGTGCATTCGGACCGTCAGGTCTCTTAGCTATACCTAGTAGGCGGACTTAGCGTTTAGCACTTTGCCGCTAACTCCGTTCGAGTATAGTTACACCGTGAGACTGGCTTCGCCTTGTGTGGTATTATATCATTCATACGCTCGCTCCGTCATGTGCGTTTGGTTGTGTCACGAGCGGTAACCACGCTATGCGTGATGGTGTCTAGTATGTACGTTAGCTTCGCTCTAATTTTGCTTAGCTTCGCTTGCTTACTTGCTTGCCTTCCTGCCTACTTGATAATGTGATTATTATTTTTTTCTTGATGGCTGTGAAGAGTTTGGAACCATTACTTATAATATTTTTTGAAACTGTATTATTTTTTTGTATTTATACCGATCTCCTGTATCGCTACTGTTTTTCTGTATTCACACCGATCCCCTCTATCGGTACCATTTTCCTGTATTGTGATACAAAACAGTTAATATCTACTGTGTCATCACTTGACATGCACCCACCTGCATGCTATTACATGCTATATTAATCACCTGACACATGCATGCTATTACTTGACATTTATATGTTATTACTTGTCATCTGTCCTGCTTAACACCTGACTTGTGATTATCATATTACGGTAATCCTGTAACTTCTATCCTATATTAATATAGCGACCTGTATCCCTAATACTCATGTACTCTTGTATTTCTGAATTCCTGAACCTGACCTGCTCCTGTTATTCCCATAAATTGATAATTACATAATAAACTATAAAAAGAACAACTTATATCGGGTAAGGGGAAGCCGATGGACTTCAAGTTGTGAATATATTTACAGTGGTATTAGGTATGTTGCGTAACTAAAACTTCAAGATCTACCTGAGGGCCTCCAGGTGTCTGAGGGGAATGCTGGCTCCCTACCTCTCATTATATTCATGAATGGGCATATGATAAGACCCACCTCCTGTGCGCGTTGCGGCTGGTTTTGTAACACCAGCAACGGAACACCTTGGGTCGTAGTCCCGGTCATGTATGTGTTGGCCCAATGGCCTTCCACTCTAGTTTTGATGATGATCAACTCATGTAGTTATATTTACTAATATTCTTGTGTTTCTAAGTTTCAGATCATTAGCAGGATATTAGTGTTGGTGATTAGCTTCAACAAGGTGTTTGGAAGCTTATCATGGTGATTCCGGTGCCAAAGCTTAAAGATCATACCTTTGCACTCGGTGGATCGCGTTTGGGAGCAAGTCTACTTGAAGATGGAGATCATCAAGAGAAGACTTAGGTATCCTAGTTTAGTTTAGTGTGTTTTAGATCCATTTGTAAAGCTTAGTTTAGTTGATATGCTCAAGTGCACAAACACACACGTTTTATGTTTTAATGTGTGATTTTATGAATAGTTGGATCAAAACAAGTTTTCATGATTTATATGTATAGTAGATGTTTTCTAGTTATACATACATGCTTAACTTATAGACAAACTTATTTTGACATTCCTATTCATGTTTTGAAAAATCTAGTTTGATAAAAATACAAGTTTTATTTATGATAAAATTGGCAAGACACAAAAATGAATTGATATGATTGATATATGTCTTGAAATTTTTATCACAAGTTTAGTTTTCAAGTAAAATGATAAAACATATTTTTTTTTGGATTTTTAGAAGTGTTAAAAGATTTTTTACAAATTTTCTATCTCAAAAATCTGCCCAGAAAAACTGTATTTCAGGCAGACCGGTCGACCGGGACAGTCGACCGGCTGCTGTGTCCGGATATGCACAGGCTGTGCATGTCCGTCGGTCGACCGGGTCACGGACCCAGTCGACCGATATAGAGAGTTTGCTCTCTGTATCTTTTCGGTCGACTGGGTCGGTCGACCGATAGAAGGAAACTGGGTTTCCTCCTTTTGGTCGGTCGACTGGCAGTCGACCGGAGCCCCAACGGTCATATTTTCGACCGTTGCCGGTCGACCGGGCCGGTCGACCGGTGGCTGTCAGAATTGCCACATCAGCCTAACGGCTAGTTTTCTGGTTTGGCCTATATATACTCTATTCATTTGGGATTTTGGAAAAGGTTTTAAAAGAGAAAAATTCTGGTTTTCAGTAGAGTTTAAAAGAGTTTTGAAAAGAGTTTTTGTGCTTTAAACTTCTAATCTTTATTGTTTTGGGTTTTTGGAAAAATCAAAGAAATAGGAATTTGGGATATTTGTATTGGTTTTCATTCTCCATCTTTTACAAGAATTTCCCAAGTGTTTTCTTTGTTGCTTGTTTTCCAAAAACACCTAGTTTCCACTTGAGCTATATCTTCTATCCTAAGTTATTAGGATCTTTGTTTTGTGTGGAAAAAGATAAGAGAAAAAGAAAGAAAAGAGAAGTTTATGGTTGTGGAACCACTTGTTGTAAACCCTCCTTGCTTTTGTGAATCCCTCTTCAGTAGAGGTGATCGGAGTGGTATTGTGATTGGTTTGTGAGCCTCTTAGGTAGAGGTGGTTGTTGTATTTGGCTACGGGCCGTATCCCTCTTCGGTAGAGGTGGATTGTGTGTTGTATTGCCTCGGTGGCATTGTAAGTTGAGAGAGGAGTTAGGGGCTCCTATAGTGGATTAGAAATCCTACACGGTGGTGTAGGCGGGGATGTAGAGCTAGGGGCTCGAACCTCGAATCATATCCTTGTGTTTGCGATTGTCCAATATCTCTAACTCTCTCTCTTTACATTTGTGCAAGCATTCATTTCTTACAAGCATCATTCATTTCATACTTATTATATACTTGCTTGTGTTGCCTTGCATCTTTATATTGCAATTCATTATTATATGCTTGGCTTGATTGTGTGTGCTTGATATTGCTATATCCTTGGTTGCTTGGATTGGTTGTGTGTGTGTTTCATCATAGCATTTCATTCTTTACTTGTTCGATCATATCTCATACAACACGGTTGCATTGCGCACCTCTAACCCATTCAAGGGGAATTGGGAGGACGGAGTTCAGAACCTCGCAAGGGGTATTCGGCTCCTAGTCGTGTTTTGAGAGATCGTTGCATCACTCATATTAACTTAAGTTTAAAAAGATCATTAGATTAGCATTCACACCTATTCACCCCCCCTCTAGGTGTATTTCAATTGGTATCAGAGCTAGTGCTCCTGATATTAGGCTTAACATCCTAGGAGTGAGATCCATTTGCTTGCTAATCTTGTTTGCATTTGTTTGATTGCACACATATAGTTTGTACCCATGGACTTCATGACCCCACCTAGCTATGATCCTTCCAACATTGACATTTGGAAGTATAGGATGTCCATGTACCTAAAGACCCTAGGCTTGCATGTCTTCCTTGCCGCCACCAAGAGATGTTATCTTGGTGATGGTAATCATATAGGGGCAAATGCACATGCCCTTGAGGCCATTAGAAGCACTTTATCTAAAGATTATCTTTTACATGTTTCTAATATTGATTCCGCTTTTGTAGTGTAGAACAAATTGACAACCACAACCGCCACCTCCGGGCTTCAAGAACAAATCCAAGAGGAGGAATCTAGTGGAGAATCCGAACCACAATGCTTCATGGTCCAAGGGAATGACTCCCTTGAGGTACAATCGGAACCCCACTTAGATAGCAATGTTGATTGTTCTAGTTCTTCACATGATGATATTGTTGATCCCCATGCTTTAAATGAAGAACTTTCAATTGTATGTGAAAAGCTAATAGAAAAATATAAGCTTTTGAAAAAGAAAAGCCTAGAAATTGAAAATGAAAATAAGAATTTGCATTCTAGACTTGATAATGTTTTGCAAGAGAAGGTTGAAGTCTATAATGAAAGGGATTCATTGAGATCTCAATTAGACCTTGTTTTAAAAGAAAATGAATTTTTAAAGTCTAAAAATGATTGTGATAATGTGTTGAAAAATAATGATGTTTTGTCATCGAAAATTGATTTTGTTTTAAAAGAAAATGATTCTCTAAAAAGAGAAATTGATTTCATTTCAAAAGAATTAGAAATTTGTTTAAGTAAAAATAATTCTTTGAAAAATGATATGTCTTCTCATGTTTGCCATGCTAGGGTAGTATCACACACTTCACCTATTGCATGCCACACTTCTTCTTTGATTAACAATGAAATATCCATGCTTAAGAAGAGTGTAGATTGTTTGGGCTCCACTTTGAGCCAATGTGCCATGAACCATACACGGTTGGAAACTTTGCTTCGAAAGAAACAAGTTCCATCTTTTATGCATGCACACCCTTCACGGCATATACATGCTCCTCACGGACACCATCAACACATGTATGCTCATGTGTACACTTGTACACATTGTGGTCGTAAGGGCCACCTTGCTAAATTTTGTTTTGATAGATTACATGTCAATAATTTAGCAAATAAAAAGAATTTTGTTTGGGTTAGAGAAGGGACTAACCCCCATGGACCCAAAAGACAATGGGTACCAAAGACCACCCCTCCAATTTTTGATGTAAGTGAGGGCTCTCACATGACGTGAGAGTGTTGGCACCTTGGAGTGGATGTGTTCCATGCTTAAAGAATATTTTTTGGATGCATCACTTTCAAGGGAGAAGATTTGGTGGAAAGGACCACCATGTTTTGGAGACAAGGAAAGTTGCCTTCTAAGGCTTTGGTAACAATTCCTAACTCCTTATTATTGTTTACATGTTCATATCATTTGTTTTATAGCATGTCATTGTTTAATGTTCACTATGTTATATCATGTTCATTAGATTAGTGATATACATGCTTAGTTGTTTAGAGACACCCATGCTCAATATAGATTTATATTTGTGTGATCTCACTTTTGATCTAATATGTATATCCTAGATCTAATGCATATGCATATACA
Source organism: Agave tequilana (assembly GCA_038442645.1). Lineage (NCBI taxonomy): Eukaryota > Viridiplantae > Streptophyta > Magnoliopsida > Asparagales > Asparagaceae > Agave > Agave tequilana. Next base: position 150,354 of record JAVJIF010030444.1, read on the forward strand.
TATTGATCATATGAACGTTTGTTTCATGTTTTAGTTGTATCATGTTGTTTTATATGTGTTTTGTGCTTCATGTGGTATATACATGTTTAAATGTAGATTTTATCAAAACTTGCATGTATACATGTACACTTAGTGAGAACAAATTGACTTATATATGTTTTGCCCTTCATGCTCATTTGTACCCACTATGTGCACAAGTATAGGCTAGTTTTGATGATTCCTTTATTTATACTTGTCATACCTATTTTTATGATTCTACTTCATGTATATGTATTTTAAATTCAAACCTAATAAATATACATGTATACCCATGAGTCTTTTGCCTTCAATGCAAATATTTTTAATAGACTCGTTTATGGTTGGGATATGTATGCATATTGTTAGATTTGGATGGATCATACATATACCTAGAAGTTGGTTCACAAAATAAAAGAATTTTGATGAATTTATGTGTTTTGTTTTAACAAAATGATATTCGTGTTTGTCTTGTGCTTAATGATTTGATTACTTGTTTAAGTATTAGTCTTCATTAAGACTAGTTATATACCTATACATATAGTGGGACACAAATAAATCTATATATGATTGAGTTGAATGCTTATTTGTTCCCATTAGTTGTATGAGTATAGTCTAGTTTTGATGATTCATATATTTTAGACTTGTATTCATATTTTTTAATTTATATGAGTTTTAATTTCGTGTATATGTTTATTTTGCCAAAACATTAAGATATACATGTATAATCCTTGAGTCTTTTGCCCTTCATGCAAATCCTTATATATGGACTCAATTGTGTTTAGGATATGTATGTATACTTATTGTGTTGACAATTTATACATATACCTTGAAATGAAATTAGTTAATGAAAATTGGTTTTTCGTGTTTTCATATTTAAGTTTTACTTCATGTATATGTCCATCTAGTTCAAACTAATCCTATACATATACATTCCTTTTTGAGCCACGTGCCTTCATGCATATACTTTGTGGACTCGTTTGTATTTTGGATATGTATGTATACCTTAGTTTATACTAGACATACATATGCCTTGAAGATTAAGTAGTTCTATGATCTTTTGTTTTAGATAAGTATTATTGTTTAAAGGAATTAAAAGAGCTTAATGAAATATTTTTCATAATTGATTTTCACATGTTAGTTATACACTCGTAATTACTACCTTACTCATGTTTTGTTTCTCATGAGTTGTGCTTTATTGATTAGAGTGAATGATTATTATGTGATTTTCATTTCTATGAAAAATAATCTTGTTTTATTCCTTGCTTGAAGGATTTCGTACTAGTTTACAAAACTTTCCATTTTTAACTAGTTCGAATTCTTCTTTGTAATATGAGATATACCATGCTTGTTATTTCAATTGGTATCATTGAACTCTTTCAATTGGTATCAATTTTGATCTTCTTGTATACTCATATAAGTTTTGTATATGTATGCTTACTCTTTCAAGAATATCAATGTCAATTGGTATCTAATTTTCATACATATATTTTTGTTTATGCTAGTGCTTGAGTTTCAATTGTGTTTAAATTGATTACTTTAAATTGGTATCAAGACTATGCATTATTTTAGTTGGTATTTCATAAAGGGGGAGAAAATTTGATGTTGTCTTTTCAATTGGGATTTGACTCTCACTCCCTTGCTTTATGTTAAAATTGAAACTATATTTTAGCATTATTGATCTCAAAAGTTTTCAAATTGGTATCATGTGTTTAAAAGAACATATTTCTCTTAATGATGTCAAGATGTTTATGTTGAGTATTTTTAATTGGTATTTCAAAATTTTGTTTTTATGAAAGTTTCAATAGTTTTGACTTACATTGCCTATATGTGTATAGATTCATGTTGAGTGTATCCTATATTGAGGAGCTTGACAACTCTTCTTTATGAGATACACGTGTGTAAGGAGAGCTTCACATCTCTTTTTTTATGCATTACGTATTTTGTGTTATGTGAATTAGGGCGTGTCTTCCTTTCTTCATGTAATTCATATATGTAGGGAAGCTAACTTAACGTCTTCCTCTTCATGAATGTCTATCTCACATACGATTTATTGATCCATGTTGAATTTCTATTGGTATCTAGATGCACTTCATTGACATATTTTTAATTGATATCAATGTTTTGATGTTTACCCCTTTATTGATGATTGACAAAAAGGGGAGAAGAATTTGGCTTTTGGCTTTTATATGCATGTATTTGTTTTAATAAGTTTTATTAAGAATGTGTTGTTTATGTTATTGGTATCTAGAGCTTAGAGTTTGTCTTACTTCATTGGTATCTAGAGCTATAACATGTTTATATTGTTTAATATTTTTTATTTTATTTATGCATGAGTTAAGGGGGAGCTTCTTTGAAGCTTAACTTTAATCCATGCATATATAACTCCATGAGTTTTGTCATCATCAAAAAGGGGGAGATTGTTGGCCCAATGGCCTTCCACTCTAGTTTTGATGATGATCAACTCATGTAGTTATATTTACTAATATTCTTGTGTTTCTAAGTTTCAGATCATTAGCAGGATATTAGTGTTGGTGATTAGCTTCAACAAGGTGTTTGGAAGCTTATCATGGTGATTCCGGTGCCAAAGCTTAAAGATCATACCTTTGCACTCGGTGGATCGCGTTTGGGAGCAAGTCTACTTGAAGATGGAGATCATCAAGAGAAGACTTAGGTATCCTAGTTTAGTTTAGTGTGTTTTAGATCCATTTGTAAAGCTTAGTTTAGTTGATATGCTCAAGTGCACAAACACACACGTTTTATGTTTTAATGTGTGATTTTATGAATAGTTGGATCAAAACAAGTTTTCATGATTTATATGTATAGTAGATGTTTTCTAGTTATACATACATGCTTAACTTATAGACAAACTTATTTTGACATTCCTATTCATGTTTTGAAAAATCTAGTTTGATAAAAATACAAGTTTTATTTATGATAAAATTGGCAAGACACAAAAATGAATTGATATGATTGATATATGTCTTGAAATTTTTATCACAAGTTTAGTTTTCAAGTAAAATGATAAAACATATTTTTTTTTGGATTTTTAGAAGTGTTAAAAGATTTTTTACAAATTTTCTATCTCAAAAATCTGCCCAGAAAAACTGTATTTCAGGCAGACCGGTCGACCGGGACAGTCGACCGGCTGCTGTGTCCGGATATGCACAGGCTGTGCATGTCCGTCGGTCGACCGGGTCACGGACCCAGTCGACCGATATAGAGAGTTTGCTCTCTGTATCTTTTCGGTCGACTGGGTCGGTCGACCGATAGAAGGAAACTGGGTTTCCTCCTTTTGGTCGGTCGACTGGCAGTCGACCGGAGCCCCAACGGTCATATTTTCGACCGTTGCCGGTCGACCGGGCCGGTCGACCGGTGGCTGTCAGAATTGCCACATCAGCCTAACGGCTAGTTTTCTGGTTTGGCCTATATATACTCTATTCATTTGGGATTTTGGAAAAGGTTTTAAAAGAGAAAAATTCTGGTTTTCAGTAGAGTTTAAAAGAGTTTTGAAAAGAGTTTTTGTGCTTTAAACTTCTAATCTTTATTGTTTTGGGTTTTTGGAAAAATCAAAGAAATAGGAATTTGGGATATTTGTATTGGTTTTCATTCTCCATCTTTTACAAGAATTTCCCAAGTGTTTTCTTTGTTGCTTGTTTTCCAAAAACACCTAGTTTCCACTTGAGCTATATCTTCTATCCTAAGTTATTAGGATCTTTGTTTTGTGTGGAAAAAGATAAGAGAAAAAGGAAGAAAAGAGAAGTTTATGGTTGTGGAACCACTTGTTGTAAACCCTCCTTGCTTTTGTGAATCCCTCTTCGGTAGAGGTGATCGGAGTGGTATTGTGATTGGTTTGTGAGCCTCTTAGGTAGAGGTGGTTGTTGTATTTGGCTACGGGCCGTATCCCTCTTCGGTAGAGGTGGATTGTGTGTTGTATTGCCTCGGTGGCATTGTAAGTTGAGAGAGGAGTTAGGGGCTCCTATAGTGGATTAGAAATCCTACACGGTGGTGTAGGCGGGGATGTAGAGCTAGGGGCTCGAACCTCGAATCATATCCTTGTGTTTGCGATTGTCCAATATCTCTAACTCTCTCTCTTTACATTTGTGCAAGCATTCATTTCTTACAAGCATCATTCATTTCATACTTATTATATACTTGCTTGTGTTGCCTTGCATCTTTATATTGCAATTCATTATTATATGCTTGGCTTGATTGTGTGTGCTTGATATTGCTATATCCTTGGTTGCTTGGATTGGTTGTGTGTGTGTTTCATCATAGCATTTCATTCTTTACTTGTTCGATCATATCTCATACAACACGGTTGCATTGCGCACCTCTAACCCATTCAAGGGGAATTGGGAGGACGGAGTTCAGAACCTCGCAAGGGGTATTCGGCTCCTAGTCGTGTTTTGAGAGATCGTTGCATCACTCATATTAACTTATGTTTAAAAAGATCATTAGATTAGCATTCACACCTATTCACCCCCCCTCTAGGTGTATTTCAGTATGGACCCATTGTAAACATTACCCGTTGGTTTTATCACCAGTTTCTAACAACAACCTCAGCTTACTCATATATGGGTGTATGTTTATTGGAACGCTAGGGAACATACTTAGATATATGGGTAGGATGAGTAATAATAATAATAAGATGTTAATCAATAATTTATCGTACTGTTTTGCAATTCGAGTTTATACACTCAGATTACGGTAAAGTGAGGCATAAGGTATACATATAAGAGTTTCCTTGTTTGGATTATTCCTTCATCGTACTTGTCTTATGAAACCATAAATTAAGCTTGTATAACTGATTTTGCCTATTTCAGTTTTATGCAGTCTTATTGTTTTTATTGATTTTTATAGGTTTTTATGTTGTTTTCTTAGTTTAGGAGACAACTTGGGTTATATGAACTCAGGATACGGTGACGTGATGTATAGTGTATATATATGAGGGTTTTTATGTTTGGATTATTCCTTTGATGTACTAATCTCACAAATCAGTAATTTGGGCTTGTATAACTAGTTTTGTCATATTTACTTCACTTGATGTCTCATTGCCTACTCTTGTGTGTCTGTGCTCACAACACAATTTTCAATACATGCTCTTTGACTTAGATTTATTGATACATGGGTGCTTGTCCCTGTACGTCACTTGGCACTCATCTTACTACTTGTCGGGGAGTTTCTGATGCCTCTGGACTGGCATGTTCAGATCTCAGAGTTTGGTCCGTAGTGGACTTCTTGGTGATCAATGTTGCGCAGCGGGCATCACAGATCAGTAGTTGACTGTCGGAGCCCTATCCTTCCATGCCCTCTTGCTTATCTCTCGAGTTTTCTTTTTGTAACCCGTAAGCACTTTTTGTACTATTTATAATTATATATCTCTTTATATTCTCGTATTTGCGCCTATTGGTGATGTAATATTCTCGTAATCATTCTGTGATAACTTTGTAATTGTACTCATATGTTTGAATCTATACAACTTCACGCACTTTCATACTCTGATTCTTCTCTGTACTGATCCTTAGCATATATTTGTGAGGATATTTTTGACCTGCTTATATACGTCGCAGTAACGTCTCCATACCTGCGGGATCGGGGCGTTACAAACTCTCTTAAATAAAAACAAAATTAAAAAATAAAAATTAAATGGAGCAAGAATGAGAGGACATTAATTATCTAGGTTGGCCTTCTATTATGATCAACATGATTTATTAAATTAACCCAATATCATGTGTTCAATGGCATAGTCAGGATTTCAAAGATTGTGGGCAAAAAATAACATTCAATAATATCAAAATTGTAAATAATAAACAACATAATAGATTTCATTGCAATATACTAAGAGAAAGGAAAGGTCTCAAACTCAAAAACTCCCATTATAACACTTTTTAATTGCAATTTAACATACAAAATGTCTCTAATTGTCTAACACAAGAATAATATTTGATATTCACAATTTAGTATACAAAAAAAAAATCAAGTATAATACTTTTAGCATACAACAATATTTGATGTTTGTATTTGCGCCTATATATGTTTGTGTAAAGTCTATGTTATTTTCCATAAAGTTTCTTTACAATTTGATTTCTTGTATTGGGAGAGCAAAAATTTCCAATTGTACATTTACAAGTAATCACCAACAAAAATATACAAACAAATTCAAATACTGTCATGGATTTTACTACATGATTGAAATAATAAAAGTTGAGTTTCAAACTACACACAACCAAATTACACAAATCAGATCTTCTAAAAAGAGAATGAGATGAGGACTAACTTGAACTTCAGATGAGGAGGTTGCTCGACCGTTCGAGAAGCCTCTCGCTATCACTGTCACTGCTCGAGGGTCAAGAGAGGGATTTGGATTTTAGGGATTTACAGATTTGAGAAAGAGGAGATGAGCTTTAGGGATTTGAGAATTGATTTAAGAATGAGATCAAGAGAAAGAAAATCAGATTGGGGATTTAAGGCATAAATAGAGAGAGGGACAGGCCAAGCCGCCGAGTGATCGAGAGGCGAGACTGAGAGCAGCTGCGATGAGATCTGGTTTTTTCTTTTTCCTTTTGTATTGAAACGAGATAGTGAGAAAGAGATGCGATATGAAGAGAGGTTCAAAGAAGAGAGAGATTGAGAGATCAGGATCTTTTTTTGGCTTGAGAGAAAATTATTTTTTTTTGCTATTGAGAGCTACCTCTTAATCTTATCAATATTAGTATATAATTTTGCATTGTAGCAAAAATAAAATTATAAGATTATTGTTGGAACTTGATTTTGATGATATATTTGTGAAAGCATTTCATTGGAGCTCTATCTCACAAGCTTATATAAGAGTCCTACATACTCAAGACTTCCCAAGGATAATGGCTATGGATGTGTATTGTAATGTTTATTAGAATGTTAAAAATCTTGAACACACACACACACACACACACATCATAAGCCCTATAGTCGACTTATACTCTTGATTAGTCGACTAATATCACCTATAGTTGACTTACTCCTAACTATAGTCGACTCAGTTTTGCTTCAAATACATACCAACTCTCTGTTTCTTTTCTGCATACCATGATTAGTCGACTTATACTTTCTTTAGTCGACTAATAATAGTTACAGTCAACTTACAAATAGTGCTGGTCGACTAAGTTCAGTTTTCAGAAACATGTCATTTGTATCAGTCATTCCTTAGTCGACTTGTACCCTTTATAAGTCGACTACTATAGCCAAAACTTGTTACCCTAGTCGACTAACCCTCTTCCTCAAGTCGACTAATGAAAGTTTCTGACTCTTAGTCAGTTTCTGATTTCTGGTGTTTTATCCAACGTTTCAAAATTTAAATTCATATTGATAACTTCCCAACTGCCCATAGATTTTACCTATAAATAGGGATGTTGTTCTAGGCTAAATCACCAATTCATATCAATAGTTTTCTACCCAAAAACTCTGTTCAAAAATCTATTTTTCAGAAAACTGTTTCCACTTTCTATTCTTCACACAAATTTCAATCCTTTAGTGAAGAATTCTGAGAGTCCACCTATAAGAGACCTTGTCCACAATCACATACAGATTCAACGCTTATAGGATTGATTGTAATCATTCAAAGAGAAAGATTGTACAAGAGCATCTTCTTAGTGTAGAAGAGAAATTGTACAAGGTATTGTTGTCTTCTTGGTGTAGAAGAGTTGTACACATTTGACAAAGGAGATTTGTCAAATGGTATACAATGTGTTAATTTTGGGTGTACAAAATCAAGGATAAGGAAAATCTCAAGCGGGTTGCTTGGGGACTGGATGTAGGTCAAGAGGACAGAAAGAATAATGACCTTCAACGTCAATTAAAGAAAAAAGAACTTGCCTTCCATGCATCCTCAGATACAGACAATTCAGATGATGATGAAGAGGAGATGACAATGCTCTCAAAAAAATTCAGAATGTTCTTAAAGTAAGGTAAGTTTAAATATTTTAATTGTAATAAAAAAGGTCATATGAAGAAGGATTACCCATTGCTCAAAAACAAAGGTAAATTCAAGAGCAAAAAGTTCAAAAAGAAGAAAGATTATTAAGCATCATGGGAGAATAGTGATTCATCTTCCTTTGACGAAGAAAAAGCCACTGAACATGCAAATATTTGTTTCATGGCTCAAGAAGAAGATGAGGTACAATATACTGAACTCTTAGATGCATTTCATGAGTTATAGAATAATCTTAAGAATGAAAAAAATAAAAAATAAAGTTTTATCAAAGGAAAATGAAAGACTTCACAAAGAAAATGAACTTCATGTTTCTAAGTTGTCTTTTTTAAATTCTCAAAAAGATAATTTTGAAAAATTTATATCATCATTGAAAAAGGATAATGAGAATTTTATAAAAGAAAATGTAATGCTTAAAAAAGAAACTATGTCTTTAAATGAAAAAAATTTCTGTTTTAGATAAAAACATGTCAAGTTTCAAAATGAAGTATGAAGAGATTTTTAAAAATGTGACTAAATTTAATCAAGGAAAAGAAAAATTAAATGATTTGCTATCATATCAAAAGATGTCACATAATTATTATGGTCTTGGATTCTTAAATCAGAGTGAAAAATCTACACATGTTAGTGAAAAGAATCATACTCCATATAATTCTTTTGTGAAAAAAATACTGATATTATTTCAAAAAGAATTAAGAACAAGTACATATGGATTCTTAAAAACTTAAGCATTTTTTATAAAAAAACTTATATTGCATCATACATACATTCTATATGTAATTCATGCAATTATGTGTATACTAACATATGAAAACCAAATTCAAATTGGATTTGGATTCCTAAAAGTTAATGCTTTGATTTTATAATGATTGATACCATCTAATGTTTATCTTTCAGGTACCTTATAAAAAGTTTGATAGAAAAATATTTCAAACATTTATCATATATATAAGTGTTATGATATATTATTTGCAGGAGGAGAACACATATTTTTCTATATCTGTTATAACTTGTTCTATGCTGGGAAAAACATATAATATATTTTCTGTAGGGGGAGTTTTCGTGCACACAAAGTATCATCATCAAAAAGGGAGAGAATGTTAGAACTTGATTTTGATGATACATTTGTGAGGCCATTTCATTGGAGCTCTATCTCACAAGCTTATATAAGAGTCCTACATGCTCAAGACTTCCCAAAGATAATGGCTATGGATGTGTATTATAATGTTTATTAGAATGTTAAAAGTTTTGAACACACACACACACACACACACACACATCATAAGCCCTATAGTCGACTTATACTCTTGATCAGTCGACTTATATCAATATAGTTGACTTACTCCTAATTATAGTCGACTTAGTTTTGCTTCAGATACATACCAACTCTCTATTTCTGTTCTACATACTATGATTAGTCGACTTATACTTTCCCTAGTTGACTAATAATAGTTGTAGTCGACTTATAAATACTGCTGGTCGACTAAGTTCAGTTTCTAGAAATATGTCATTTGTATCAGTCATTCCCTAGTCGACTTGCCCCTTTTATAAGTCAACTTCTATAGGCAAAACTTGTTACCCTAGTCGACTAACCCTCTTCCTCAAGTCGACTAATGGAAGTTTCTGACTGTTGTCAGTTTCTGATTTCTGGTATTTTATCCAACGTTTCAAAATTCAAATTCATATTGATAACTTTCCTAACTGTCCATAGATTTCACCTATAAATAGGAATATTGTTTTAGTTTAAATCACCAATTCATATCAATAGTTTTCTGCCCAAAAATTCTGTTCAAAAATCTGTTTTTTCGAAAACTGTTTCCACTTTCTATTCTTCACACAAATTCCAATCCTTTAGTGAAGAATTTTGAAAGTCCACCTATGAGAGACCTTATCCACAATCACATAGAGATTCAAGGCTTATAGGATTGATTGTAATCATGCAAAGAGAAAGATTATAAAAGAGCGACTTCTTGGTATAAAAGAGAAGTTGTATAAGGTGTTGTTGTCTTCTTGGTGTAGAAGAGTTGTACACATTTGGTAAAGGAGATTTGTCAAGTGGTGTACAAGGTGCTGATTTTGGGTGTACAAAATCAAGGATAAGGAAAATCTCAAGCAGGTTTCTTAGGGACTGAATTTAGGTCAAGAGGACCGAACTAGTATAAATCACTTGTATTTGCATTTGATTTACTTTCTATGATTTATTTCCTTTCCTGCAAGTTATTTTATTTAACGCTAATACCTTTATTTGAGTATTGTGTTGACGTAATTTTTAGATCCTACAATTATATTTTGTGTCATAATAGAATTATTCTCTAATGTGCACATAATCTCGCCCTTTGAGGCAAGACATTGTGAGGCATAGAGATCTGACAACTGTCCAAGTTAATTTCCTTTGTTGCAATTAGATCTGACCCAGATTTCAAAACCAGCGGTTTTCAGTTTCTCAAGCTGAGGAACCGGAATCGCACTGGTAGGGGCCCGGTTCTGGAACTGGAACCGGTGGATGCAAGAGCTTTAGGGAGCGGGAGAAGGCCTGGAGGGGGGACATTAGTGCAGAAAAAGGATACCACGGCGATGTAAAATCAATGTGGTAAATCATTGACATCGGTTTAGAAACCGATGTATATGTGGGTGACGTAAAAAATTCGCATCAGTTACTAACTGACATGAAATATCACTTAAGGTTGAAAATAATTTATTTTTCACATGAAAAAATTTATTTTCCATATCGGTTTTCAAGAACATTAAAATTAAATTTTTTTTCATGTGGAAAATAATTTATCAAAGCTTTTCATGTCAGTTGTCTACAACAACCGACTAGGAATAAGTATATATGCGTCTGTTTGTAGAAACCGACTTAAACATTTAAAATTTCGCGTCGGTTTTTGTTACATCTGATGTGATAAGATACTGACATGTACAACATATACAATCTTTTCGCATCAATTTTTACAGGAAATGACGTGAAAAGTATGTATTTTTTTAATTTATCCACAGAATCTGTAACCTATATGCACATATGAATGTTATATATATGCACATATTAAATTATTCACATAACAAAGCAAATATAAAACAATATGAGATAATCAGTATAAGCATACAAGTTTACTCCCCAATCTCCATTGCTTTGCAAGAACTAGTCTGAAGAATAAGATGGATGAGAATGCCCTTTATGGTAGGTACAATGTGACTTCTTCTAAGCTGTGAAAATTAGGAAAAAATAAAATCATGTATTACCTCACTCCATGGCCCTGAATCTTTCCAACTCATATACAACCTTCCGTTCGAATGCAAGATCCACTTCATTAAAGTTTATCTATATTATTTCAAGTATCTATAAACCAAAAATCAAATGTTTTGAATACTTTTTGCTCATCCATTAAGTGGCGCAAAATAGACGGCCGAATGTAGCGAGTTGGTTAGTTCTATGTCTTTAGACATATAAATTCTCAATCCGGACATTTGATTATGATCTAAATATTTAAAAACCCATACAAACCATTTTTTATTAGGTTTCAAATGTTCTACACCGTTAAACTAAACAACTCACTATTTAGGCCATCCGTTTTTCTCCTGCTTGATGCATGGGCAAAAAGTTTTCAAAACACTTGATTTTCGATTTATAAACATTTGAAATAACATAGATCAACTTCCACGGAGTTGATCTTGTATTCGAATATCAGATATTGGTATTTGAGTGAGAAGAATTCGGCCTCAAATCCTTTTGGAAGGAAACAAGTCTCTCTCTCTCTCTCTCTCTCTCTCTCTCTCTCTCTCTACACACAGACACACACATATTGAACGGTAAGTAAAATATTTTATTGATATCCAAAACACAAGTGCTTGACTAATTCATAGGTTGGGTTACTCTGGCTCTAATTTTAGAGAACTATAGAGAGGGGAGAGGACCCTAACCGTCACCCTCTACTATAGAAATCAAAGAGAAGGACTATGATTGACCCACTACCTATCTTGCAATGAAGTAGTACAAACATTTCCACTTTAGTTTTACCATGAAAGAGAAGCATAAGGTAGACAATCTTAGTGACACTGCTTCCAGAAATCCTTTGGGGATAAAACTCAGATACTCCAATTGGTAGAACAATCTGCATTGCTGGCTCTCTATCCACTTTCCAGTTGCATGTCCTCAATAGCCACCAAATGTCCTTATAGATCTTTTAAACACCATGATCTTATGACTCTCTTGAAGTTGAAAAATCCTCTGATTCCTTTCCCTCCAGAAGTGCTAAATTGTTGCCCCTAGAGAGGCTCTTGCCAAGATTGTAGATTTTACTTTAGCCTTAAACTTTCCCCTTAAATAGCAAAGTCTCTTCTTGCAGTGTCCCCATTATACCTGTCCAGACCCAGTTTCAGTCTGAATAACGCCTAAAGGTATGTTGAGAATTGACAGTAAAAAAACAGGTGTGAAATGGTTTCCTGGCTAGAATTACATAACACACGTGGCATTTGCAAAGACTCCAATGTTTTATAGGAAACTTTTTGTCAGTAGTTTCCCTTGCAGAGTCCTTAACAAGCAGAATGCCATCGGGGTTGTGTGAGGGGGACCATACCATTTGAGCATATTGAAATGCTTTTAGCCTACTTCTCATTAACTCCTAAGCAGATTTGAAGCTAAAGGTGTGTGTGTTACTGCATGCCCATCTCCAACCATCTGCCTCTAGAGGTTGTGGAACAGGTTGCTGACAGGTTATATTCCACGTCAGAAGCAGGTTATGATCATTCAAAGACCATTTCCCATCCCTGATGATGTCTGAGACAACTTTGCTGCTTGTGTGCACTGGCAGATCAGTATTAGTAAAGTGTTGTATAAGAATATCAGGTATATCATTTGTCCATCAATCATAAAGCAGAGTAGTGTTGTGCCTATTTCCAATAAGTCTGACAATGTAAGGGAGAGCTATATCCTTTAGGCTGCATATCCATTTCCAGGTCCCAAAAGCCAGTATAGAAGCATGTGCCTGAGAAATGTGAATTTCCAGAGTGTAGTGACATCTCATATCTCTCCAGCTCTTTATTTTGGCCCAAAGGCCATTAGTTCTAGTTTTAATGATAGCTAAACATATGTAGTTATGACTTTAACAAATTTGTTTATCAAAGTTTCAGGTTAATCATTTGTTGCATTTCGGCTCCATCACAAGGCTCTCATATTTGGAAGCAAAAAAGATGTAGTTCCCAGAGCCTAAGCACATAGAAGAGCTTAAGGATCAAGCATACTAGATAAGACTATATGAAGATTTGTATTTTTATTTTTAGTATTTTAGATAGAATTTATAGTCGTTTGTTAAAACTAAGATGATATAGATTGATAGCTTTTGGGATTGACACAAACACACACACATTTCATACTCGTTTGTGTTTTTAATAAGAGTTCATAACTATACTCTTTATCATTTTAAAAATTGTGTTTTGAAAAAAATTGAGTTTTTGATTTAGAAAAGAATTTTTACAAAATATGATTTTAACTTTATTTTGTGTTGATTCATGATCACACACTGGTTCTTCAAGTTCCTAGAACTCAATTTTGTGTTTAAAATCAAAAGTTATTTTGTCAGAAAAAGAATGGTTTCCAAAAAGATTTTCATAATTTGACTTTGGCCCTTTGTCGGTCGACCGGGCGATCGACCGTAAGCAGAGCAAAATTGCTCTGTCGATCGACCGCGCGGTTGACCGACATGCACCAAAGTGCATTTGTGCACTTCGGTCGACCGGGCGGTCGACCGACTGTAAGAGCTTTGCTCTCGGTTAGGTCCGGTCGATCAGCCTGGTTGACGGACAGAGAGTTTAACTCTCTGATTGGGAACAACGGTCGACCGTCCGGTCAACTGCTATCCCCAACGTTCAAAAATCTGACAGTTGGCGGTGGATCGGCGGGTCGACCGACAGAAGACTTTTCTTCTGTAAATTTTTCCAATGGCTATATTATGTTTTGTCTTTTTCTGGGTCTTTTTCCAATGGCTCTTATTGCGTTTTCTACTCATGTTTTCATCCTCTATAAATCGAGGGACTATAGATCAACTCACAACACGATTTCTAAAGTTTAGATCAAGTTTTTACAAGTTTTAGCGTTTTCTTAAAAGATTTCTTCTTTAGCCAAAATTTTCAAACTCTTGTTTTCAGCTTGAGCCCTCCCTCTACATCTCACTACACAATCCTAAAGAGTTTCACCTCCTCATTTTGGTTATAAGATTGTACTTGTGAGCCATTTGTGATCAAGTGTAGATCACCGATTTTCTTCTATTGAGAAGTTGTAGAGGTTGCAGCCACAAGTGAGCTAGTGAGCTCAGTATTGGTGTTAGGCACTATGAGAGAGGACTTGTGAGTCCATTGAATTCTAGTGAGAACTTGTAATGGTTGACGATCTAGTAAGATCGGTCATAGTGAAAGTCCTCCATATTGTTGAACGCGGGGATGTATAGCAGTGACTCGAACCTCGAAATAAATCATCGTGTTTACGACTGCTTACTTTTTCTCTTTTAACTCTGATCTCTCTCTTATCACTTGCACTCTTGTATTGTTTACTCATTTGAAAGATTCTATTTGCTAGGATACTAGCAAGTAATTTTTAATTTCACATTATCTACAATTTAGTATAGCCATCATCTTTCACCCCCCTCTAGGTGATTTACAATTAGTATCAGAGCCTAACTCTAGTTTTAATTTAACCACCTTAGGAGATCCTTTCATTTGGCTATATTCAATTGTTGCATTTGTTTGCTCACTTATATTTGTTTTCATGGCATCACACGACTTCTGTAGCATCAAGTCCCCACCCAAATTTGATGGGTTGAACTTTCCCATTTGGAAGGTGAAAATGAACTTATTCCTTAAGTCCCTAAGAGTTAGAGTTACCAAAGCCATTACCAAAGAATTTGTTGAACCTTACGGTGATGAAGATACATGGTCCGAAGCAACCACCAAGGATTATGAGGCCAATGCTAAATCCCAATATACACTTACACAAGCATTAAATAATGATGATTTTTCTCGTGTAATTAATTGCAAATCCAGTTATAAGGTTTGGAATGATCTTATTATTACTCATTAGGGGACGTCGCAAGTCAAGAGATTTAAAGTTAACTTGTTCTTCTCTCAATATGAGAATTTTTATATGCTTGAAAATAAAAGTACAGATGAGATGCTCACTCGGTTCATCAAGATCACTAATAGTTTATCTTCTTTAGATGACACCATTGTCAATGACCAAAAGATCTGAAAGATCATTAGAGCTCTTCCCAAAGCTTGGGAAGTCAAGACAACTACCCTCAAGGAGCTCAACGATAGAGAGGAGATGGACTTCACCGGCTTCATTGAAAATCTCAAAACCCATGAGATGGAGATGAAGGTGAGAGAAGAAAGGGAGACACCAAAGAAGAAAGTAATAGCTTTCAAGACTACTCCATCATCCTTTGATGAAGAAGAATCACTAGAAGATGGTGATGAGGACTTTGCCATGCTCATTAGAAAAGTGAGCAAAATATTTTACAAGAAGAGAAGATAAAGCAACTTCCAAAGAGGAAGACATCAAGTAAGACTTGGAAAGAAGAAGAAAAAGACGGGTTCTTGCTTTCATTGCAAGAAGACAGGCCATCTAATTGCAGATTGTCCCTCACTTCAAGCCACTACCTCCAAGAACGTGCATAATAAGAAGAAGGCAATGATAGCCACTTGGGATGATTCAAAGACGGACTCCGAAGAGGAGATTGATGCTGCACATGTTTGCTTCATGAATAACGGAGAGGAAGCATCCATGATAAATCTTGAAACCTCTTTAGAAGATAATGATTTAACTATGGATGAACTGGCATAATTTTTTGAAGAATTACAAAATAGGTATGAAATCTCTCTTGCACAAAATAAAAAAGAAAAAGAAAAATGATTTTCTAAATAATAAAATAGAAATTTCTTTTAAAGAGAAAAAGGACTTATCCATTTCTTTGGAGAAAATGAAAAAGGATTTTAATAAACATAAACTTATTTGTAAGGGTAAAAGCCTTAATATTACTTATAACAAAAATGAATTTTTGGATATCTAAAAACGTATTGATGTTTTGGATACCACTTTGAAAATGTGCTTTTGACATGAACAAATTTGCATCTATATTTCTAAAGGAAAAAAATCCAAAGAAAACATACATCTCATTCATCTAACACACATTATGAAAAACTTGCACACACACACACACACACACACACACACACACACACACACACACACACACACACACACACACACACACTAACATAAGCATGCTTTCATGTATAGCAAAGTGTACATATGTGCACATTGTGGCCGCAAAGCCATTTAGTGAAATTTTGTTATTCCAAGTTAAATATGATAAATAAAAATATTTGGGTATGAGAAAGCATTAACTCTATAGGACACAAAAAGATTTAGGTATCAAAGAACACACCAAACTTGATTGATGTAGGTTTGTCGTCCTCCTCCAAAACATAGAGGGGATGGTGCCTTGGTGGTGGATGCATCGAAACTCAAAGGATCAACCGCACATTGCATCACAATCAAGAGACACCTATTTTGGAGATTGCCCATAGTTTAGTAATTTCTCCACTTTAAAATTTCATTTCTGCCTAGATCTATACATGCATAGGATTAGCTAGTTTCTTTTTGTAGTATTATGCTTTATTTGTGTAGAGATACCTATTCTTATTGTTGTATCCTGTCTATATTTGAGCTAATTTATTAACTTTGCTTTTATTTTTGACTAGCCCATGATTTGCTTGCATATATCTAGAATATTTTCCCATGCTCACTTGGTTGATAGATATCTTTGGATATGTCCGTGTATTTATTGTCAATATATCTATCTTGCGTTTGGGTAGTGTATTTAAACCATATTTAAGCAATTAAGATAGCAATTGCGCGCCTCAACTCTTATCTAGAATAATAGCGAGGAGAAGTTCAAAGCCCATCAAGGGTATTCGGCTTCAATATCTTGTTTTTAATTACTTCATATATGAGTTAATTATTAAGAAATATATTGTTAATATAATAATAATAATAAAATAAAATAAATTTTTTTGTGTGTTTTTCATGCCTATAAGATTTCTGGTATTATTTTCCTGTTTTCTGTGTAAAAATATACAAGTAAAAATTATTTTTCAAAAGCCCTAAAATCCTACTTTTTATAACTGTTTTGGGCTGTCCTGGTCGACCGACCGGTCGTCCGAGTTGACCTGGCATAAGTCCGGTCGACCAGGCGGTTGACTGAAGTAGCCTGGTATTCAAAAATAATGTTTGGCATAAAACTGGTCGACCGGCCGGTCGACCGACTGTAACCGAGTTGCTCTCAGTTAGACCCCGGTCGACCGGGCGGTCGACCATGAGTTGGGTCTGTCTGTGATTTACCCATTTTAACTAGAAACCTAAATTTCTCTCATTCTTTCTTCCTCAACTGTCACTCTCTCTTCTTCCTCCCTATTTTCCCTCACCCCCTTTCACTCCAATCCTCCCAAATTCACCTCTACTCTAAAATCAAACCATAAAAATTGGTTGGATCTCTCTTCAACACTCCAGATATGTTGTTTTCACAGAGATTTTTTGTAACGCCCCCCGATCCCGCGGGTACGGGGACGTCACTGCGACGTATATACGCAGGTCAGAAATACCCTCACGCATATACGCTAAGCATCAGTACAGGCAAGAATCAGAGTACGGAAGCAAGTGGTGCATTATACATTCCAACACATGAGTACAATTACAAAGTTATCACCAGAGGTGATCTGATATTACAATAATATTACATCACCAGAATGGCGCAATTGCGAGAATACAAGGGATATACAAGAGTGAACAGTAAAAAGGGCGCTCATGAGTTTACAAAAGGAAAACTCGAGAGGCGCACAGGGGGCCTGGAAGGATGGAGTTCCGGACGGTCTGTTGAAGATCCACGCTACCGCTGCGCTACTCTGATCAGCAACAGAGGGAATCCACACGCTCCAAGCTCCAAAACCTGGACATGAGGATCCAGGGGAGTCAGATGAAACTCCCCAGGCGAATGGTGAAGCAAAAGCCAAGTGGCGAGCCAGGACGAGCACAAATGTATATAACAAATAATATCAAGTAGGAAGTACTCATGATATGATCAGATAAGAACAGGAGACAGGCGGGTTAGAATACAAGTAAAGAGCATGGTATGAACAGATATAGCATAATAATCATAAAACAAGAAATCCGATATAAAACCTCATTACGGGCAAAACCGATTGTATAAGCTTAGGTCACGACTCCATGAGACTAGTACGTCGAAGGAATAATCCAAACAAGGAAACCCTCATCTATATACCTTTATCTCATATCATCGTAATCCAAGCACATACAACCCGAATTACAAAGTGGTCATAACAAGAACACATAACAGGCATAACAGGAGTACATAACGGGAGTCATAACAGGAGTACATACCAGGAGTCATAACGGGCATAACAGGAGTACATAACAGGAATCATAACAGGAGTACATAACAGGAATCATAACAGGAGTTCATAACGGGCATAACAGGAGTACATAACAGGAATCATAACGGGCATAACAGGAGTCTTTTATTATTATTACTCGTCTGACTCATATATCTAGGTATGTGTCCTAGTGTACATAACAACACACATACATCCATATATAAGCAAGGCGAGGTTCGTTATTGGAAGCTGATGAAGAACTGATAGCTCCTCTTATAGTAGTTCCCGTACACCCGGGACCAGCTTGAGGGCCTTAAATCCCCCTAACACGCATCTTCTGAGGGCCTTAAATCCCTCTAACACGAATCGTCAGTTCAGGTAATCCACTACTATAAGCAAGGCATCATCCCGGCATCCATCACTTCCTCCCATTCCCCGTGCAAGTTGTCCTTTTTATGGCTTGTTAATATTATCAGATTACGGGAATGAGTAGGATCATAACTTGTCATAACAAGTATCATAACGGGAATCATAACAGGAGTCATAACAGGGGTCAGGCATAACTGGTGTACATAACAAGAGATCTGGTACTTCATTCCCTTAACGTGATAATCATGAGAGGAAAGTTATTCATAACAAGTATCAGGTTATTATGCCAATGACGAGTGTTCATGAAGATAAGAGTAATAAGTCAAGTAATAACACAATATGTAATACAAGTCCCGAGGATAAAGTTCATATTCAAGAAAGTGATTAACCACAGCCAACAGTCAAGATTAGTCGACTAGGGAGAACAAGTAGTCGACTTATGAAGGAGTTAGTCGACTATAGTAAACGGTCAAGTCGACTAAGAAGGCCGCGTCTCAGAAGGAAAGTTAGTCGACTAGGGCAATTGGGTTAGTCGACTAATGAAGGCCGCGTCTCAATAGGACCGCGTCTCAGGGAGAAAGTTAGTCGACTAGGAAATTATGGGTAGTCGACTAATCAAGGTCGCGTTTCAAAGAGCCGCGTTTTAGGAGAAAAGTTAGTCGACTAGGGCAATTGAGTTAGTCGACTAATGAAGGTTGCATTTCCAGGAATGGTGCGTTCTTCAGGAAAGTTAGTCGACTAGGAATATGGGATAGTCGACTAGTAAAGTCGCGTCTCAGGAGTGAGGCTGCGTTTCAAAGGGGTTAGTCGACTTATACATGGGTCAAGTCGACTAATACTGTGCAACAGAGAACAGAATAAGCTTGGAGAGTTATGGTTTGTTGATATATATAAATACAAGTTAACCAAGTCTTTGGCGAGGAAAATCACTCGCCTAACAATGATCCTTACTGCGTCCAACGAAGGGAAGTTCGGCCCCAATCCAAAAGGAGGGTACCGGCCCTAAGTCTTGCCGCCGGAGAAGAACGCGGCCCCAATCCAAAGGAGAGGCCGGTCTTCACAAAGTGATGGAGAGAGGTTGAAGGTGCAAGTCTAGTTCAAGTTGCCAAAATGGGATTTTGCAAACGGTGTTACGAGGAGCGATGAGTTGGCTAGAATGAAAGAGCTCGCCGTGGAGGTGAAGATGGTATACTTGGTGGTGGCCAAGGAGGTGTAGGTGGTGGTGGAGATGGTGGAGAAGTTTGGTAGAGGAGATGGGTTCTTTGGTGTAAAGAAAGGAAGAAAAGGGTGGTATGGATGGTTGGAGTTGGTGCCTTTGTTGTTGGAGTGGTGGAGGAGATGGAGAAGGAAGAAGTGGTGGTGTTGGTGGTGAAAATGGAGGTGGAGAAGGTGGAGTATGGGTGGCCCAAGGAAGTAAGAGGAGGCTCTTAGTGGCTTCTCTGTTGGTGGTTGCAGGAAACAAGGAAGAAGAAGAAGAGAAATGAAAGAGAGAGAAGGAGTGGGGTGATTTATATAGTGGGGAAGTAATGATTGCAAGTTTGACTTTTGAAGCCAAAGAATGAAACTTGCGTTTCATTGGAAGGAGATGGGCTGCGTCTCAACAAAATGGTTGGCTGCGTTTAGGCCAAAATGGGCCAAACGCGGGAATCAAGGCTGCGTCCAGGGAAGATGCCAAAGCTGCGTTTCACAAAAGGGACAAAAGTCATGATGACTTGATGGGAGTTGATTAGCAGCGCATTAAATGCAGCATGGAGAGGTGTGGAGAGGATCTCTGCATTAAATGCAGAATCTCAGGTAGGTGAAACTCGCGTTTGAGGGAGGAGAGAGAAAATGGGGAAAAGACAAAAGTGAAATATTGGGGCAATTCCTCGGTAACTGGGAAAACTCTGAAAACTCCGGAAAAGCCCAAAAATGAAATAGCTCGGAAAGTTTTCCAAAAATTCTCAAAAATAATAAATATTATAAAATAATTTTTGGTGAAATTGGTTTTCAAAGATTAGATCTCATTTTCAGATAAAAATCCTGAAGTCAACCGTCAATCTCGGTATACACCGGATTGGCCGGATTTTGATAAAATCTGATAAATCTCAGAAAAAGTATTTAGATAGAAAATATGTTTTTAAGAAGTAATGTCAAAAGGCACTTTTAGAAATTCTAAACCGTTTGTAAATTAAAAATCCGGAAATCGGTCAACGGAACTAGCCGACACCGGTTTTGAAGATTTACAATTTAATTTAGGAAAATTCCAGAAAATCATAGAAAATCTATAATATTGGAAAATGAACTGAAATCGGTCAAATCATAATACCAGAAGGTCCAAATCGAGCAATACTCTAGGATCGGGCCCTCGGTTCAGACTAGGGCTGACTCCGAGTCCACGAATCCAAATCCAAGGCAAAACGATCATATAAAGAATTCATAATACAAAACTAATGCAGGAAGTAACTCGAAAAATACGATCGAGAAATCTGAATACGCAACTAAGTACGTATTCCGGAAGCGGGGTGTTACAATCCATCCACCTTACAAAAAATTGCGTCCTCGCAATTTCGATAAGGGGTAAATTGAACACAAAGAGGACAAGGGCGGAAATAGAGGCTTTGAAAAACCAAAACGGGGGTAAGATAGGAAGGATTAGGGATCAAAGGAGAGATGATCAAGAAAATAGATAACTCTGTACTTGTAGTTGGATTGTATAATCAGGACTCATGCATTCCAGTTGCAAATTTCTTTACCATTAATTTGCCATCTGGACGTACTGAGGAGGTGAGAGCCTAAGCTCTGATACCACCCTATAACGCCCCCCGATCCCGCGGGTACGGGGACGTCACTGCGACGTATATACGCAGGTCAGAAATACCCTCACGCATATACGCTAAGCATCAGTACAGGCAAGAATCAGAGTACGGAAGCAAGTGGTGCATTATACATTCCAACACATGAGTACAATTACAAAGTTATCACCAGAGGTGATCCGATATTACAATAATATTACATCACCAGAATGGCGCAATTGCGAGAATACAAGGGATATACAAGAGTGAACAGTAAAAAGGGCGCTCACGAGTTTACAAAAGGAAAACTCGAGAGGCGCACAGGGGGCCTGGAAGGATGGAGTTCCGGACGGTCTGTTGAAGATCCACGCTACCGCTGCGCTACTCTGATCAGCAACAGAGGGAATCCACACGCTCCAAGCTCCAAAACCTGGACATGAGGATCCAGGGGAGTCAGATGAAACTCCCCAGGCGAATGGTGAAGCAAAAGCCAAGTGGCGAGCCAGGACGAGCACAAATGTATATAACAAATAATATCAAGTAGGAAGTACTCATGATATGATCAGATAAGAACAGGAGACAGGCGGGTTAGAATACAAGTAAAGAGCATGGTATGAACAGATATAGCATAATAATCATAAAACAGGAAATCCGATATAAAACCTCATTACGGGCAAAACCGATTGTATAAGCTTAGGTCACGACTCCATGAGACTAGTACGTCGAAGGAATAATCCAAACAAGGAAACCCTCATCTATATACCTTTATCTCATATCATCGTAATCCAAGCACATACAACCCGAATTATAAAGTGGTCATAACAAGAACACATAACAGGCATAACAGGAGTACATAACAGGAATCATAACAGGAGTCATAACGGGCATAACAGGAGTACATAACAGGAATCATAACAGGAGTACATAACAGGAATCATAACAGGAGTTCATAACGGGCATAACAGGAGTACATAACAGGAATCATAACGGGCATAACAGGAGTCTTTTATTATTATTACTCGTCTGACTCATATATCTAGGTATGTGTCCTGGTGTACATAACAACACACACACATCCATATATAAGCAAGGCGAGGTTCGTTATTGGAAGCTGATGAAGAACTGATAGCTCCTCTTATAGTAGTTCCCGTACACCCGGGACCAGCTTGAGGGCCTTAAATCCCCCTAACACGCATCTTCTGAGGGCCTTAAATCCCTCTAACACGAATCGTCAGTTCAGGTAATCCACTACTATAAGCAAGGCATCATTCCGGCATCCATCACTTCCTCCCATTCCCCGTGCAAGTTGTCCTTTTTATGGCTTGTTAATATTATCAGATTACGGGAATGAGTAGGATCATAACTTGTCATAACAGGTATCATAACAGGAATCATAACAGGAGTCATAACAGGGGTCAGGCATAACTGGTGTACATAACAAGAGATCTGGTACTTCATTCCCTTAACGTGATAATCATGAGAGGAAAGTTATTCATAACAAGTATCAGGTTATTATGCCAATGACGAGTGTTCATGAAGATAAGAGTAATAAGTCAAGTAATAACACAATATGTAATACAAGTCCCGAGGATAAAGTCCATATTCAAGAAAGTGATTAACCACAGCCAACAGTCAAGATTAGTCGACTAGGGAGAACAAGTAGTCGACTTATGAAGGAATTAGTCGACTATAGTAAACGGTCAAGTCGACTAAGAAGGCCGCGTCTCAGAAGGAAAGTTAGTCGACTAGGGCAATTGGGTTAGTCGACTAATGAAGGCCGCATCTCAATAGGACCGCGTCTCAGGGAGAAAGTTAGTCGACTAGGAAATTATGGGTAGTCGACTAATCAAGGTCGCGTTTCAAAGAGCCGCGTTTCAGGAGAAAAGTTAGTCGACTAGGGAATTGAGTTAGTCGACTAATGAAGGTTGCATTTCCAGGAATAGTGCGTTCTTCAGGAAAGTTAGTCGACTAGGAATATGGGATAGTCGACTAGTAAAGTCGCGTCTCAGGAGTGAGGCTGCGTTTCAAAGGGGTTAGTCGACTTATACATGGGTCAAGTCGACTAATACTGTGCAACAGAGAACAGAATAAGCTTGGAGAGTTATGGTTTGTTGATATATATAAATACAAGTTAACCAAGTCTTTGGCGAGGAAAATCACTCGCCTAACAATGATCCTTGCTGCGTCCAACGAAGGGAAGTTCGGCCCCAATCCAAAAAGAGGGTACCGGCCCTAAGTCTTGCCGCCGGAGAAGAACGCAGCCCCAATCCAAAGGAGAGGCCGGTCTTCACAAAGTGATGGAGAGAGGTTGAAGGTGCAAGTCTAGTTCAAGTTGCCAAAATGGGATTTTGCAAACGGTGTTACGGGGAGCGATGAGTTGGCTAGAATGAAAGAGCTCGCCGTGGAGGTGAAGATGGTATACTTGGTGGTGGCCAAGGAGGTGTAGGTGGTGGTGGAGATGGTGGAGAAGTTTGGTGGAGGAGATGGGTTCTTTGGTGTAAAGAAAGGAAGAAAAGGGTGGTATGGATGGTTGGAGTTGGTGCCTTTGTTGTTGGAGTGGTGGAGGAGATGGAGAAGGAAGAAGTGGTGGTGTTGGTGGTGAAAATGGAGGTGGAGAAGGTGGAGTATGGGTGGCCCAAGGAAGTAAGAGGAGGCTCTTAGTGGCTTCTCTGTTGGTGGTTGCAGGAAACAAGGAAGAAGAAGAAAAGAAATGAAAGAGAGAGAAGGAGTGGGGTGATTTATATAGTGGGGAAGTAATGATTGCAAGTTTGACTTTTGAAGCCAAAGAATGAAACTTGCGTTTCATTGGAAGGAGATGGGCTGCGTCTCAACAAAATGGTTGGCTGCGTTTAGGCCAAAATGGGCCAAACGCGGGAATCAAGGCTGCGTCCAGGGAAGATGCCAAAGCTGCATTTCACAAAAGGGACAAAAGTCATGATGACTTGATGGGAGTTGATTAGCAGCGCATTAAATGCAGCATGGAGAGGTGTGGAGAGGATCTCTGCATTAAATGCAGAATCCCAGGTAGGTGAAACTCGCGTTTGAGGGAGGAGAGAGAAAATGGGGAAAAGACAAAAGTGGAATATTGGGGCAATTCCTCGGTAACTGGGAAAACACTGAAAACTCCGGAAAAGCCCAAAAATGAAATAGCTCGGAAAGTTTCCCAAAAATTATCAAAAATAATAAATATTATAAAATGATTTTTGGTGAAATCAGTTTTCAAAGATTAGATCTCATTTTCCAGATAAAAATCCTGAAGTCAACCGTCAATCTCGGTATACACCGGATTGGCCGGATTTTGATAAAATCTGATAAATTTCAGAAAAAGTATTTAGATAGAAAATATGTTTTAAGAAGTAATGTTAAAAGGCACTTTTAGAAATTTCAAACCGTTTGTAAATTAAAAATTCGGAAATCGGTCAACGGAACTAGCCGACACCGGTTTTGAAGATTTACAATTTAATTTAGGAAAATTCCAGAAAATCATAGAAAATCTAGAATATTGGAAAATGATGTTTAAAACTAAAATCGGTCAAATCATAATACCAGAAGGTCCAAATCGAGCAATACTCTAGGATCGGGCCCTCGGTTCAGACTAGGGCTGACTCCGAGTCCACGAATCCAAATCCAAGGCAAAACGATCATATAAAGAATTCATAATACAAAACAAATACAGGAAGTAACTCAAAAAATACGATCGAGAAATCTGAATACGCAACTAAGTACGTATTCCGGAAGCGGGGTGTTACATTTTTTTTCTTTTCAAGGTATAATATCTCTTCTCTCAAACTCTTCTTGATTTCATAGTTTTTATAGTAAATTTTTACATATTTCGTGTCAATTCTTTGTTTGTCATCTCCAAAATTCAAAAAGGGTAAGATCTGATAAGGGTAAACAACCTGAATCATCTTCCAACCCTTTTATTTTTCAAAACGCCTCTCATAGATTTTCTGTAATTCATAATAAACATGTTATCTCTGGTAGAACGTAGTGCTCGCTTATTTAGAGTAGCTGAATCTTGCTACCATCTTGAACATAAGCTTTCTCGAACATCTTGTTACTATTAAAGAACCTGTCTATCATGAGTTTGTACACAACTTTTACTCTAATCTGACATTTCAAAACAATCACGTTAGATCTAGGATTTTGGCAAGGACATAAATATTTCTCTAGATAGTTTTACTCATCTACTACACCTCTCCTGTGAGGGTGTAGATATTTATAATATTGATATTCATGAGTTTGATAATCCTAACGGTTCGCATCTCTTTTACTTCACGATGAGGACAACCCCGCTCTAGTTAGAAATGAGGAGGTGAAGTATTGTACTCTCACCGCTCAAGTCCTAGCCAAAATCATGTTCTACAATCTCCTACGAAATCAGGAGAATATAGTCATGCACGAGGTTATGCTCCCCTCTTGATCTATTACCTTCTGAAAGGCACTAGAGTTAACATTTCAAAACTCATCATCAATTACATAGCTTCCGAGCATCTCCTGATCCCAAACTGGCACCTGCCCTTCGAAATTCTCATCACCCGCCTCCTAATGCAACTCAAATTTGGTCTCTCCACTGAACGGTCCATCGAATCGTCAGTTGACGTCAACAGTACTATTCTTAAGAGGATGCGTGATAGGGAGCGTGTTCCTGCTCCTCAGCCCCTCCCATCATTCCTGATGTTGTTCCTGGATCCTCTTTAGCATCTTCTATATCTTTTGATCCATATTCAGCCCTTTCTGCTCAGCTTCAGGAGCATGACTTGAAGATGTCTGCAAATTTCCAAAGGATGGAGCAAAGAGTTGATAATGACATGCAGTATATCTGTGTCTTTATTCGCTATCTCTAGACCTGTGTCACAAGACCTACAGTAGGAATGCTTGGCCTATTCCGCTTTCGAGAGGCCACTCGCAACCCCTTTCTACATCGGGTCCTCCATTTGACATGGTACCTCCTTCAGCTCCTTCCGAGGCACCTGCTCCTCAAGAAGATCTTAACTTTTAGGAGGATTGGCCCTTTTTGTTGATGAAAAAAGGGGGAGAGAGATTCCATGGAGTTATCTAGGGTGGATTGTTTTTATTTGAGTTTTATTTGAGTACTTTTTATTTTTGGACATGTAGTATTTGATGGACATATGTTTGTATTTAGTGAACATGTATTTTGCGGTATGTAACTTGTTTTGAGGCTGGCATGAACCTCTGTATGGACATTTTTTTTATGATGTCTCTATTATCTTTGAAAAGTTATGTATCTCTTTCTTTTTATTGATATATTTGATACATATCTTCTGTGTGTGTGGTATGTAGTATATTTGTATTTTTAGTGTATCCTTTGTAAACCAATCATCTACCACTTATTTTGGAGGTTGGAGGTTATTGTTTAGTTGGAGGAAACCTTTTGTTCATACACCATTATAATTCTGTATTCTTGGTATGCATAGATGGGTTACATAGAGCTTGATTGAGAGCTTGATTGATAAATCATATTCATATGATTTTATTGATGTATCTAACTTATATGTCACATTTTGATATATGCATGTGTTTAGGGGAGCTTCGCTTGAAGTCTCTTCCCGAATTATTTGTGATAACTCCATGTGTTTTGACATCATCAAAAAAGGGGAGATTGTTGGCCCAAAGGCCATTAGCCCTAGTTTTGATGATAACTAAACATATGTAGTTATGATTTTAACAAATTTGTTTATCAAAGTTTCAGGTTAATCATTTGTTACATTTCAGCTCCATTACAAGACTTACACATTTGGAAGGCAAAAAGATGTAGATCCCAGAGCCTGAGCACATAGAAGAGCTCATGGATTAAGCATACTAGAGAAGACTATATCAATATTTGTATTTTTATTTTTTGTATTTTAGATAGGATTTATAGTCATTTGTTAAAAGCGAAATGATATAGGTTGATATCTTTTGGGATTGACACACACACACACACACACACACATTTCATACTCCTTTGTGTTTTTAATATGAGTCATAGCTATACTCTTTATCGTTTTCAAAATTGAGTTTCAAAAAAACAAGTTTTGAAAAAATTGGGCTTTGATTTAGAAAAGAATTTTTACAAAATATGGTTCTAACTTTATTTTGTGTTGATCCATGATCATATACTAGTTCTTCAACTCCCTAAAACTCTATTTTGTGTTTAAAAATCAAAAGTTATTTTGTTAGAAAAAGATTGGTTTCAAAAAGATTTCCATAACTTGACTTTGTCCCTTTGTCGGTCGATCGGGCGGTCGACCGTAGGCAGAGCAAAATTGCTCTGTCAGTCGACTGCGTGGTCGACCGACATGCACCAAAGTGTTGGCCCAAAAGGTTACACTCTCCATTTATTGAGTTTTGATGATGACAAACCAAATTAGTGCTATTTGGTACTAATGAGTTTGTTTAAGATAAGTTTCAGGTTAGTACCATATTTGGATGCCATTGCTTAGCTATTGCAACAACTTCTAGGTTTCATGAAGCAAAGAAGGCATATTGCATATCAAGGAAGGAACATAGAAGAAGGGGCTCTAGCAAGGCATAGCATGGCTCAAGACTTGAAGATTGCTCAACAAGATTTGTTTTTAGTTTTATAGGTTTAGAATTTTGTTAAAGAATGATGGATAGGTTTGAAGCTTAATCACACACGTTTTTACGCACATATTGTTTCTAAGATGATTTTCTATAAAATGTACAAAAATATTTTGATACAAAATCCTCTGCCTACAAATCAATTTTTATGTTTTATACTTAGTACTATTTAAAGATATTTTTCATAAAAATCAAAGTCTTTTCAAAATTGTGTTTTAAACTTATCTTTTGACCTGAGCCGGTCGACCGCACCAGTCGACCGTGGCTGTGTCAGTCTTGTCCGGTCGACCGGACAAGTCGACCGTGGTTCTGGCAGATGCACGTATCAGTGTGCATGTTTGCCGGTCGACCGGGCGGTCGACCTGACTGTAGTAGCCTTGGTCTCGGGTTTGTTGGGTCGACCGGGAGGTCGACCGTATGCCTGTAACGGCTCTATTTTTGAATAGGCGGTCGACCGACCGGTCGACCGGACTAGCCGTTGAACAGTAAACGGCTATTTTCTGGGCTGTTTTAAATTTTGTCTTTTTGTGTTTAAAATTAGTTTAAGGGATATATTTCAAACTTAATACTCTCTGATTAATCCTAATTATGTTTTATCCCTAAACCCTAGCCCTCTCCTATAAATAGGGGTGTTTGGGGAGAGATTGTTTACAACAATTAATTACAAGAGAAAAATTCCAAAAGTTTCCAAGTTTAAGGCTTTCAAAAGATCTTGGTTTTTGTGCTGAAATTCTCTCTCATTTTCTGAAGTGTTTTTGAAATACTCTCTGATTTAATTTTCTTTCTTCACTTACAACAAGAGCTTCATTCCTACTCATTGTTCTCTAAGGACCTTTTGTAAGGGAAGAGACTTTTGAAAGAGAGAGTTTGTGGTCTTTTGACTACTCAGAAATTGCTTGTACTTGAGATTGTGGAGTTGGGTACTCCGGTGTAATTGTGATTTCTTTGTGATAGTGGAAGTAGCTAGAATCCTTCTGGGGAAGGCGGGGAGTAGAGCTGGGTGCTCGAACCTCGATAACATATTCTTGTGTTTGCGTTTGGTTTACATTCTTGCACTTATTACTTGCTTATCATCATCATTGCTATATTTACTTACTTTCATTCATCTTGTGAATCTTGTTGGGTGATTGTTACATCTTAATTTTTAATTTGTCCATTGATTAGCATTATTACCTATTCACCCCCCCTCTAGGTGATTTTCAATTGGTATCAGAGCTTGGACTCTAGGTTTGGCTTAACATCCATAGAGAGATCCTTGAAATTTGCTAATCAACATTTTCATTCATACATTCATACACTAGTAAACATGGCCGATAACATTAAAACCCCTCCTAAATTTGATGGACTTAATTTCCCTATTTGAAAGGTTAGGATGACTATATTTTTGCAATCTTTGGGTAGCTTAGTGGCCAAGTCCTTGACCAAACCCTATGTAGCACCCGATAGTGATGAGAGCACTTGGACCGACTTCAACTTTAGAGAATATGAGGCTAACTCCAAGGCCAAAAACTCCCTATTAACCGCCTTGAATGAGGATGACCTTACACGGGTAATTCATTGCCAATCCGCCTATGAGATTTGGCAACATTTATTGGTCACACACGAAGGGACTTCACAAGTCAAGAGAGCTAAAATAGATCTCTTGAGGTCCCAATATGAGTCATTTAAAATGATTGATGATGAGTCTATTGATAGTATGATTACAAGATTTACTAAAATCACTAATGGTCTTTCTTCCTTAGGTGATGACATCTCCAACGATCAAAAGGTGCGGAAAGTGATTCAGGCTCTTCCGTCTTCATGGGAGATAAAGGCCACCACCTTAAAAGAATTGAACGACAAGGATGAGATGGACCTCATTAGTCTCATTGGGAACCTAAAGACCCATGAGATGGAGAAGAAGGTAAGAGAAGAGGCCACTACTTCAAAGAAGAAATCCATAGCCTTCAAGACTTCATCCACCAATGATGACGATGAAGAAGATGAAGAAGAAGATGAGGAGCTAACTCTACTTGTGCGGAACGTCAAGAGGTTGTACCGGAAGAACAAGCTCAACTTCCGGAGAAAATTTGAAGGCAAAGAGGAGAGAAGGATCATTTGCTACAATTGCCGCAAACCCGGACATATCATGGCGGATTGCCCGGAGTTCAAGAAGAAGATGACTTCCTCCTTCAAGCCAAAGAAGCCAGAGGAAAAGAAAGCATACAAGGCAACGTGGGATTCGGAAAGCGAGTCCGAAGAAGATGTTGATACGGCAAACATGTGTTTCATGGCAAACACTCCAAAGGTAACCTCTCAATCCCTTGATGATGAAGATGATGAATTAAGTAAGGAAGTTCTTGTACATGCTTTTGTTGAACTTTCCGAAACTTATGATAACAAGAAACTTGAATGCTTAAAATTGCAAAAGGAGGTTGCTTTTCTCAAAAATCAACTTGCTATGGTTTCTAAAGAAAAGGATGATATTTCTTCTAATCTTATTTCTATTCAAAATGAGTTTAATACCTACAAGGTTTCTTGTAAGGGAAAATCTCCTATTGTTGATGAAAAAGAAATTTCCTCCTTAAAAACTAAAATGGTTGATTTTGAAAAAGTTTTGAAAGATTGTGCTTTTAACACTAAGAAACTTGAAGAAAAGTTTTCCAAAAAGCACACCTCTAATGCTAAAAATTCACATGCTCACACTACACATGCTAAATTTTTTCATGCTCACAACTCTCATGCTCACAAATCACACACTCATTATGCTTTCAAATATGGTAGAGTATATAGATGCACATATTGTGGTAAGAATGGACATTTAGCTAAATTTTGCTATGACCAAGTTAATAGATCAAATAATCTTGTTTGGGTTAATGAAACTAACCCTCTAGGACCCAAGAAAATGTGGGTACCAAAATCAAGTCCTAAATTTTTGATGTAGGTACACACCAAGGCTCCAAGACGTAGGGAGCGGTGGTACCTTGATAGTGGTTGTTCAAGACACATGACATGGGATATCAATAACTTTACAACCCTATCAAGGTACATGGAAGGTGGCTCCGTCACCTTCGGGGATGACTCCAAAGGAACTATCATCGGTATAGGTAACATTCAAATTGGTGCATCTCCTATTATAGAGAATGTTGTTTTAGTTGATGGTTTAAAACATAATTTGCTTAGCATTAGTCAACTTTGTGATCGTGGACTTAAAGTTGTTTTTGATGATTCTTCTTGCAAGATTTTTGATGTTAAATTCGATGTTTGTATTCTTACCGGTTTTCGTGACAATAATGTTTATATCAATGACATGCTTAATTTAGATTGTTCTACTAAATGCTTGAATGCTTTTGATGAAAATTCTTGGCTTTGGCATAGAAGATTAGGACATGCATCTTTTGACCATCTTGCTAGAATTAATTCTAAGGATTTAGTAAAGGGTATACCTTACTTGAAGTTTGAGAAAGACCGCATTTGTGGTGCGTGCCAACTTGGGAAACAAACCAAGTCTTCCTTCAAACCAATTAAGGATATCATGACTACTAGGCGCTTAGAACTAATTCATATGGATCTTTTTGGACCAACACAAACTAAAAGTTTAAATGGTAGTAGATTTGCATTTGTTTTAGTTGATGATTTTTCCCGTTTCACTTGGGTTTTCTTCTTGCAAAATAAAGATCAAACTTTTTCTCATTTCAAAATTTTTCGAAAAAGGATTGAAAAAGAAAAAGGCTTTTCGATTTTGAGAATAAGGAGTGATAGAGGTGGTGAGTTTGTTAACCAACTCTTCATGACTTATTGTGATGAAAAGGGAATCAAGCATGAAATGTCTTGTCCTAGGACTCCACAACAAAATGGAGTAGTAGAAAGGAAAAATAGAACACTTCAAGAGATGGCTAGGACAATGATAAGTGAGTATGACCTCCCTCAATATTTATGGGCCGAGGCCGTAAACACCGCATGCTATATTTCAAATCGTATTTATGTGTGTAAGAATTCTTCCAAAACATCTTTTGAAATGTATCATTCTAGAAAACCTAATGTTGCATATTTTAAAGTTTTTGGATGCAAGTGTTTTGTTTTAAATACTAAGGAGAATTTGGGTAAATTTGATGCTAAGGCTTATGAAGCTATCTTTGTTGGATATTCTTCTACTAGCAAAGCATATAGAGTATTTAATAGATCTTCACATACTATTGAAGAAACCATGCATGTTTAATTTGAAGAATCTAATGTGTTTGTTGAGAATGTTGTAGAGATTGAACCATTAGGTGAAAACATGGAGAAACTATCCTTGAAGGACTCACCCGCTAAAGAAGAAAAGCAAGAATCAATTGGTGATGTTCAAGAGGATAAAGAGGAAAGCTCTCAACCGCTTCCTAAAGCTTGGAGATACGCTGCAAATCATCCTAAGGAGCTCATCTTGGGTGATGCATCTTAAGGAGTCACAACGCGCTCCAAACTCCATGACCTATGTGGTAACTTTGCTTTCATTTCTCATTTTGAACCCAAAGGCATTCTCGAAGCCTAGACGGACCCATATTGGTTGCTTGTCATGCAAGAGGAACTCAATCAATTTGAGCGCAACCAAGTTTGGCACCTTGTTCCTAAGCCCCACGATAGACTAATAATTGGTACTAAGTGGATCTTTAGAAACAAGATGGATGAGTCCGGAAATGTCATTAGGAATAAAGCTAGGTTAGTGGCCCAAGGTTACACTCAAGTTGAGGGAATTGACTTTGAGGAGACCTTTGCACCCGTAGAACGGCTTGAAGCCATACGGATGACACTAGCTTTTGCATATTTCAAAAATTTTAAACTTTTTCAAATGGATGTGAAAAGTGCATTTTTGAATGGTTTTATTAATGAAGAAGTTTATGTTTCTCAACCTCCCAGTTTTGTTGATCATGTTCATCCCGATTTTGTTTTTAAACTTGATAAAGCTTTATATGGATTGAAACAAGCTCCTAGAGCTTGGTATGAAAGGCTTTCTAGTTTTCTAATTTCAAATGATTTTGTTAAAGGCAAAGTAGACACAACTCTATTTACTAAGCATGTTGATAATGAGATGTTAATTGTGCAAATTTATGTAGATGATATAATTTTTGGTTCTACTAATGAGCTTTTATGCAAGGATTTTGAAAAGGTCATGCAACTTGAATTTGAAATGTCTTCAATGGGTGAGCTCAATTTCTTCCTTGGACTCCAAATCAAGCAATTGCAAAACGGGACGTTCATAAGTCAAGCCAAGTACGCAAAGGAACTCGTAAAGAAGTTTGGACTTGAAGGCTCAAAGACTTGCAACACTCCCATGGCAACTACAACCAAGCTTGATAAAGATGACCAAGGTAAAGATGTTGATATTAAATTATATAGAAGCATGATAGGAAGTCTTTTATATTTAACAGCAAGTAGGCCGGATATCATGTTTAGTGTGTGTCTTTGTGCTAGATTTCAATCGTGTCCTAAAGAGTCCCATCTTGTTGCGGTAAAGCGCATTATTCGTTATATTAAGGGCACTATTGGGATGGGTCTATGGTATCCAAAAACCGGAGATTTCTCAATGACGAGTTATTCGGATGCCGACTATGTGGGTTGTAGAGTAGATAGAAAGAGTACTAGTGGGACATGTCAATTTCTTGATAATTGTCTTGTTTCATGGTCCTCTAGGAAACAAAATTCCGTAGCACTCTCAACCGCCGAGGCGGAGTATGTTGCCGCGGGGGCTTGTTGTGCACAAGTCCTTTGGATGAAACATACTCTCCTTGATTTTGATTTGCATTTTGATCATATAAAAATATTTTGTGATAATACTAGTACTATACACATGACTAAGAATGCAAATCAACATAGTAAGACCAAGCACATTGAGATTAGATATCACTTTCTTTGAGATCATTTTGAGAAAGGAGATATAGATATTGATTATGTTTCTACGGATTTGCAACTAGCCGATATTTTCACTAAACCTCTTGATTTTGCTAGATTTTCGTTTATTTGTGGAGAACTTAATGTTTGTATTATTGATTAAACATGTGATTCCTAACCCTTTTTGATGTATGACAAAAAGGGGGAGAATAAGTTAGTGCATGATAAAAATAAATTTATATGGTCTTGGTTCCATATGAGTTTATATGAGTTTATATATGAATAAATTTATATGGTCTTGGTTCCATATGAGTTTATATGAGTTTATATATGTTTTTGTTGTCTTGTTTTGTTTTCATGCGTTTTGAGAATACTTGTGTTTTGTTAGTATCAAGAAAATAACATGTGATTTTCATTATTGTTTCAATTGGTTTAAATTGGTATCAAGAGCATATATGTTTTTATGTTTTCAATGAATTTTTGTGTTTTGAGTTTAAATGTTTCCTTTATATAGCAAAATTTGAGGGGGAGTTTTCTCCTCCCCTATATTTTTATCTTGTAGCCTATTTGTTTTGTCATCATCAAAAAGGGGGAGATTGTTGACCCAAAAGGTTACACTCTCCATTTATTGAGTTTTGATGATGACAAACCAAATTAGTGCTATTTGGTACTAATGAGTTTGTTTAAGATAAGTTTCAGGTTAGTACCATATTTGGAGGCCATTGCTTAGCTATTGCAACAACTTCTAGGTTTCATGAAGCAAAGAAGGCATATTGCATATCAAGGAAGGAACATAGAAGAAGGGGCTCTAGCAAGGCATAGCATGGCTCAAGACTTGAAGATTGCTCAACAAGATTTGTTTTTAGTTTTATAGGTTTAGAATTTTGTTAAAGAATGATGTTTTGTTAAAGAATGATGGATAGGTTTGAAGCTCAATCACACACGTTTTTGCGCACATATTGTTTCTAAGATGATTTTCTATAAAATGTACAAAAATATTTTGATACAAAATCCTCTGCCTACAAATCAATTTTTATGTTTTATACTTAGTACTATTTAAAGATATTTTTCATAAAAATCAAAGTCTTTTCAAAATTGTGTTTTAAACTTATCTTTTGACCTGAGCCGGTCGACCGCACCAGTCGACCGTGGCTGTGTCAGTCTTGTCTGGTCGACCGGACAAGTCGACCGTGGTTCTGGCAGATGCACGTATCAGTGTGCATGTTTGCCGGTCGACCGGGCGGTCGACCTGACTGTAGTAGCCTTGGTCTCGGGTTTGTTGGGTCGACCGGGAGGTCGACCGTATGCCTGTAACGGCTCTATTTTTGAATAGGCGGTCGACCGACCGGTCGACCGGACTAGCCGTTGAACAGTAAACGGCTATTTTCTGGGCTGTTTTAAATTTTGTCTTTTTGTGTTTAAAATTAGTTTAAGGGATATATTTCAAACTTAATACTCTCTGATTAATCCTAATTATGTTTTATCCCTAAACCCTAGCCCTCTCCTATAAATAAGGGTATTTGGGGAGAGATTGTTTACAACAATTAATTACAAGAGAAAAATTCCAAAAGTTTCCAAGTTTAAGGCTTTCAAAAGATCTTGGTTTTTGTGCTGAAATTCTCTCTCATTTTCTGAAGTGTTTTTGAAATACTCTCTGATTTAATTTTCTTTCTTCACTTACAACAAGAGCTTCATTCCTACTCATTGTTCTCTAAGGACCTTTTGTAAGGGAAGAGACTTTTGAAAGAGAGAGTTTGTGGTCTTTTGACTACTCAGAAATTGCTTGTACTTGAGATTGTGGAGTTGGGTACTCCGGTGTAATTGTAATTTCTTTGTGATAGTGGAAGTAGCTAGAATCCTTCTGGGGAAGGCGGGGAGTAGAGCTGGGTGCTCGAACCTCGATAACATATCCTTGTGTTTGCGTTTGGCTTACATTCTTGCACTTATTACTTGCTTATCATCATCATTGCTATATTTACTTGCTTTCATTCATCTTGTGAATCTTGTTGGGTGATTGTTACATCTTAATTTTTAATTTGTCCATTGATTAGCATTATCACCTATTCACCCCCCCTCTAGGTGATTTTCACAAAGTGCATTTGTCCGCTTCATTCGATCGGGCGATCAACTAACTGCAAGAACTTTGCTCTCGGTTGGGTCCGATCGACCGACAGAGAGTTTAACTCTTGGTTGGGAATAACGGTCGACCGTCCGGTCGACCGCTATCCCCAACGGTCGGAAATCCGATCGTTGGCAGTCGACCAGCCGGTCGACCGATATATATTTTCCCAATGGTCGACCGATATATATTTTCCCAACGGCTATATTCCATTTTGTCTTTTTTTCGTGTCTTTTCCCAATGGCTTTTTTATGTTTTCTACTCATGTTTTCATCTCCTATAAATAGTGGGATTGTGAAAAAACTCACAACAAGATTTCTAAAGTTTAGATCAAGTTTTTACAAGTTTTAGCTTTTTCTCAAAAGATTTCTTTTTGAGCCAAAATTTCTAAACTCTTATTTTTAGCTTGAGCACTCCCTCTATATCTCTACAAGTTATTTTCACTACATAATCCCAAAGAGTTTTACCTCCTCATCTTGATTATAGGATTGTACTTGTCAGCTATTTGTGATCCAGTGTAGATCACCACTTTCCTTCTATTGAGAAATTGTTGAGGTTGCGGCCTCAAGTGAGATAGTGAGCTCAGAATTGATGTTACGGCACCACGAGAGAGGACTTGTGAGTCTATTGAGTTCTAATGAGAACTTGTAACGGTTGACAATCTAGTGAGATCGGTCATTGTAGAATCCTTCATAATGTTTAAGGCGGGGACGTAGAGCAGTGGCTCGAAGCTCGAAACAAATCATCGTGTTTGCGATTGCTTACTCTTTCTCTCTTAACTCTAATCTCTCTCTCTTTTCACTTGCACTCTTGTATTGTTTACTTATTTGCAAGTATTTCTTAAGTTGTGATGTTTATTTGCTAGGTTGCTAGTAAGTAATTTTTAATTCTGTATTATTTGTCATTTAGTATAACCATCATCTATTCACCCCATCTAGGTGATTTACACTTTAATCACTGAAACTGGGAGTTTGAAAGTGTAAATCCAGATACTTACTATGTTGTGTAAACACTTCTAATCAAATAAACCCTACCTAAGAAAGTAGGGACATTTGCCACCCCTCAATTCTTCATCTCACTTTATCAATCAATGGGCAAAATTTTTGATAGTAGAGTGTACAAGTATGATCTATCCTATTGCGTTGATCACTATGAAACTTCTTGACGCAGGTATGATCTATCCTATTTCTGATAGTAATTGGCTCAGCCGATTCAAGTTGTTCCAAAGAAAGAAGGCATCACAGTGATTAAAAATGATAATAATGAGCTAATACTAAC
This sequence comes from Agave tequilana, assembly GCA_038442645.1. Taxonomy (NCBI): domain Eukaryota; kingdom Viridiplantae; phylum Streptophyta; class Magnoliopsida; order Asparagales; family Asparagaceae; genus Agave; species Agave tequilana. The sequence continues at coordinate 187,750 of JAVJIF010030444.1, forward strand.
TAGGACAATCACATGGTGGAGAGTGTGTATGAACTATAGGAAACTTAATACTGCAACCTGTAAGGATCATTTCCCATTACCTTTCATTAATAAATGTTAGAGTGACTTGCGGGCCATGCATATTATTGTTTTGTAGACGGGAATTCAGGGTATAACCAAATTGCCATAGCACCTGAAGACCAAGAAAAGACAACTTTCACATGTCCTTATGGTGCATTTGCTAACAGGAGAATGCCTTTTGGTTTATGCCATGCACCAGCTATATTTCAAAAGTGCATGATGGCTTTCTTTCATGACATGGTTGAGTGAATTATCGAAGTATTCATGGATGATTTTTCAATTTTTTGGCCCTTCTTTTGATACATATCTACATAACTTAAATTTAGCTTTGCAGACATGCGAAGATACAAATTTGGTCCTCAAGCGGGAGAAATATCATTTCATGGTGAAAGAAAAATTGTGCTTGGATATTGTATATCTGAAAAAGGAATTGAGGTATACCGTGCAAAGATTGAAACCACTGAAGAGCTACCAACTCTAACAAATGTGAGAGGCATGAGAAGCTTCCTAGGACATGCAGGGTTTTATCGACGAGTTATCAGGGACTTCTCTAAAATTGCAAAACCTTTGTGCTTATTAGTGAAAGGTGCACCATTTAACTTTTTCAATAATTGTTTGCAGGTGTTCAGTTATTGAAGGAGAAGTTAATCACTGCACCAATCATTGTGGCACCAGATTGGAGTCTATCTTTCGAAAAAAATGTGAGATGCTAGTGATTACACACTAGGAGCTATATTGGGACAGATATGAAAAGATCTTTTTGTTGGCCCAAAGCCCGATCACTCTAGTTTTGATGATGATTAACTCATGTAGTTATAGTACTAATGATCTTGTATTTAATTAGTATAAGATATTTGATCAAGATCTTAGTTGGTGTTTAGCTTCAACAAAGGATTTAAAGTCAAAGTTTTGAAGCTAGCACGTGTTGATTCAAGAGCTCGCGCATCAAGATTGCATCAAGTACTCAAGAGGAGTCTAACTCATTGGATCAAGGTTTGGACCAAGTCAAGAAGGAGAAGAAGATTGTCAAGAGAAGATTTCCAAGAAGACTTGTGTCATGTTTGTAAGTGTCAAGATTTAGATAAAATGTAAAGGATGGATTAGTTGGTGGATTGCTCAAGTTTCATATACACTCACACAAAAGATTTAGATGTGTTTTCATAAAAGAGTTTTCATTTTGAAAAATAATGATTTGATTTTTAAGATTCAAAATATACATGTGTTTTATCAAAACTTATTTTAGAGCTTATTGTAAAAAAAAAAACATAGATATTTCATCATATATATGTAGTGGATCATATCTATACACACTAAGCTTTAAAAGTATTTAGAATATCTTGTTTTTGGATTTAGAGAAGCTTTGAAAAAAACAATTTGGAAAAATACAGGTTTTTGTTTAAGGCAAAACTTCTTTATTACAAAAATAGTTCAATCTGTTTGTAATATGTTTTGATTTTTAATCAAACATGTTTGTATTTCAAAGTATATCAATAAACTTATTTTTGTAGAATTTATGAGAATTTATAAGATTTTATTGAAAGAAAAAGACCTAGTTTTTAATCCCTAAAATGCTGGTTCAGGCCTTCTGCCGGTCGACTGAGCCAGAGGTCGGTCAACCGGGTGGTCGAGCGGCGTGTCCAAATGTGCACGACCTTGTTTGGCTGGAGGGCCGGTCGATCACCAGAGAGCTCTGCTCTCCTGAATCTGGCCCCAGTCGACCGGTAGAGAGCTTATGCTCTCTGTATCCAGGCCATGGTCGACCGGCCGGTCGACTGCTGGCACTATGATCAGAAATCTGACCGTTGGCCAATCGACCGGGAAGTCAACTGATAGCTGGATTTCCTGCTGAGTTGGCCTCCAACAGCCATATTTTGGGAGCCTATATATTGGGGTTCCCTTGGACTGTTTTCTATAAGATTTGAAGTGGGTTTTCAAGCTAGTTTTTCATACATCTTTTAGTATTTATCTCCACTTGTTTAAGAGTCAATATTTCCATATCAAAAGGAGAATTTATCAAGAGTGTTTTGTAAAAGTGATTCTTTGAGTTTTTCACCATGAAATTAATCTTAATTTTTCTCACACATACTTGAGCTTTCCTTTGCTATATCCATCCTATAGAAGAGTTGTTGTGAGAGTGTTTTAGGTGATCAAAGTGTTGTGATCACCAAACTGTTCTACTTTGTATTTGAGGAGGCAGACTTACGGGTTCGCGTTGTTTCGAGTTCTAGTGAGAGCTCAGTGTAGAGGTGCGGCCTCGACAAGCTAGTGTGCTTGCGATGTGTAGTTCTTGTGGGAACAAGAGAGGGACTAGTGAGTCTAAGGAGTTCTAGTGTGAACTCGTTGTAAGTGTTGCAGCACCAAGTGATCCGGTGGGATCGATTTTAGTGAAAATCCTTCATAGTGTTGATGGCGGGAACGTAGAGCAGGGTGCTCGAACCTTGAAACAAATCTCCCATGTTTGTGATTGCTCTCTTCTATCTCTCACTTGTATTTATATCTTGCATACTCTTATTGTTCATATTCATTGCTTGCTTGATATACTTGTGCTCATATTGATATATATTTGGGGATTGTTTGCTCACACTTGTATTCAACCAAGAGAGGCATAGCGACACCTTAACTCTTATCTGGAGGAATCTTGAGGAGTTAGTCCAGAGTCCGTCTCCAGGACTTCGGCTACACTCTTGTGTTATATTTGGTGTGTCTAGCTTAATAGTTTTTAGTTTGCATAAATAGTTTTTATTTCGCATTAATTCATCATTAGATTAGCTAGTCACCTATTCACCCCTCTAGGTGATTTCAATTGGTATCAAAGCTTGGTGCTCTTGATTTGGGTCTAATAACCTTGAGATTGAAGATCCTCATTTTAGCTATAGCTAATCATTATATTTGTACACACACACAAGGATTTCATGTCACCTCCCATGTTTGACATTCTTAACATCCAAACTTGAAAAGTTAAGATGTCTATGTACCTCAAAGCCCTAAGTATTCATGTTTATTTTGCCACTATTAAAGATTCTTATTGTTTAAATGGTATACATCTAGAGGAAGCCATCCATGCATTAAAAAGCACACTAAATGAGGATTATTTATCTAGGGTTGCTAACTTTGATTCGACTTTTGTAGTATAGAACACTATAGTCTCCCTTGGCGAACATGAGCAATATTATGCGGGGAGCAGCTCAGATGATGGAAGTTGTGCTTCCAACTTATGCTACATGGTCCAAGGGGATAACCCCCTTGAGATAAATTCTGAATCCGAGCTTGATAAGGATGTTGACATGTCTTATGATGATCTTGCTTCATTTTGTCAACTTCTTCTTGAAAAATATGATTTGCTTAAAAAGGACCATAAAAGATTGAAAAATAAATATGAGTCCATTTCAAAAGAAAAATATTTTTTCAAAATAAACTTGAAAATATTTCAAAAAAAATGAATGTTTGAAAAATGAGAATATTTCCTTGTTTTCTAAACTAAATGATATTTGTGAAGGAAATAATGCTTTGAAAAATAAAATTAATTTGGTGAAAAAAGAAAAGAATATTGCTTTGAATGAAAACAACTCTTTGAAAAGAAAAATTGTTTCAAAAGAAATGAAAAATATTTCTAAAAAGAAAAAGAGTGTTGATTCTCATTCTTACCATGCTTTTCATGCTACCATTGATAAAAATGAGATTCAATTTTTGAAAAATGGAATAGATATTTGACCTCAACTTTGAGCAATTATGCATTTAATCATAATAGATTGGAAACCTTGTTTCAAAAGAAACAAGCTTCATATGTACATGCACATCACCCACGGTATACATATACACACTTTGCACATCATGATCATACTCATTCTCATGTGCATACTAAAGTGTACAAGTATACACAGTGCGGCCGCAAAGACCATTTAGTAAAGTTTTCTTATGATAAGGTAAATTCTTAAATTTTACTAATAAAAGTATTTGGGTTTCAAACAATGCTAACCCCCGTGGACCTAAAAGAAAATGGGTACCAAAATTCCCACCTCTTGTATTTGATGTAGGTGTGGGCTCTCACATGACATGAGAGGATTGGTGCCTTGGTGGTGGATGCATGGGCTAGATGGACGTACACTTGATGCATTACTATCTAGGAAGTTTGGTGGAAGGACCACCATATTTTGGAGACATAGAGAATAGTGCATATGGTTTGGTAACTATCTCTAAACTCCGATATTAATTTACATGCTTTGATATAAATATTTTTAGGATGTTTTTGATGTTGTACTTTATGTGGTGAATAACTTGTTTAGATATAGTTTTTGTCAAAACTTGTGTCTACATTTGTACAAGTAGTGAGCAACATTTGATTCTTACATGTTTGTCCTTCATTGCTCATTTGTACTCATTATATGTACATGTATAACCTTGTTTTGATGATTCTTTTATTTATACTTGTTTTGATTATCTTTGTGCATGTTTTGCTTCATGTATATGTTATGCTTGTCTAAAAATAATAAATATACATGTATACCCTTGAGTCACTTGACTTCATGCAAATTCTATTATGGACTCTTTTGTGTTAAGGATATGTATGTATATTGTTCGTCTTGATCAAACATACATATACCTTAATGTTTGTTTTTAAATGAAAAATAAATTTTTGTAATTTTCATATGTTTGAAGTTTTTGAGCCTTATTGATCATTTTCATGAAAATGCTAATTATAAAATTCTTGTGCACTCACACTTCATTTTGTTTACTCTTGACATTGTTTTCATGAGAATTTTTGAGTTTTATAGATTTTGAGTGTCATCTCTTGTGTATTTGGTATGCTTCATGTAATATATATGGTTCGTTTTCATGCTTGAAGGATCTTTAACTAGTTTTTTAAAAATTACTTTAAACTAGTTATTTATTCTTCAATTGGTAGAGTTTTCAAACTATGCTAAAATATTTTTAAACTCTTATTTTTGAAAACTCCTACCAACTGAAGGGCGGTTGGATGGGCGACCATACCTTTTATGCTCTAAATTGAAAATCTTTTATCATGTGCATGAATAGGGTGGTTAGTTATGAGTAATACACATAATCTTCATGATATTTCACTTTTGTATACTCACACATGTTTTCTATATATGTATGCTTCTAAATTTCAATAATATCAATTTCTATTGGTATTTTCATTTTCATACATATATATGATTTGATTGTACTTGATTTACAATACCTTACATATTTAAAGCACAAATTATGTTTAATGAGCTTATGCATTATTTTCAATTTGTATTTCAATTAATATCAAAATATACTTCATATTTTATTTTACAATATACTTCAATTGGTATCAATTTGTTTCGATTTCAATTAGGTTTCGATTTTAATTGGTATCAAAAATGTTTTACCTTTTATTTCATTTGGTATCAAATTTGGTATCAAAAATGTTTTACTTTTTATTTGGTATCAAAATTTATCATATATTTCAGTTGGTATCTAAATATAAAATATTTTACTTTCATTGGTATCAAATTTACATACATGTTTAATTTCAATTGGTATCAAAAATTTCTAATTTCTATTGGTATCAAAAATCTTGTGATATCTTAAAATTTTGTTTACTTACAAGTGGTACCTCAAAATTTTATTTAAGAGATTTCATAATTTGTTTCAATTTGTTTTAAAGTGGTTTCTAAATTTTTTGATATAAATTGCCTATATACAAGGGGAGCTTAACATCTCTTTTATATATAGATTCATGTTGAGTGTATCTTATATTGAGGAGCCTGACATCTCTTCTTTATGTGATACACATGTGTAAGGGGAGCTCAACATCTCCACTTATGCATTGTATATTATGCTTTATGTAAGTTAGGGTTTTGTCATCCCTTCTTCATGTAATGCATGTATGCAGGGGAGCTAACTTACCGTCAATGTATATGGCATATATATCCTTATTATTGATTTGTTTTTCACCCCTTTGTTGATGATTGACAGAAAGGGGGAGAATAATTTTGAGTTTAATGATTTTGAGTTTATATATGCATATTTGAGTTTTATGCATATATTGAGTTTTATGCATGTCCTATATTTTTTATTTATACAAAAAGGGGGAGAATGATTTTGAAAGTTTAAACAAAAAGGGGGAGAAGATTTTTAGGAAAAGAATTTTTTTGGTTTATGCATGTTTCTCTCACCTTGTTTATGCATATATATTTGTTTAGTGTTAGGCACTTCATTGTATATCGATTTGTTTATTGTTATACATGAGTTAAGAGGGAGCTTCTATGAAGCTTAACTTAATCCATGCATATATAACTCCATGAGTTTTGTCATCATCAAAAAGGGGGAGATTGTTGGCCCAAAGGCCTATCACTCTAATTTTGATGATGATTAGCTCATGTAGTTATAGTACTAATTGTCTTGTGTTTAATTAGTATCAGATATTTGATCAAGATCTTAGTTGGTGTTTAGCTTTAATAAAGGATTTAAAGTCAAAGTTTTGAAGATAGGACGGGTTGATTCAAGCGCTCACGCATCAAGATTGCATCAAGTACTCAAGAGGAGTCTAGCTCATTGTATCCAGGTTTGGACCAAGTCAAGAAGGAGAAGAAAATTTTCAAGAGAAGATTTCCAAGAAGATGTGTGTCATGTTTGTAAGTTTCAAGATTTGTTTTTAGATAAAATGTAAATGTTAGATTAGTTGGTGGATTACTCAAGTTTCATATACACTCACACACAAGATTTAGATGTGTTTTCATAAAAGAGTTTTCGTTTTGAAAAATACCGATTGGGTTTTTAAGATTCAAAATATACATGTGTTTTATCAAAACTTATTTTAGGGCTTATTGTGAAAAAAAAATATAGATATTTCATCATATATGTGTAGTGGATTATATCCATACACACTCAGCTTTAAAAGTGTTTAGAATATCTTGTTTTTAGATTTAGAGAAGCTTTGGAAAAATCAATTTGAAAAAATACAGGTTTTTGTTTAAGGCAAAACTTCTTTATTACAAAAATAGTTCAAAATGTCTGTAATATGTTTTGATTTTTAATCAAACATGTTTGTATTTTGAAGTATATTAATGAACTTATTTTTGTAGAATTTATGGGATTTTATTGAAAGAAAAAGACCTAGTTTTTAATCTCTAAAATGCTAGTTCTGGCCTTCTGCCGGTCGACCGAGCTAGAGGTTGGTCGACTAGGTGGTCGATCGACGTGCACAAATGTGCACGGCCTTGTTTGGCTGGAGGGTCGGTCGACTGACCCAGTCGACCGCTATAGAGCTCTGCTCTCTGGATCTGACCCCGATCAACCGGGCGGTCAATCGGCAGAGAGCTTCTGCTCTCTGTATCCAGGCCACGGTCGACCGGCCGGTCGACCGCTGGAACAACGGTCAGAAATCTAACCGTTGGCCGGTCGACCGGGCGGTCGACCAACAGCAGGATTTCCTGCTGAGTTGGCCTCCAACGGCCATATTTTGGGAGCCTACATATTAGGGTTCCCTTGGACTATTTTCTACAAGATTTGAAGTGGGTTTTCAAGCTAATTTTTCATACATCTTTTAGTGTATATCTCCACTTATTTAAGAGCCAATATTTTCATATCAAAAGGAGAGTTTATCAAGAGTGTTTTGTAAAAGTGATTCTTTGAGTTTTTCACCACCAAATTAATCCTTGTTTTCTCACACATATTTAAGCTTTCAATTGCTATATCCATCCTATAGAAGAGTAATTGTGAGAGTGTTTTAGGTGATCAAAGTGTTGTGATTACCAAAATGTTCTACTTTGCATTTGAGGAGGCGGACTTACGGGTTCACGTTGTTTTGAGTTCTGGTGAGAGCTCGATGTAGAGGTGCGGCCTCGGCAAGCTAGTGTGTTTGCAGTGTGTAGTTCTCGCGGGAACAAGAGAGGGACTAGTGAGTCCAAGGAGTTCTAGTGTGAACTCATTGTAGGTGTTGCGGCACTGAATGATCCTATGGGATCGATTTTAGTTGAAATCCTTCATAGTGTTGAAGGCGGGGACGTAGAGCAAGGGTCTCAAATCTCGAAACAAATCTCTCGTGTTTGCGATTGCTCTCTCTCTCTCACTTGTGTTTATATGTTGCATGCTCTTATTGTTCATATTCATTACTTGCTTGATATACTTGTGCTCATATTGATATATGCTTGGGGATTGTTTGCTCACCCTTGTATTCAACCAAGAGAGCCATAGCGACACCTCAACTTTTATCTAGAGAAATCTTGAGGAGAGTCCAGAGCCCATCACTAGGAATTCAGTTACACTCTTGTGTTATACTTGGTGTGTCTATCTTAATAGTTTTTAGTTTACATAAATAGTTTTTATTCCACATTAATTCATCATTAGATTAGCTAGTCACCTATTCACCCCCTTTAGGTGATTTCACTTTCAAGTATTATACTTTGTGAGCCGGGCGTTAAATGAAGCATAACAGAATTACACAACAACAGAGAAAGAATTGTTGCAGTAATATTTGCTTTTGAAATTTCATTCTTATAGATTGGATCCAAAGTTGTTGTGTTTACAGATCATTCTGCCATCAAGTATTTGCTTGCAAAGAAAGAGGCTAAATCAAGGTTGATAAGATGGGTCTTGCTTTTCATGAGTTTAATTTGAAAATTCGAGACAAGAAGGGGGTGGAGAATCTTGTGGCAGACCATCTTTCCTGCATTGAGCAAGAAGAGGAGGACTCCAATGAAATCCCCATTGATGATGCTTTCCTGAATGAATATTTGTTAAGTATCATTGCCAATTCACCACCTTGGTATGTTCTCTTCACGAATTTCTTAGCATGTGGTGTCTTTCACCTAATCTTTCGTTCCAAGGTAAGAAAAAGTTTCTAGCAGATATCAAATACTACCAGTGGGATGATCTAATTCTTTACAAATATTGCGTGAATCAAATTGTGCATATATGTGTACCCAAGAACGAGATGGAGAGCATTCTGCACCATTGCCATGCTAGAGAAGTTGGAGGTCATTTTGATGCAACCAAGACAACAGCGAAGGTATTACAATCAAGATCTTAGTAGCCTACGCTGTTTAAGGATGCTTATGCTCATGTTAAGGCATGCGATGCATGTCAAAGGATGGGAAATATTTCTAGGCGTAACGAGATGCCTCTCAACAACATCCTTGAAGTTGAGTTGTTTGATGCGTGGGATATAGATTTCATGGGCCCCTTTCTATCCTCGTTTCCCAATCAGTATATCCTAGTGGCAGTTGATTATGTTTCAAAATGGGTAGAAGCTGTTGCTTTACCTTCTGTAATACCCCTCTTCCGAAATACGTACTTAGCTACGTATTCCGTCTTTCGATCGTATCTTCCGTTTTACCTTCCGTATTTGACCGATTTTAATTTCAAATATCATTTTCTAATATTTTAGATTTTATGTGATTTTCTGGAATTTTCTGGAATTAAAAGGAATTTCTTCAAAACCGGTGTCGGCCAGTATCGCTGACCGATTTCCGAATTTTTATCTTCCAAACTTTTAGGAATTTTTAGAAAGTCCTTTAGACTTTATTGCTTAGAATCATATTTCCTGCTTATACTCTTTTTCTGAGATTTTTATAAATTTATGAAAATTCTTTCGGAGTCGGTAAATAACTGATTCCGGGATTTTTAATTAAAAATCTATACAGTATTTCTTCAAACGAATTTCACCATTGGTCTTCAAATATTTTTCTTGATTTTTGGTAAAATTTCCAGACCATTCCGAAATACTTGAATTTCGGGCATTTTTCCAAAAAATTACAAAATTCCTTTTCCACTTCATTTCCACCTCATTTCCCACTCACCCTCCTACCTAACCCCACTAACTCTCTCTCCTTCCCTCAGCCGGCCATGTGTCCAAGTGAGGGGACACCTCACCCCCCACAATTTGCAAGAAAACCCTTTTCTTTCACATTAATCCCAACCCCTTCACATAAATCCCAAACTATAAATTCTTATCATTTGCAAACTTCCCCTTTTTTTCTCATTTCTTCAAACAAGAGAAGAAATCTTCTCCAAAATCCCCTTCTCCTTCCTCAAGCAAACCCTAGCTCCAATCAACCCAATCTCTTCACAACCACCCCTAGATCACAAGGGATTCATCAAGGACTTCATCTAGAGCTTCAATTCAACCATCACTCCCAAGGCAACACCAAGGAGAGCAATTCTTCAACCCTAGCTTCAACTACAAGTGTGGATTGAAGCCCTCACCATCTCCATCCTTGGATCTAGACTCTAAACCAGCACATCCAGGTGAGTTCTTACTCACCAAGACCTAGCTAATATTCCACATACTTAGGGTAGAGATCCTAGTACTATTATAACCTAAAAATCCTATTTTTTGGTCATTAACACGCAAATCCAACTCTCCCATGTGAACATATTAATCACCATGGCTATTCTCTGTTTTAGTGTGCTTGTAGTAGTAGATCAGGTCCTATAATGCCATAAAAATCCCACCTTTAAACTGTTAGAAACAACCCATGTGAAAATCAGATTTTCTGCCTTAACAGCAGCCTATTTCAGAGGATCGGTCGACCGGCAGTCGACCGATCACTCTACCGATGTGCACAATGTGCACGGATTTGAGCTGGCGGTCGACCGGCAGTCGACCGCAGACTCGACCGGCTTAGGAAATTAGGGTGGACCAGTCGACCGGCAGTCGACCGGCCAAAATCTGGAGCTCACGCACTCGGTACGGTCGACCGGCAGTCGACCGGGACTCGACCGCCAGTTATATCACCAGTCGACCGGCAGTCGACCGGAGGTCGACCGGCAGCCTATTTTCTGGGACAGATTTCTGACTCCTTTTCTTTTGACTTTCTGATTTTTCCCTGATGCATGTATATTACATTAGTCTTGTTTATGCTTCATACCTGTACTACATGACTTGTTACCTGATGGACTTTACTGTATTATGCCTCATGACATGTTGTTACATATTGTTATTCCATAACACGTTAAAATGTGAAGTACCACCAACCCTTCATGCTATCCCTAAAACACCAAGCATGATGTACCCGACTTTTATTAAAATACACCAACTTACATGGGGGACAGGGGGAAATATGCGGATATCGATACGTGTTCGTGTTTACAGTGGTATTAGGATGTGCACCATGTTTCCGGTCTTACCTGCGGTACTCCAGGGGACCGAGGGGAGTGCTTCCTCCCTTTCCTGTTTACTGTCATGACTTTCCTGTTAGCCTAGCGGCAGGTTCCGTCTTCAAGCAACGGAACAATACTGGGCCGTGGTCCCGGGCATGCACGGGACCCACTGTAAACATAGTTCGTCGATACAACCGCTGTTTCCAATAACAACCTTGCTTTACTATGATATGGATCTATGTGCTCTGGGACGCTGGGTCACATAGCTAGATATCACAGTAAGACAAGTAATAATAATAAGACGTCCATTGTAGAATTATTGCATATGTCTTTATCGTATTTAGTTTACGTCTCTTGTCACGCACTGTTACTTAGTATTACTTCTTTATCTCTATTCATGATCCTTGTCACTTGGCTATTTTTATTTCTTGTATTATGTCTTGACCCTTTGGATTTGCATATTCAGATTCCGAGGCTTGGAACGAAGTGGAGCCTTCCACAGAGGACCGGGCTTACTTTTCTGAGCAGGCTGACCAGCTCTAGTCCCATAGTGCCGACTCTTCTTTTTGGTTCACGGGATCCCCATCCTCACGTGAGCATTTTTGTATTTTTGATTGTATTTTGTCAGTTTGGACTTGGGTTGTGATAAAGGACACTTGTATAGTGATGTTGCTTATCATAACTGGTATAACTTTGTATTTATCTTTTGTATGTTGGCATATGAATATACCACGCTGTGTGTTGTAATCTGATACTTGTTGTACTTAATGCTTAGCGTATATACGTGGGGGCACCATCTGACCGACGTATATGCGTTGCAGTGACGTCCCCGTATCATTGGGATCGGGGCGTTACACCTTCAAATAATGCATGTGCGATGATAAATTTCCTAAAAAAGAACATCTTTACACGGTTAGGGACACCAAGGAGATCATTAGTGAAGGTGGGAAGCATTTTTGCAATCACTGATTCAAGACCCTTTTACTTAAATATAGAGTAAAGCACCATGTGGCCATATCATACCGCCCACAAATATGTGGCCAAATGAAAGTTTCCAACAAAGAACTGAAGCGCATCTTGGAAAAAACAAACATGTCACAACGTGATTGGTCAGTGAAGCTCGATGATGCTTTATGGGCATAGCGGACTGCGTTCAAGATACCAATTGGGATATCCCCCTACCGAATGGTTTATGGTAAGGCATGTCACCTTCCAGTTGAGTTGAAACACAAAGCTTATTAGGCAATGCAATTACTTAATTTTTACATGCAAGTGGCGGGAGAGAAAAGGATGTTGCAACTCAATGAGATCAAAAATTTTACAACAATGCTTATGAGAATGCAAGGATTTACAAGGAACAAGCAAATATTGGCATGACAAGCATATTATGTTGAGAGATTTTAAAAAGCGGAAGAAAATACTATTTTTCAATTCGCACCTTCGTCTATTTCCGAGCAAGTTACGTTCGAGATGGTAAGATCCTTTTGAGGTAATTCAAGTACTACCACATGGAGCAATTGAAATTCATAACCCGACAAAGGGGATGTTAAGTGTAAACGGCCAACGACTCAAGCCATACATGGAAGGCGACTTCACAAAACATAACATTTCCTTCCTCCTTGATGAGGCATCTTAAATGTGCAGTAGAAAGTCTTGCTAATGATTATAACTTAAAGCTCTTCTTGGGAGGCAACCCTTATTATTTATTTATTTTTAATTTCTTTAGCACTAACTTATGTGTTCTGTATGTCAAGTATCCCCTCTGTGGACTGATCCAATATTTTCCGATAAACCACAAAATTATCATAACATGAACACCAGAAGACAGAGCATCAGAGGACCAGTAGTTCAGCCCAGTGGCTGAATTATCAACCAGCCAGCCGAACTCTAGCAGGCGTTTGACTAGAAATCTTTCTGGTGTACTCTTTCCAAATTATCTTTTTTTTTGATCTGTTTCTGAGATATGTGATTTTTAAAATTGAATTATTTTGTGATAAATAAATATCTTGATTTAAATATGGATTTCTTGTTCAAATTTAAAAATTTTGGTGTGATTCTCAATCCTGATTTTGTGCATGGGGACATAACACAATTTAGATATGAGAATAGGGATCAAATCTTCTTTTTGAATTTTTTTGAAATCTTTCCTTAACTTTTTAACTTTATCTTTTCCCTATTTTTATCTTCTTTATTTCATTCTCTTTAAATTTTCAAAAAAAATTTCAAAATTCGAATTTCAAAAGTCCTTCATTTTTTTTCCCAAAGCATTCAGTTCCAACATATCCTAGGATTCAAAATTTGAATTTGAAATTCAAATGAAGGGTAGTTTTGGGAAAAGATACACACATCTTCTATATAAAATAACTTCAACCTTCTTTTGTTTCTCACAAATCTGAGTCCAACCTCTCAGACCAGAGAGTTCTACAGCTTGGAGAAGGAGTTCCAGAGACCTCGCCACCAGAGCCGTGAAATTCGTGACAGAAGTTCAGCCAGGCAGCCGCGATTTCGACCAGGTAGCGAACTTTGGCAGAATTCTTCCCCTGAATTCTTCAGGGACAGTAAGTGCTCGGTTTTTCCTCTTCTACAGTTCTCAGTTTTTTCAAGTTCATCATGTCTATGATCTTTATTGAGAACAATTTTTTCCTTGTATTCGAAGCATTTGGGATATATTTTCTGGATCAAATAAGGAGTAGGAATTGGGATTATTTGTTGCATGCTAATACTTATGAATTTTATATTCCTGCCCTAAGTACAAAAGTTTTATGATGGGTTTAAAGAAAATAACATTGATAGGAATCAAGGAATAATTAAAGTGAATTGGAGAGGGGAGATGAAAATCTTATATTTACAAATATTTCTGAACTAACGGGTATTCCTATTATGGAAAGAGAGACCAAGAACCAGGGAACCTAAGAAATTATATTCACTTAATGGGAGAATATTGCAAGGTACCTCGAGGGGTGGCATTAGCGCTAAAACAATATAAAGGAATGTGTTGCATTATGTAGATGGGTAAATCGTAATGTCTTGGGTGTATCATATGTTTCATCCTTTTACAACCAAGTTTTACATATTGCCTACATTTTGATGACTAAAAAAAAGATTTTTGCATGTGCTACACACTATTGGACATCATTGCTAGCTCTAAAGATAAACAAAAAACTTTTATGCCAAGACCCATTCTTGTTACACAAATTTGTAAGGAATGGGGATGTTTGAAGATGAATTTAATCATGCTATAAAATATAAAATTACTATTCAAGATGAAACTATTTTTCATCTTATAATGCTTCAGTACAAATTGATTGGGAGCCTTTCATGCTACAATAACATGTCCCAGTTGCATCATCATCATCATCTAATGAATCGAAAGAGGAGGAGGATGAATTCTTTAATCAACAACCACCCCAAGATAATCGTATATTTATGCAATTAATTTGGGAGGGATAAAAAGAACATATAAGTTAATAAAGGGGCAGAAGATGAAGAAAATTAAAGAGACATGTTTAGCATGGGAAAGAGAGAAAGGCCTCCTTAAGGAGAGTCATAAAGTAAGATTTTTTTATTTGTTTTTCTTTTATTTCTTTTTTTATTGTAAAAAAATTTTTTGTGGTAAGTTGACCTAATTGTAAGGGATTTAGTAACTATATAACTCGAATTGGATAAGGAATATCAATTTGATGAGATAAGTCTTTGAGTAGAGATGAAAATTTTTAAAATATTATTGTCATCTAAAATATGTCAATGTGAATATGCATTTTATCTATACTTACACATTGGTTTAAACTTGGGATAATGAAGATTACTTAATACTTAAAATAATAATAAAAATAATAATAAGGACCTTAACTATTGATTAGCTAGATGCTTTGGCCTCAAGAAGCCTTTGTATTTACGCGAAAGATAGTTAGGTAAGTTGACTATATATATATATATATATATATATATATATATATATATATATATATATATATATATATATATATATATATATATATATTAACAAGTCTAATGATCAATTAGTTAGGTATCTAGGCCTTAAGAAGTCTCAAGTCTAATGATCAATTAGTTAGGTATCTTGGCCTCAAGAAGGCTTGATATTTACACAAAAGAGATTAGATTAGTTTTATATATATATATATATATATATATATATATATATATATATATATATATATATATAATATATATATATATATATATATATATATAAAGAAGTTTTTAAAGAGCAACGAAGTGTGATACTTCAAAACTTACATACTTAAAAAATATATATTTTTAAGTATGTAAGTTTGAATCAAAATCCCAAGTTAATAACTATACACATTCACGAAAGTGCATAGGATCAGAAAACTTAGGAAGGATGGTGAAATAGGCTAAGATTTGAGAATCTCTACAAAATAGATGATAAAATTATTGATAAGAGATTGAACTTGATAATGAGAGTTTATAGTAATTAGAAAACTTATACATTAGTGATGCTTACCACTGCAAAGATATTATGTCTTTCTTTTTTTTTTTTTTTGTTATCCTTATTTTTGGTTATCCTTTTTATCTTAATCTCTTCTTATCTATTAAATTTTTTAACCGAATTTTGTGGATGTAATTCACTGAAAATCCTCACGAGACAATACTTTCCACTAGAGTAACCTAAAGGTTTACCAGCTTGTAACACCCCGTTCCCGGAATACGTACTTAGTTGCGTATTCGTATTTTCTGATCGTATTTTTGATTTACTTCCTGTATTTGTTTTGTATTATGAATTATTCATATGATCGTATTGCCTTGGATTCGGATTTGTGAACTCGGAGTCAGCCCTAGTCTGAACCGGGGACTCGATCCTAGTAGATTTCTCAATTTGATCTTTTTGTTATTCCAAATTGACCGATTTCAGTTTTAAATACTGTTTTCCAATATTTGGATTTTCTATGATTTTCTGGAATTTTTCTGAATTAAGTTGAAAATCTTCAAAACCGGTATCGACCAGTACCGCTGACTGATTCTCGGATTTTTAATTTACAAACGGAGTTGAATTTCAAGAAACGGCTTTCCAGTAACTTCTTAAAATCACATTTTCTATCTAAATACTTTTTCTAAGAATTTTCTAAATTTATCAAAATTTCACTGGATTGGGTGTCGGCCAGTATCACTGGTTGATTCCAGGAATTTTAATTTACAATTGGAATCAAATTTCTAGATTCCGCTTTCATATTACTTCTTAGAATTATATTTTCTTCTTTCAGACATTTTCTGGGATTTTTCAGATTTTATCAAAATCTGGCCGACCTGGTGTAGACCGGTATTGACCATTGACTTCAGGATTTTTATTTTGAAAATGAGATTGAATTCCTGAAAACCGATTTCACCAAAAATCATTTTATAATATTTATTATTTTTGAGAATTTTGGGAAGCTTTTCAAGTTACTTTATTTTTGGGACTTTTCCGGAGTTTTCGGTGTTTTCCCAGATACCGGAATAGTGTCCAGATATTTTCCCACTTTTTCTCTCTTCTCGCCAAACGCGAGCTTCACTCCAGGGATTTTGTATTTAATGCGGAGATCCTCTCCATGCTGCATTTAATGCACTGCCAATCAATCCCAATCAAGTCATCATGACTTTTGTCCTTTTGTTGAAACGCAGCCTTTTGCATCCTCCCCGGACGCGGCTTTAAATTCCGCGTTTGGCACATTTAGGCCTAAACGCAGGTCTATAGGCTGCGTTTTGGTGAGGGAAACACAAGTCCTTCTTGTGTGTCCTTTTGATTTGAAAGTGCAACATTATTATAATGTTTTCCTTTACCTTTATATATACCCCACTTTCCTTCTCTCTCTTGCATTCATTTATTCTTCTCCTGCTCCCTTGTTTCCAGCAAGCTTGCTGAGAACGAAGATGGCAGCCCTTACTCCCATGGCCACCCATTTCTCCATCATTTCTCCACCATTTTCACCCCAAATTCCACCATCATTCTCCCCTCCATCTCCTTCTTCATTCTAACAACAACAACCACCACAACACCACCTCCACCATCTTCTTCTTCCTCATTTCTCCACCATGAACCCATTAAGCTCCAAAGTTTCACCACCCTCTCCACCATCATATACACCACCGTAGCCACCACCAAGTATACCATCTTCACCTCCTCGGCGAGCTCTTTCATTCTAGCCAACTTGTCGCTCCCCGTGGCACCGTTTGCAAAATCCCATTTTTGGCAAAGTGAACTAGACTTGCACCTTCAACCTCTCTCCATCACCTTGTGAAGACCGGCCACTCCTTTTGGATTGGGGCCGCGTTCTTCTCCGCTGGCAAGACTTAGGGCCGGTACCCTCCTTTTGGATTGGGGCCGAACTTCCCTTCATCGGACGCAGCAAGGAACCTGTAGGCGAGTAATTTTACTCGCCAAAGACTTGGATAACTCGTTTATATACTTGTGTTTTTATATCAACAACCACAACTCTCAAAAAGCTAACTCTGTTCTCTGTTGCACTTAATTAGTCGACTTGACCCAACTGTAAGTCGACTAACCCCTTTGAAACGCAGCCTTATTTCTTGGGACGTGACTCTGTTAGTCGACTACATGTTTCCCTTAGTCGACTAACCTCCTTCTGAAGACGCGCCCTTCCTGAAAACGCAACCTTGCTAGTCGACTTGGCATTTGCCCCTAGTCGACTAACTTTCTTCCTGAAACGCAGCTCTCCCATAACGCAGTCCTATTAGTCGACTTGTCCCTTATCTATAGTCGACTAACTCTTTCATTAGTCGACTACTATATCTCCCTAGTCGACTAATCTTGACTGTTTGCCGTGGTTAAACACTTCTTTCTATATGGACCTTATCCTCGGGACTTGCATCATATATTGTTATTACAAGACTTGTCACTTAACGAATATCACCTTCCCTTCTCTCTGTTTGTTTCCTAACGCGGATCCCATGCCTGCGTCTGTGTTCTATTCATTTTGTCGTGACGCAGAGTTTATACTCGCGTCCTGATTTGAACACGGGTCTCGAACCCCGCGTTTGTGGCACCTTCGCGACGCGACTCCCGCGTTTGTGACTTCCGCGTCTGCTATTTCCTGCGTCTGGTATTTCCCGCGATGCGATTCCCGCGTCTACGACCCTTGCATCCCATGCTCAAACCCGCGTTTCCCTGTGCACACTCCAATTCCATATACTTCTCTCTCCCTGGACTTCTCCCTTACTTTCTCTCTAACGCACTGACGCGTCGATTTCCTGGATTCCGGATATCAGAGATTTCACTAAGATTTAGGCGAGTGATCTCGCTATCCTCTTGCCTTACTATTTTATTGGTTATGCGAGTGTTCTCGCTTCCTTTGGACTTTCCTATTTTCATCGGTCGACTTGTATTCTTCATGATTTATGCTGTTTGGAACTAACACCTTCTTTGATTGTGTTCAACTATTATTCTGTTACTTAACAAACTTGATATGCTTTTGCTTGATACTTACCATCTACATGCTAATGCCTGTCACCTGTTTATACTACTTGTCATTTTCATGCTACTATTTAACACATGTATATCACCTGGCAACTGATTTGTTACCATCTAGCACCTGACATGCTACTACTTGGCAAGACCCCTTGTTATGTCGTGACTTGCCACCGGACTAATATCAATCTCTTGACATGATTGGTCACCTGCCAAATATCATCCTCCTGTCATGCTATCACTTGACACCCAGCATGATATACTTGACTCTCATGATTATCACGATAACGGGAATGATGACCTGACATCTTGATAGTACAAACTGTACTCCTGATACACATGCGATACCTTATAGTACGAACCAGTACTCCTGATATACCTGTATTCATGACATTCCTGACTTGTTCTTGCTCATTCCCGGAATCTGATAATCATCTAATAAATCATAAAAGGAACAACTTGCATCGGGTCGGGGGAAACATGCGGCTATCAACATGTGTTCGTGTTTACAGTGGTATTAGGCATGTTGTGCAACTAAAACTTCCGGTCTGACCTGTGGGCCTCCAGGCGACCGAGGGGAGTGCTGGCTCCCTCCTTCCTGGTACCATCATGATAAGGGCATACATAAGTCCCTCCTGTTAGCCTTGCGGCTGGTTCCGTCCACCAAGCAACGGAACAATCCTGGGCCGTGGTCCCGGGTATGTACGGGACCCACTGTAAACATAGTTCGTTGATACCCCCGCTGGTTTCCAATAACAACCTTGCTTTCTCGGATGTGGATCTATGTGTGCTGGGACGCTAGTTCACATAGCTAGACATCAGGGTAAGACAAGTAATAATAATAATAAAAGACGCCAACTGTGGATCCGTCGTATGCGCTTGGATTACGGCAACATGAGATAAAGGTATATAGATGAGGGTTTCCTTATTTGGATTATTCCTTCGATGTACTAGTCTCATGGAGCCGTGACCTAAACTTGTACGATCGGTTTTGCTTGCTCTTACCATTTTTGCTTGTATTGGATTTTACTTCGGATTTCCTATTTCATGATTATTATGCTATACCTGTTCATATTCTGCCTTCTACTTGTATTCTATTCCGCCTGTTTCCTGTTCTTATCTGATTATACTATAAGTCTTCTCTACTTGCCATCAATTGTTGTATATCTACTTGTTCCTGCCTGCTTCATGTTTATGATTCAGAATTACCGTTACACATGTGCTTATCCTGGCTCGCCACCTGGCTTTTGCATCACCACTCGCCGGGGAGTTCTGACTCCTCTGGATCCTCATGTCCAGGTTTTGAAGCTTGGAGCATGACAGAGCTTGGAGCTTATGGATTCTCCCAGTTGCTGATCAGAGTGGCGCAGCGGTAGCGTGGATCTCCAGCAGATCATCCAGAGCTCTATCCTTCCAGCCCCCTTATGCGGCTCTAGAGTTTTCCTGTTATGACTCTGAGCCTGCTTTTGTGCTATTCATACTTGTACATTTCCTTGTATTCTCGCATTTGCGCCATATTGGTGATGTAATATTCATGTAATATTGGATCACATCTGGTGATAACTTTGTAACTGTACTCATGTGTTGAAATGTATAATGCACCACGTGCTTCCGCACTCTGATTCTTGCCTGTACTGATGCTTAGCGTATATACGTGAAGGTATTTCTGACTTGCGTATATACGTTGCAGTAACGTCTCCGTACCCGCAGGATCAGGGGGCGTTACAGGGTGGTATCAGAGCCTAGGCTCTCACATCCTCAATACAACCAGTCGGCAAATTAATGGTAAAGAAATTTGCAACTGGAATGCATGAGTCTTGGTTATACAATCCAACTATAAGTACAAAGTTATCCATTCTCTCTTGATAATCTTATCCTTGAATTCTGAAGTTCTCCCATCCTTTCATACTTCAGTTTCTTGTTATTCTTGGACCAACTCGGACATGAAAAGATGGGGAAATCATAACGGTTCTGGTTCTTCCTAGGGTAACCCTAACGGAGAAAATCTTGATTTGAGACTATTTCTGCAAGATATGATGAGACACGATCAAGTACAGACGAAAGTCCCGCACCAAGGATCATTGGTTGCACTCCGGGAACAGAAGCCAGGCGACATGTTGGATTTCAGGAAATTACAGCCGGCAATCTTTTCAAGCATGGAGAAGCCCTGGATGCATAGCAGTGGTCAGTAAACCTGATGGATCTTCTAAGTCAACTTGGGTCCCTGACGAGAACTAGGTGAAAATGATCAAGATTCAATTGGAAGATATGGCCAGGGCGTGGTGGTTGGTAGAAGCAGCGAGACTGGGAAAGCCCAACACTTGGGACTAGTTCTTGAAGGATTTCTATAGGAAGATTCTTCTCTGTAATAGCCCAGGAAGAAATGAAAGAATGATTTATCAAATTGCGGTAGGGAGATTGGATTGTAAATAAGTACACTGCAAAATTCCTAAGGCAGAGTCGGTCGGTGTTTTACATGGTGGCCGACAAGGAGAACCGAGCAAGCAATATCTTAAGTGAGAAATGAAGATGAAGAGCAGGATGTTTCTTATCCCCAAGCAGCCCAAGGAGTATTCTCAAGTTCTTTTGTCATCATCCGGGAAGTGGAATGGACCCAGAGAAGAAAGATTAGGATAAGTTGCAGATGAAGTTGGTGAAGAGACCCTCTTAATTGATGGAAGTAAAGGCTCAGACAGGCCTCTGGATGCCCTACTAGCTAAGTCATCCCTCCAACCTTGCCCTTAACATATGATATGCGGATATTGTCTGAAGCCGGGCACCTACAACACAACCACCAGAAAGGTTACGAATTATGTCGTACGCGGGTTCAGAGATTAGTTGAAAAGTGACTGTCTGTTCAAGAAAGCAGAGAACATTACACCGATCAGATCAACTCTTCCAGTATCACCGTTGTGAGGGAATCCAGGACCTACTGTCAGAATAACCTCACTTCATCCCCAGCATCCAGCATGGAGTCATATACAAAAGAGACCGAGAACTAGGGCACATGATGAAGGGAGGCAAACATATAATCTGACGAAAGAGGAAGTCGGGATGCTCAATATGATGGGGTGAGAACAAGAAGGGGTGCTCAATATCTGAAAAAGGAGCCCTGAAAGTACTGACCGTAAATATTTATCCCCATTTTTAGCATGTCCGGGAGTTGGTAAACTTCTCTATATCATATCCTCCTCATTGCACTATCACCATCAATCCTAGTCCGTCCTATCTCTCTCCCTATTTCATGATTCCTATCTCTCCTATTTTTGCTATTCTGATTTTTATAACCTTTATGCCAACTTAAGATATGCGTAGCTAGAGAGGTAATAGCAGGGCAGATGTAGTCACTCTCATTATGTTCTGGCATTCCTCGACTCTGGTATATCACATTGTCTTATACTGGGCAGATCTTCGGCCTCGCATTATATTCTTGTATTTATGGATACATCCTAGGAGACCGGTACGTCAAGTGGAGTAGTCATCGCTTATATAATCAGGTAGACTGTATCATTACATTTGAAGTATCAGTATATAACAGTAATTCAGAATCAGGACTTCTGGCAGACAAAGTTATGATATTTTTCATTCCTATTCCTCCAATAGCGGTCATGATTTCTTCAACTATGTTCGTGGAACTCGGATATTCTTAGAGCTGATTTACAGTCAAATTATTACTTAGAAGACAACATTCGGGACATGTTTCGGTTATTATAATTTCTTGATCATGTTCTCAGAGCCACGAACTTCTGGTAATCCTTATTGACTTGGCAGAACCTGGGCTCTGCTAGCCTCGCTAAGCGAGGGTCGTGTTCTAGTCATCCGTGACCCTAACCAGGTGTGAGTTTCGCTGCACCCTTGTGCTTAGCATTTAGCGTTGTGTTACGCGCTGGCTTCGCCGCGTGAGCTTCGCCACATGCGAGCCTCGCAGAGCGTTAGCTTCGCCGCACCCTAATGCTTAACACCTGAGCTGTGTTACGCGATGACCTCATCTAGGCTTGGTTTCATTCGTGGCTAGTCCCTTCAGTGTTTAGCACTCTAGCCATTCTTCGGATTTCTTCTGCCCAGCGTGCTTTCATGGACCTGTTGAACAGAGTTTCATCACTATATCTGAGCTATCTCCATGACCCTTGTCAATGATCCATTCCACCAATCTTGCAGGACTCAGATATCTTCTTCCTGTTTCATCTGCAGTCGGTTTATCATTCATAAGTCAGTATTCCGAATTCTTCACAGTTATTTTATATTCTTGGCTACGTCTTTCAGAGTTAGCAAAGCCCGGTATGCAGCCCGTCAGTGATTCTACTGCAAAAGGATGACATCTTACCATGCAGGGTTTTATATTATATTATGGACTCCAACACTAAGGATTTCATCATTTTTGGCTCACAGTCTGATCGAAGTGTTATTGATTATCTTACCAAGCCAGCTCACCTTAAATCATTCAGAATGGGGTAGTCTTTTGAAGTTCTGACAGCGTTCCCTTATGAGCAGACATCAGATCAGTATGGTACCGTCAGAGGATGTATACACGGCAGAAGGGCGGATGCCTCTGTCTTGAGTTAGCCGTTCAGTCTGGGAGGACAGCTCATAGTTATCCATATCTTGATTGGCATAATCCTCATTCCTATCTTTTTGTGTTCATTTCACCCCTTATCGAAATTGCGAGGACGCAATTTTTTGTAAGGTGGATGGAGTGTAACACCCCGTTCCCAGAATACGTACTTAGTTGCGTATTCGTATTTTCTGATCGTATTTTTGATTTACTTCCTGTATTTATTTTGTATTATGAATTATTCATATGATCGTATTGCCTTGGATTCGGATTTGTGAACTCGGAGTCAGCCCTAGTCTGAACCGGGGACTCGATCCTAGTAGATTTCTCAATTTGATCTTTTTGTTATTCCAAATTGACCGATTTTAGTTTTAAATATTGTTTTCCAATATTTTGGATTTTCTATGATTTTCTGGAATTTTCCTGAATTAAGTTGAAAATCTTCAAAACCGGTGTCGACCAGTACCGCTGACCGATTCTCGGATTTTTAATTTACAAACGGAGTTGAATTTCAAGAAACGGCTTCCAGTAACTTCTTAAAATCACATTTTCTATCTAAATACTTTTTCTAAGAATTTTCTAAATTTATCAAAATTTCACTGGATTGGGTGTCGGCCAGTATCACTGGTTGATTCCAGGAATTTTAATTTACAATTGGAATCAAATTTCTAGATTCCTCTTTCATATTACTTCTTAGAATTATATTTTCTTCTTTCAGACATTTTCTGGGATTTTTCAGATTTTATCAAAATCTGGCCGACCCGGTGTAGACCGGTATTGACCATTAACTTCAGGATTTTTATTTTGAAAATGAGATTGAATTCCTGAAAACCGATTTCACCAAAAATCATTTTTTAATATTTATTATTTTTGAGAATTTTTGGGAAGCTTTTCAAGTTACTTTATTTTTGGGACTTTTCCGGAGTTTTCGGTGTTTTCCCAGATACCGGAATAGTGTCCAGATATTTTCCCACTTTTTCTCTCTTCTCGCCAAACGCGAGCTTCACTCCTGGGATTTTGCATTTAATGCGGAGATCCTCTCCATGCTGCATTTAATGCACTGCCAATCAATCCCAATCAAGTCATCATGACTTTTGTCCTTTTGTTGAAACGCAGCCTTTTGCATCCTTCCCGGACGCGGCTTTAAATTCCGCGTTTGGCTCATTTAGGCCTAAACGCAGGTCTATAGGCTGCGTTTTGGTGAGGGAAACGCAAGTCCTTCTTGTGTGTCCTTTTGATTTGAAAGTGCAACATTATTATAATGTTTTCCTTTACCTTTATATATACCCCACTTTCCTTCTCTCTCTTGCATTCATTTATTCTTCTCCTCCTCCCTTGTTTCCAGCAAGCTTGCTGAGAACGAAGATGGCAGCCCTTACTCCCATGGCCACCCATTTCTCCATCATTTCTCCACCATTTTCACCCCAAATTCCACCATCATTCTCCCCTCCATCTCCTTCTTCATTCTAACAACAACAACCACCACAACACCACCTCCACCATCTTCTTCTTCCTCATTTCTCCACCATGAACCCATTAAGCTCCAAAGTTTCACCACCCTCTCCACCATCATATACACCACCGTAGCCACCACTAAGTATACCATCTTCACCTCCTCGGCGAGCTCTTTCATTCTAGCCAACTTGTCGCTCCCCGTGGCACCGTTTGCAAAATCCCATTTTTGGCAAAGTGAACTAGACTTGCACCTTCAACCTCTCTCCATCACCTTGTGAAGACCGGCCACTCCTTTTGGATTGGGGCCGCGTTCTTCTCCGCTGGCAAGACTTAGGGCCGGTACCCTCCTTTTGGATTGGGGCCGAACTTCCCTTCGTCGGACGCAGTAAGGAACCTGTAGGCGAGTAATTTTACTCGCCAAAGACTTGGATAACTCGTTTATATACTTGTGTTTTTATATCAACAACCACAACTCTCAAAAAGCTAACTCTGTTCTCTGTTGCACTTAATTAGTCGACTTGACCCAACTGTAAGTCGACTAACCCCTTTGAAACTGTAACGCCCCGATTCCACGGATACGGGGACGTCACTGCGACGTATATACGTAGGTCAGAAAATGCCCCCACGTATATACGCTAAGCATAAGAGTACAACAAGAATCAGAGTACAACACAAAGCGTGGTACATACATATGCCAACTATAAAAGTACTAATACAAAGTTATGCAAGTTATGATAACTATTACACTTTACAAGTGTTTTGTTTTCACAACCAAGTCCAAAAGAACATATATAAAGATATACACAAGGTGCTCACGTAAGAGATGGAGACTCGTGAGCCAAAAAGAGGAGTACGGCACGAGGGAACTAGAGCTGGTTAGCCTGCTCACTGAAGTATGCCTGATCTTCCGTGGAAGGATCCACTTCGTTCCAGGTCTCGGAATCTGAATATGCAAATCCAAGGAATCAAGACATATAAACAATAGATAGCTGCAGCCAAGTGGCTAAGGGACGAGTACAAGTAAGATGGGACTATACAAGTATATCAACTAACAGATATGAAAAGCATGAATAGATAAAGTCGTATAATAGATCTACAATTATCGCTTTATTATTATTACTTGTTTTACTGTGATATCTAACTATGTGACCCAGCGTCCCAGAGCACATAGGTCCATATCCCAATAAAGCAAGGGGGTTATTGGAAATCAGCGGTTGTATCGACGAATTATGTTTACAGTGGATCCCGTACATGCCCGGGATAACGGTCCAGGATTGTTCCGTTGCTTGGTGACGGAAGCCAGCCGCTAGGCCATTCAGGAGGGACTTATGTATGCCCTTATCATGATGGTACCAGTAATAGAGGGAGCAAGCACTCCCCTCGGTCCCCTGGAGGCCCACAGGTTAGACCGGAACATGGGTTGCACAACACTCCTAAAAGCCACTGTAAACACGAACACATATCGATATCCGCATGTTTTCCCCCGACCCAATATAAGTTGGTCCATTTTATACAAAAGTCAAGTATATCATGCTTGGTTCAAGTGATGGCATGATAAGTGGGGATATCCATTTATTAACAAGTCATGAAACGGGAATATATAATAACAAGTCATGAAGTAATATGAGATAAGATTCATCAAGTATCATGTCATGTAATATCAGTAATGTAGCATAAACATGAACAATGCATCTCATGTGTATAGAGGTTTAAGTCCAAAATCAGAAAAGGAAACAACTAAGTTAAATAGTCAGAATTAGTCGACTAGGTGGGAGATTAGTCGACTAATAAGGGTCTTCAGTCGACTAATAGTCCGCAGGAGTCGACTAAAGTGGTTTTCCAGAGAGTTTGGTAGTCGACTTGGGTTGGAAGGGTAGTCGACTTGGTGAACTATAAGTCGACTAACGGGTATGCAAGTCGACTAAATCTGTGATATAAAAGTTGGGATTAATTTCCGGGACATGTTAGTCGACTAGGGTACTATGTATAGTCGACTAGAGGTCTCTGGTCGACTAATAATTTGGGATAAGTCGACTAGAGCCGAGAGTTGGTAATTTTTTTGGTTCAAGGAAAATTAGTCGACTAGGGGTCAAAATGTAGTCGACTAGGGGGGTCTAGTCGACTGGTAAAAATGGGTTAGTCGACTAAAACTGTGAAAATCAGAAAAGCTACGTTTCAACTAAAGTGGTTAGTCGACTAGTCTCTAGTTCAAGTCGACTAATCCTGGGGAAAACAGAAAACAGAACAGAATTTCAGATGGTTGTTTGTTGGTCTAAAAATGGGATTTTTTATGACACAAGTGTATATGAATGATCTTCACATGTACACAAAGAAGTGATCTAGTCTTGGTGAGTAGAAATACTCACTTTGAACGGTTAAATCGAGGCTTGACGAGTTCTGAAAAGATCGTGTCGATAAATATCACCAAATGATTCCACGGCGATACTACGGACGATTACAATCCAAAAGTTGTGGTAGCTTGAGAAGAAGATGAAGACCTTGTGGTGTTTTGGAGTTAGGGTTTGAGATGGAGAAGAAAATGGTGAAGGTTAATTTCTTGGTGAAGTGAAGAAAAGAGAAAAGATTTGTAAAGGAAAGGATTTATATAGGTTTTGATTTTTGTAAAGGGAAAGCAATTAAAGAAATTGAGAGGGGTTTTGTGCAAAATTAGGGGAGATGAGGTGTCTCCCTTGGCCAATGGTGGCCGGCCATGAGAAAGAGAGAGAGAGAGATGTATTAAATGAGGGAGGTTGGTGAGAATGTGTGGAGATGGAATTTTTGGAAGAAAATGGAAATTTGGAAAATGGAATTTTTGTGGTTGTGAAGGAAGGAAAAGAAAATAGGGAAAAGGAAAAAGAAAAGAATTGATAAATGAGGAGATTTTCTTGGTCTTGGAAAATGAAAATACCGGAAACACGGGTTCCTAGGTTCAAGTCAAGAATGCGGGAAAACATTTCGGAAAATACCGAAATCGTCCGAAATTCAAGTATCTCGGAACGACTCGTAAATTTTACCAAAAATCAAGAATAATATAAGAAGACGTATAGTGAAATCCGTTTGAAGAAATACTTTATAGTTTTAAAACTAAAAATCCCGGAATCAGTTACCTACCGACTCCGTTGGAATTTTCATAAATTTATAAAATTCTCAGAAAAAGTATTTAGATAAGAAATGTCATTCTAAGAAATAATGTCTAAAAGATTTTCTTGAAATTCCTAACTGTTTGGGAATTAAAAATCCAGGAATCGATCAGCGATACTGGTCGACACCGGTTTTGAAGAAATTCATTTTAATTCTAGAAAATTCCAGAAATTCACCAAAAATCTAATATATTAGGAAATGATATTTGAAATTGAAATTGGTCGAATACGGGAAGTAAATCGAAAAATACGATCGAAAAGCTGAATACGCAACTTAGTACGTATTACGGAAACGGGGTATTACAATCTACCCACCTTACAAAAATTTCGTCCTCGAAATTTCATAAGGTGAAGGGTAACAGGAATGGTAACAGATAGATAAGGCTAGGATGAGAGATAACAAATAGAAAAGAGTAAAAGGAAAGAGTCTAACCAATCAAGATGAGAAGAGTTGAGGATAACGCTCTCGGATGACGTCCTCTCGTTCCCAAGTGGCCTCTCCTGGCGCATGGCGGTTCCAAGACACCAACACTAAAGGTATGGCTTTGTTCTTCAGTGTCTTCACACTTCTATCCAATATGGCCATCGGCTGCTCCTGATATGATAAATCCGGTTGTAACTCCAGCTCGGAATGATCCAAAATATGGCTATCATCCTTTACATACCTCCTCAACTGAGACACGTGGAAAACATTATGAACTCCGTCCAACGATGGCGGCAACGCCAATCGATAAGACACATCTCCCACTCGATCCAATATCTCGAATGGGCCGATATATCTCGGACTTAGTTTCCCACGAGTGCCGAACCGGATTACTCCCTTGGTAGGTGAAATCTTCAGGAACACATGATCTCCAACTCCGAATTCCAATGGCCTCCTCTGCAAATCTGCCCAGCTCTTCTGTCTGCTCTGAGCTGCCTTGAGATGATCTCTGATAATCCTGACTTTCTCTGTGGTCTGGATCAGAATCTCTGGCCCCAATAGACTCCTCTCACCGACTTCATCCCAACAAATCGGTGACCTGCATTTCCTCCCATACAGTGCCTCAAAAGGTGCCATCTTAATACTTGCCTGATAACTGTTGTTATAAGAAAACTCAGCCAAGTGAAGATGATCTTCCCATGAACCCCCGAACTCAATCATGCAGGCTCTAAGCATGTCCTCGAGGATCTGGATGGTCCTCTCAGATTGTCCGTCTGTCTGAGGATGATATGCTGTACTGAACTTCAGACGAGTTCCCAGACTTTCTTGGAGACTCTCCCAGAAATGAGATCTGAATCTGGTATCTCTATCTGATACAATACTAACTGGAACTCCATGCAGACGAACTATCTCCTTCACATACTTATCTGCCAGAACCTCTGTAGTCTGACCCACCCTGAATGGTATGAAATGAGCTGACTTGGTGAGACGATCAATGATAACCCACACAGCATTATTACCTTTGGGACTACGAGGTAATGCCGTGACAAAGTCCATAGTGATGTGCTCCCACTTCCATTCAGGTATTGGCAAAGGATGAAGAAGCCCAGCTGATCTCTGATGCTCAATCTTTATCTGCTGGCACACCAAGCACTTAGCCACAAACTGAGCTATCTCTCTCTTCATGGCATTCCACCAAAAGTGCTTCTTCAAGTCCTGGTACATCTTGTTTCCTCCTGGATGTATAGAATAGGCTGAACTGTGTGCTTCCTCCAAAATCTTCTGTCTAACTTTCCCTTGGGGAACACAAAGCCTACCTCCAAAGTACAATGCACCATCCGGACGAATACAGATATCCGTCCTCAATCCAGCCTCTACCTGAGCTCTGAATGTCTGAAGTCTGGGGTCCTCCTTCTGAGCTTCCTTGATCTCTTCTATCAATGAAGACTGGATCTGCAAGGTCATAAGCTGTCCTGTCTTCTCAGCTCCTCGAACCACCATCAAGTCCAATCTGATAAAGTCCTGAATCAACTCCTTCTGTTGAGTGATTTGGACTAACACTCTGTTCTCTGGCATCCTGCTCAGGGCATCTGGAACTGTATTGACCTTGCCTGGATGATATTGCAAGTCAATGTCATAGTCTGCCATCAGTTCCAACCACCGCCTCTGCCTCATGTTCAACTCTTTCTGTGAAAAGATATACTTGAGGCTCTTGTGATCTGTATATATCAGCACTTTATCTCCCAGAAGATAGTGCCTCCAAATCTTCAAGGCAAAGATCACTGCCGCCAACTCCAAGTCATGAGTTGGGTAATTCCTCTCATGAGGCTTCAATTGCCTAGATGCATATGCTATCACATGATCATGTTGCATAAGCACACACCCCAGGCCTTTACCTGATGCATCACTAAAGATGACCATCCCTCCTCTCCCTGAGGGAGTTCTCAAGATAGGAGCTGAAATGAGCTTCTGCTTCAACTGCTCGAAGGCTGCTTCACACTCCTCTGTCCATATGTACTTTACTCCTTTCCGGGTGAGCTGGGTTAACGGAGCTGCAATCCGAGAGAAATCCTGGACGAAACGTCTGTAATATCCAGCTAGTCCAAGAAAACTCTTTATCTCCGTCACCGTCCTCGGCACTGGCCAATCCTTTACTGCCTGGACTTTGCTCGGATCAACTGAGATACCTTCTGCTGACACCATATGTCCAAGAAATGCTATACTGTCCAGCCAGAATTCACACTTACTTCTCTTGGCATGAAGCTGCTCCTGCTGAAGTGTCTGCAACACAATCCTCAAGTGTTCAGCATGCTCCCTATTGTTCTTTGAATAGATCAAGATGTCGTCGATGAAAACAACAACAAACTGATCCAAGAAGGGCGAGAACACTCGGTTCATCAAGTCCATAAACACTGCAGGGGCATTAGTGACTCCGAAAGGCATAACAAGAAACTCATAGTGGCCATATCGGGTCCTGAATGCCGTCTTCGGTATGTCCTCCTTCTTCACCCTCAGCTGGTGGTAACCCGACTGTAAATCCAATTTGGAGAACACACGGGCTCCATTAAGCTGATCAAATAGATCATCAATCCTGGGAAGGGGATACCTGTTCTTGATGGTGACCTTGTTCAATTCCCTGTAATCAATACAAAGTCTCTTACTACCATCCTTCTTGTTGGCCAACAGTACTGGAGCTCCCCATGGTGAAGTGCTTGGCCTAATCAATCCCTTGTCTGAGTACTCCTGCAGCTGCTTCTTCAGAATCTCTAACTCCATCGGTGCCATCCTGTACGGAGCCTTAGATATCGGAGCTGCTCCTGGAACTGTATCAATGGAGAACTCAATCATCCTGACAGGTGGCAGTCCTGCGATCTCAGCAAACACCTCCGGGAATTCATCCCACACCGGCACCTTCTGCTTCTGAACCTCCGAAGAAGTAATCTGAGACTTTCCCCTAGTGGACTTCACTTCTCCACTAAACTGGAATTCAGGTTGAAGGGGAATTCTGAAATTAATCTTCCTCTCCCTACAGTCAATCACAGCATAGTACTGACTGAGCCAGGTCATGCCTAAGATTACGTCGTACCCTTTGGTGTCTAGTACGAGCATATCTATGGCTAAGACCTTATTACACAGTTCTACTGGACAATCAGCACACACTCTAGATGATATGACTATCCCATTCCCTGTACTTATCTCCCATTTGTGGTCTAAAACCTTAACAGGTATTGAATGTAAAGCCACAAATTTATCTGAGATGTAACAGTGAGAAGCACCTGAATCGAAGAGAGCGAGAACAGGTATTGAATGAACTCTGATGTTACCTGTAATCACTTCCTCTGAAGCCTCTGCCTCTTCTGCTGTCAGAGTATAAGCCTGACCTCTGCCACGCCCTGCTGCAGTCCTGCCTCCTCTCTGGACTGGGCGAATGACATGCTGTGGAGGAAGTGGAAGAGCTCTCCTCATCACTGGCCCCTGGTTCCTCTGCTCAAGATGCCCTGGTACTGCCCGCTGTCCACTCGGTCCTGGAAGTGCTGGCACTGCTTGACCGGTTATCCCCACTCTTCTATGTGGACAAGCCTCTATGGAATGGTCTCTGGATCCACACACCAAGCACAGCCCATTTGCCCTCCGGCAATTTGGGCGAGTGTGCCCTGGTTTCTGACAGTAGTTGCAGAAGGCAATAGGTTGGGCCGTCTGGTAAGGAGCTGGCCTGAAAGGTTGCCTCATCTGGATCTTCGCTGCTCTGAACGGGCCCCTCTTCCCATAGGTACAAATGGCCGCTTCATGACCTGCTGCCTCATCTGATCCCCTTGCTCCTTCTCAAATCCACGCTCCACCTCCCGAGCGATGGTGAGAACCTCTGCATAGGTCTTCAGCTGCTGGGGCATCAGATACATCTGAATCTTCATCTGTAGACCCTGCTGAAACCTGCTCGCTCGCTTCTCCTCGTCTGTCACCATATACGGCGCGAAGCGGCTCAGTCGAAGAAACTCCGCGGCATACTCGTCCACGGACTTGTTCCACTGCTGGAGCCTGATGAATTGCTCCTCCATATCTTTCTGTGCCGTAGCAGGGAAGAAGCGGCTGTAAAAACTCTTGGAGAAGGCGTCCCAAGTAACGGGCTTCTCCAGTCTAGCCTCCTCTGCGAGCCACCAAGTTCTCGCAATATCCTTTAACTGAATCTTAGCTACTTCAACTTGGCTCTCCTTCGGGACACGGGCTGCATTCAGTAGGTCTGCAGTGTCCGTCAACCATTGCTCAGCCTCCAATGGTTTCTCGCCTCCCGTGAAGATGGCCGGTTGCAGCCGTCGGAAGTCGGACACGTTCCCCGGCCTCTGCTCCTTCGGGGCTGCCAACTCCTGCCTAAGGAGCTCGGTCTGCTGTTGCTGATTTTCCATCTGCTGTTGCTGGTTTCCCAGCATGGTCTGAATGACCTTCAGGATATCAGCATTCTCTCCTCCTACGGGTCCATTCGGGACTTGCCCGATATTGTTACGGCCCGATCGTCTCTCCATACCGAATGATAACTGGAATTGGAAACAATTAAAAGGAGTTTAGAATACGAAGGAATTGATCAATGAAGGAAGCAAGAAGGACTCCATAACTTTGTACATTGTAGTTGGCATAAGCAAATTACTAGAATTTGCCACTTGATTGTACTTTAGGTTTGAGAGCCTAGGCTCTGATACCAACCTGTAACGCCCCGATTCCACGGATACGGGGACGTCACTGCGACGTATATACGTAGGTCAGAAAATGCCCCCACGTATATACGCTAAGCATAAGAGTACAACAAGAATCAGAGTACAACACAAAGCGTGGTACATACATATGCCAACTATAAAAGTACTAATACAAAGTTATGCAAGTTATGATAACTATTACACTTTACAAGTGTTTTGTTTTCACAACCAAGTCCAAAAGAACATATATAAAGATATACACAAGGTGCTCACGTAAGAGATGGAGACTCGTGAGCCAAAAAGAGGAGTACGGCACGAGGGAACTAGAGCTGGTTAGCCTGCTCACTGAAGTATGCCTGATCTTCCGTGGAAGGATCCACTTCGTTCCAGGTCTCGGAATCTGAATATGCAAATCCAAGGAATCAAGACATATAAACAATAGATAGCTGCAGCCAAGTGGCTAAGGGACGAGTACAAGTAAGATGGGACTATACAAGTATATCAACTAACAGATATGAAAAGCATGAATAGATAAAGTCGTATAATAGATCTACAATTATCGCTTTATTATTATTACTTGTTTTACTGTGATATCTAACTATGTGACCCAGCGTCCCAGAGCACATAGGTCCATATCCCAATAAAGCAAGGGGGTTATTGGAAATCAGCGGTTGTATCGACGAATTATGTTTACAGTGGATCCCGTACATGCCCGGGATAACGGTCCAGGATTGTTCCGTTGCTTGGTGACGGAAGCCAGCCGCTAGGCCATTCAGGAGGGACTTATGTATGCCCTTATCATGATGGTACCAGTAATAGAGGGAGCAAGCACTCCCCTCGGTCCCCTGGAGGCCCACAGGTTAGACCGGAACATGGGTTGCACAACACTCCTAAAAGCCACTGTAAACACGAACACATATCGATATCCGCATGTTTTCCCCCGACCCAATATAAGTTGGTCCATTTTATACAAAAGTCAAGTATATCATGCTTGGTTCAAGTGATGGCATGATAAGTGGGGATATCCATTTATTAACAAGTCATGAAACGGGAATATATAATAACAAGTCATGAAGTAATATGAGATAAGATTCATCAAGTATCATGTCATGTAATATCAGTAATGTAGCATAAACATGAACAATGCATCTCATGTGTATAGAGGTTTAAGTCCAAAATCAGAAAAGGAAACAACTAAGTTAAATAGTCAGAATTAGTCGACTAGGTGGGAGATTAGTCGACTAATAAGGGTCTTCAGTCGACTAATAGTCCGCAGGAGTCGACTAAGTGGTTTTCCAGAGAGTTTGGTAGTCGACTTGGGTTGGAAGGGTAGTCGACTTGGTGAACTATAAGTCGACTAACGGGTATGCAAGTCGACTAAATCTGTGATATAAAAGTTGGGATTAATTTTCGGGACATGTTAGTCGACTAGGGTACTATGTATAGTCGACTAGAGGTCTCTGGTCGACTAATAATTTGGGATAAGTCGACTAGAGCCGAGAGTTGGTAATTTTTTTGGTTCAAGGAAAATTAGTCGACTAGGGGTCAAAATGTAGTCGACTAGGGGGGTCTAGTCGACTGGTAAAAATGGGTTAGTCGACTAAAACTGTGAAAATCAGAAAAGCTACGTTTCAACTAAAGTGGGTTAGTCGACTAGTCTCTAGTTCAAGTCGACTAATCCTGGGGAAAACAGAAAACAGAACAGAATTTCAGATGGTTGTTTGTTGGTCTAAAAATGGGATTTTTTATGACACAAGTGTATATGAATGATCTTCACATGTACACAAAGAAGTGATCTAGTCTTGGTGAGTAGAAATACTCACTTTGAACGGTTAAATCGAGGCTTGACGAGTTCTGAAAAGATCGTGTCGATAAATATCACCAAATGATTCCACGGCGATACTACGGACGATTACAATCCAAAAGTTGTGGTAGCTTGAGAAGAAGATGAAGACCTTGTGGTGTTTTGGAGTTAGGGTTTGAGATGGAGAAGAAAATGGTGAAGGTTAATTTCTTGGTGAAGTGAAGAAAAGAGAAAAGATTTGTAAAGGAAAGGATTTATATAGGTTTGATTTTGTAAAGGGAAAGCAATTAAAGAAATTGAGAGGGGTTTTGTGCAAAATTAGGGGAGATGAGGTGTCTCCCTTGGCCAATGGTGGCCGGCCATGAGAAAGAGAGAGAGAGAGATGTATTAAATGAGGGAGGTTGGTGAGAATGTGTGGAGATGGAATTTTGGAAGAAAATGGAAATTTGGAAAATGGAATTTTTGTGGTTGTGAAGGAAGGAAAAGAAAATAGGGAAAAGGAAAAAGAAAAGAATTGATAAATGAGGAGATTTTCTTGGTCTTGGAAAATGAAAATACCGGAAACACGGGTTCCTAGGTTCAAGTCAAGAATGCGGGAAAACATTTCGGAAAATACCGAAATCGTCCGAAATTCAAGTATCTCGGAACGACTCGTAAATTTTACCAAAAATCAAGAATAATATAAGAAGACGTATAGTGAAATCCGTTTGAAGAAATACTTTATAGTTTTAAAACTAAAAATCCCGGAATCAGTTACCTACCGACTCCGTTGGAATTTTCATAAATTTATAAAATTCTCAGAAAAAGTATTTAGATAAGAAATGTCATTCTAAGAAATAATGTCTAAAAGATTTCTTGAAATTCCTAACTGTTTGGGAATTAAAAATCCAGGAATCGATCAGCGATACTGGTCGACACCGGTTTTGAAGAAATTCATTTTAATTCTAGAAAATTCCAGAAATTCACCAAAAATCTAATATATTAGGAAATGATATTTGAAATTGAAATTGGTCGAATACGGGAAGTAAATCGAAAAATACGATCGAAAAGCTGAATACGCAACTTAGTACGTATTACGGAAACGGGTATTACAGAAACGCAGCCTTATTTCTTGGGACGCGACTCTGTTAGTCGACTACATGTTTCCTTAGTCGACTAACCTCCTTCTGAAGACGCGCCCTTCCTGAAAACGCAACCTTGCTAGTCGACTTGGCATTTGCCCCTAGTCGACTAACTTTCTTCCTGAAACGCAGCTCTCCCATAACGCAGTCCTATTAGTCGACTTGTCCCTTATCTATAGTCGGCTAACTCTTTCATTAGTCGACTACGATATCTCCCTAGTCGACTAATCTTGACTGTTTGCCGTGGTTAAACACTTCTTTCTATATGGACCTTATCCTCGGGACTTGCATCATATATTGTTATTACAAGACTTGTCACTTAACGAATATCACCTTCCCTTCTCTCTGTTTGTTTCCTAACGCGGATCCCATGCCCGCGTCTGTGTTCTATTCATTTTGTCGTGACGCAGAGTTTATACTCGCGTCCGCGTTCTCCTCGCGTCCTGATTTGAACACGGGTCTCGAACCCCGCGTTTGTGGCACCTTCGCGACGCTACTCCCGCGTTTGTGACTTCCGCGTCTGCTATTTCCTACGTCTGGTATTTCCCGCGATGCGATTCCCGTGTCTGCGACCCTCGCATCCCATGCTCAAACCCGCGTTTCCCTGTGCACACTCCAATTCCATATACTTCTCTCTCCCTGGACTTCTCCCTTACTTTCTCTCTAACGCACTGACGCGTCGATTTCCTGGATTCCGGATATCAGAGATTTCACTAAGATTTAGGCGAGTGATCTCGCTATCCTCTTGCCTTACTATTTTATTGGTTATGCGAGTGTTCTCGCTTCCTTTGGACTTTCCAATTTTCATCGGTCGACTTGTATTCTTCATGATTTATGCTGTTTGGAACTAACACCTTCTTTGATTGTGTTCAACTATTATTCTGTTACTTAACAAACTTGATATGCTTTTGCTTGATACTTACCATCTACATGCTAATGCCTGTCACCTGTTTATACTACTTGTCATTTTCATGCTACTATTTAACACATGTATATCACCTGGCAACTGATTTGTTACCATCTAGCACCTGACATGCTACTACTTGGCAAGACCCCTTGTTATGTCGTGACTTGCCACCGGACTAATATCAATCTCTTGACATGATTGGTCACCTGCCAAATATCATCCTTCTGTCATGCTATCACTTGACACCCAGCATGATATACTTGACTCTCATGATTATCACGATAACGGGAATGATGACCTGACATCTTGATAGTACAAACTGTACTCCTGATACACATGCGATACCTTATAGTACGAACCAGTACTCCTGATATACCTGTATTCATGACATTCCTGACTTGTTCTTGCTCATTCCCGGAATCTGATAATCATCTAATAAATCATAAAAGGAACGACTTGCATCGGGTCGGGGGAAACATGCGGCTATCAACATGTGTTCGTGTTTACAGTGGTATTAGGCATGTTGTGCAACTAAAACTTCCGGTCTGACCTGTGAGCCTCCAGGCGACCGAGGGGAGTGCTGGCTCCCTCCTTCCTGGTACCATCATGATAAGGGCATACATAAGTCCCTCCTGTTAGCCTTGCGGCTGGTTCCGTCCACCAAGCAACGGAACAATCCTGGGCCGTGGTCCCGGGTATGTACGGGACCCACTGTAAACATAGTTCGTTGATACCCCCGCTGGTTTCCAATAACAACCTTGCTTTCTCGGATGTGGATCTATGTGTGCTGGGACGCTAGTTCACATAGCTAGACATCAGGGTAAGACAAGTAATAATAATAATAAAAGACGCCAACTGTGGATCCGTCATATGCGCTTGAATTACGGCAACATGAGATAAAGGTATATTGATGAGGGTTTCTTTGTTTGGATTATTCCTTCGATGTACTAGTCTCATGGAGCCGTGACCTAAACTTGTACGATCGGTTTTGCTTGCTCTTACCATTTTTGCTTGTATTGGATTTTACTTCGGATTTCCTATTTCATGATTATTATGCTATACCTGTTCATATTCTGCCTTCTACTTGTATTCTATTCCGCCTGTTTCCTGTTCTTATCTGATTATACTATAAGTCTTCTCTACTTGCCATCAATTGTTGTATATCTACTTGTTCCTGCCTGCTTCATGTTTATGATCCAGAATTACCGTTACACATGTGCTTATCCTGGCTCGCCACCTGGCTTTTGCATCACCACTCGCCGGGGAGTTCTGACTCCTCTGGATCCTCATGTCCAGGTTTTGAAGCTTGGAGCATGACAGAGCTTGGAGCTTATGGATTCTCCCAGTTGCTGATCAGAGTGGCGCAGCGGTAGCGTGGATCTCCAGCAGATCATCCAGAGCTCTATCCTTCCAGGCCCCCTTGTGCGGCTCTAGAGTTTTCCTGTTATGACTCTGAGCCTGCTTTTGTACTATTCATACTTGTACATTTCCTTGTATTCTCGCATTTGCGCCATATTGGTGATGTAATATTCATGTAATATTGGATCACATCTGGTGATAACTTTGTAACTGTACTCATGTGTTGAAATGTATAATGCACCACGTGCTTCCGCACTCTGATTCTTGCCTGTACTGATGCTTAGCGTATATACGTGAAGGTATTTCTGACTTGCGTATATACGTTGCAGTAACGTCTCCGTACCCGCAGGATCGGGGGGCGTTACACAGCTTGTTACACATGCTAAGTGCAATCGTGGGTCATATTAAAGTGGATTAGGATTTTAGTTTTAGGATTTTAGTTTACTTCTTTTTAAATTAGGATTTTGCTCGAAGACTAGCAAAAAGTAGGTATGGGGGTGTGATGTATGTGTTTTATATACATGTCTTACATCACTTTTTATGCCTATTTTTTCACATTTAATGCTGCATGGGTATTTTGTTAGTGTTATTTTGCAGATTTTAGATCAAGAGCAAATTAGAAGAAAAAGAGCGAAAACTGACAAATTGGCTATATCAAATGAACAAAAGAAATGTTGAAGCAGAGATCTGAAGCAGAGTTGGGATATCTCAGCAGAACCTTCACGCCAAATCAGAAATTTTACAAAAATCTGGGACTAAAATGGACCAAGAGTTCGACCACCCAGCAGTATATTTTGGCCAAGCAACTGTGAACCAGTCAACGGGTAACTCAGAAGTCAACACAAGTCAAAAAGCGGAGCGGCAATACAATAAGAAGTTTGACTAGCCAGCCGAATTTTCGGCCAGTTAGTCAAACTATGGTGGTGCTTATGGATATAAATTTCTCAGAAATTCGTGTAATTTTAGAAAGCTTTGTTTTTGTATTCGACTAGGGCTCTACCGCTCTCTGTTCTATATAAGCCTCTTGTAAAATACATAAATTCCATCTCTCTTGTATTTTGAGCTAAAATCAATTAAATTTTAGTTGTTAGCTATTAAATCTTAGAGTACGTTCAGCAGGAAATTCTTCAAGGCTTCATTTTTTTGTGCTTTCTTACCTTTCTTTTACTTTTCTCTTTAATTGATTTTATTTCAGAATCTATTCTTATATTATAATGTGTTCTATTTTCTTAGTTATGAACTAATTTTTCTTAACTAGGGGCATGATGTAGGAATTGTATTGAGGATATAAGATTATATTTTGTTCAAATTCTCCTATGTGCTTTATAAAGATAAAATCTTTTATGTACTAAGTTGTTAAATCTTGTGCCTTATTATTACAATTGGTGCGCACAATTGATCAGAAGGCTAGGTTAGAATCTGAAAGTAAATAACCTAGAAACAACTTTTAAAATTAATAACCATAACTCAAAACGTTGAGACATAAGAGTTGCGCAGTTAAAAAGGAATATTAATCATACTTAATGCATCTTCTGACTAGTAATCTACTAGATCGAGAGATTGTACATTCTAGATTTAGAAGATAGAATTGGTGTTATTCGAAAGAAAGTACTAACTAGGATAGAAAATTCTGATTGTTAGCATGAATAGGATGAATTCGCACAAGCATAATATTTTATCTGATTACAATTACCGAAATCTTTACCGTAATTCTTTTCATATATAAAGTAAACCTTGTTAGTAATAGTTTATTCACAACATCTTTCAACTAAGTCGATTATTCAAATAGAACTAGGAAAGATTAAGTGATACTTGAACAATAATCCTCGTTGGAATGATACTCTACTCACTACTATATTACTTGAAAACAATTGGTACACTTGTTATTCAAATCAGCACACCAGTCTGCTCTCAGCATTATCCCAAAGTGGCTTCTCTATTTTCTGGATATCCTACTTAGCAGGCTATCCACCACCACTACAACCATCTATGACTTTAACATTGGGAGTAGTCACCCTCTAGGTAAGATTCGTCTCTGATGCCAAATTGGAGACTTGAAATCAGAAGTGACGTGCTACGTTATCGACGCTAACACGTCTTACAATCTCTTGATCGGACGACCATGGATTCATGCCAACTGGATCATCCTTCCACATTGCACCAATGCTTCAAATATGTGGGAGATGATATTGTGGTCCGAACGGTATTTGATGAAGTACAACCATTCAAAGGAGTGGGAACTACTTCACAGACTCCCTCGTCTACCAAGAGAATGTCGAGGCACTGAAGCAGTCATTACCCGATGACCTTGATAGTGGTAATGAGGCAAACTTAGAATCAAAAAAAGATACGCCAGCTACTATTAGTATAGAACCAAATGTAGCGTATCTGAATGATTATGATTGTAATAACCCTGTCAAAAAAGAGGGCGAGTGGGTCCTTAATGAGAATATTACTTTTCATTATTCCTTATGTCTTGAGGATGTATCTGTCAATGTTAGGTCCTTACACATGCCTTTACCAATCATGAAAATGGCATGCATGCATATTCAGGACAATGAAAGGTCTATCTTCATTGTCCCTTCTTGTAAGAAGGATCAATCACCAATTATATTTGGCAGAGGCCAGGCTCAAGCCCCAATACCTAGAGAATCAGACGATGACATGAAACTCCTATAATTTTTTTTATTATGCATAATCAACACACCGCATGATGAAAAGGATGGGGTACAACTTAAATTGCAGAGATGGTTTGAGTTTCGGTAAAGGGCGGTGCATTCCTTTGCAGCCTTTTGTATCAGAATGAAAACTTCCCAACTATTATGACCACACGCGCAGGGGGTTGGGAAATGTCACCCCGTCTCTACAGTCGGAATCTGAGTATGACGGATCTTTATCATCGCAATCTTCAGATTCATCCAGCGGGGACTCTGATGGCTGTATGGGGGTAGTCTTCAAAAAGCTTTTTGACAACATGGCATCTATCTGTAATGCGAAGTAAGACGAAGACATTGATCCATTCGACGCTAATCCTTGGACTCAACAACTTGATTTTCAATGGGAAAACTGTTTCAAGCAACGCGAACCTTCAATCGAAGATAAAGTGATCCAAGTCGATATGGGTGATCAAACAAACCCAAAGCCTATCTCTATAAACGAAAGCCTATCACTAATAGAGAAAACAAGACCTCATATTCCTTATCTAGGAGTATATTGACGTCTTTTCTTGGAGCTGTGAAGACATGCTTGGCCTCAATCCTCAGGTGGCTATGCATCATCTTAATATCATACCAGATGCTAAATCGCTTAAGCAGCAACAATGATAATTTTGAGCTGATATTATAGAAGCAATCGAAACTG
This sequence comes from Agave tequilana, assembly GCA_038442645.1. Classification (NCBI taxonomy): domain Eukaryota; kingdom Viridiplantae; phylum Streptophyta; class Magnoliopsida; order Asparagales; family Asparagaceae; genus Agave; species Agave tequilana. Next base: position 229,152 of record JAVJIF010030444.1, read on the forward strand.
AAGTTCACAAACTCATGGAATGTGGCTTCATTCGAAAGGAGCAACACCCAGACAGGTTGATAATATTGTCCCTATACTTAAGAAAAATAGAAAGATTAGAATCTGCATCGACTTTCGTGATCTCAACACAGCCTGTCCTAAGGACAAATTTCTGTTGCCCATTACTGATGTCATGATTGACAACACATGCGGCGTCGAAAGGATGTCCTTCATAGACGGCTTTTTAGGGTCTAATCGGATGAAGATACACCCAGAGGATGAGAAGCACACATCATTCAGAATGCCATTCGGGGTATACTGTTATACAATAATACCATTCGAATTAAAGAATGCAGGTGCAACTTATCAACGTGCCATGAGCACAATTTTTTGTGACCATCTACGGTAAATGGTGGAATACTATATTGATGGCATTGCAGTCAAGAGTCGTAGTAAAAAAACCATCTGGATGATCTCAGAATCATGTTCAACATCATGCGAGCTCACGAACTAAAGATTAACTCGACCAAATCATTCTTGGGAGTGTCAACTGGCAAGTTCATTCGATTCATAGTCACATCCAAAGGAATTCATCTTGACCCCGATAAAGTTAAGACAATTCAGGGACACAACCCCCGAAGACCCGCAAAGAGCTCAAATATTTACAAGGCAGGCTTGCCTATATCCGAAGATTTATCACAAATCTTTCGGGCCATTGCCAGCCGTTTACATGGTTAATGAAAAAAGGTGTCTCCTTCGTATGGATGAAGCTTGCCAAAAGGCTTTTGAAGATATCAAGGGATATCTTACCAAGCCTCCAGTCCTGGTGGCTCCTGTGTCGGGAAAACCATTCATGCTCTATGTAAGAGCTATGGACCACTCTTTGAGCACTCTTCTAGCACAAAAGAATTTTGAAGGCTGTGAACAGGCCATCTACTACTTGAGCAGAACTCTGATCAAAGCTGAATCTCGATATAACCCCGTCGAAAAAGAGTGTCTAACTCTTATCTTCGTTGTTGATCATACAAGTGCATTACATGTTTGTCATATCATATGTGTCACATTTTTGCATTTATATTTAAATAAAACTCTACTATTAATATATTTTCATGTCCAATGGTACAGTTTAATTAACAAAGAAAAGAGAGATTAACAAATTTATCTAATTAAATCCAAACAATTCAAAAGATCAAGCAAATAAAGAGAATCTATTCAAATTCAGAGTTTCTAGAATCCATCTTATTTGAAGACCAGATATATCAGATGAGATAATACCAATCTAAATTCAAAGAAAATGAATTTTTGAAGACTCTATCAAATATAATGAAGATAAATGGTTATATCATTAATTATAGAAGAGAAATTGAAAATCCAAGAAAATAAATGGTAGAGAGAAGATCAATGAACGAGGTGCAGCAATCATATTTGGAGATAAGGAGAAAAATTCAAGTAAATTGGAGTACTAAATACATTTAGACTCGGATTCAGACTGGATACTGTTTAGTATTTTAATCATAACTTTTGCTATCAAAACTCAAATCTAATGATTCAAGATGATCCAGAAAGAATACTTAAAGAGATATAATTCTTACGTTGATCACTATTTTTAATTTTATTATTTAATAAGTAATATTTAGTAATCAATATGCCAACAAGCTGCAGATCATAATTGAATTTTCATATAAAATTCTGAATAAATCAAATGAAGTTTGGAGATAAGGAGAGGATTCAAATTCAGAAATAACAAGCTCCCCTATCTTTGTACACCTTCTATCCTTCTGTTTTTCTCTTATAACATACCTTGAAGAAGGAGCACCATCTTAGAGAGAGAGAGCTTAAGTTTAGGTTTTTCTTTTCTTCTTCAATGTAATTTTTATTTTTATTTAGATTAGGTTAAAGAGAGTTACATGATTAAAAAAGAGAAAGAGTTATTGTAGAGTGACACTATTATAATTCTTTCTCAAGAAACTTATATTAAAGGTGACAATCAATAGAGGTTTCTCACTGTTTTTCATTATACTCGATCTCGCTGAAGCCCTATTTTCTTTATTCTTTTCTACTACTTCGCTTCAATTCATGCTAAGGTAAATTTTCATTCAAACAATAGAGGTAAGCACTCTTCTTATTTCTTTTTATTTCTGATTTTTGCAGCAACACTTTTCTTTATTTGTTTCCTTTTCTTTTATAAATAAAACAATAACAATACCACCATCTCTTCTTCTACTATCTCCTTTTTAACTTAACTATTTTTGTTTTTTTATAAAATTAAGAAAATAATTATTAACTAGTTTTGAAAAATTAAAAGAAAGAAACTTACACAACACTTCCATCGCTGTCCCTCCCTGTGGATCACAACCCGTTAGTCCTAGGCTACACAGTAGCATCGAGGACCTAACACTGCTCCTAAAAGTCTGTACTTTTTTTTGCAGGTCAGAATCGATCAACAAATTTTGGCGTCATTGCCGGGGAGGGACGATAAGTTATTTTTTCTTTTTGATTTACTTTAACAAATTAATCCCTTTTTCTTCTCTGTTTTGGTATACAGAGGCTAATATCAGAAAACTAAGAATTACAGTGGATATATTGCTACCCTGAGCCTCTGCTCTAGAAAGCAGAGATCAGGGCACCATAATTTGGCTGCAAAAATGTGGCAAAAGCCGCGTTTCCACGGCAATTGTACAAGGACTATTAACCTGCCTTATTGTAGGTTGCCTGAAATTTAAAGTTTTACTTTCTGCAGCTATTAGTTTTCAGATTTAGATCATTGTATATACTAATTTTAAATCAACAGTAACTTGTTGCGTTGTAAGTGCTAAAAAATATTTAGACTCTTGCATCTTAGAGCATCTGTCTATTTCATTTCTTTACGTTACTGTTGAAGAGTGCTTGAGTAAAAGTGTTGGCCCATAGGCCCTTCACTGTAGTTTTGATGATGATTAACTCATGTAGTTATGTTTACTAATAATCTTGTGATATTTAATTTTAGACATTTGATCAAGATATTAGTAGGTGATTAGCTTCAACAAAGGAGTTTTGGGGCTAATACATATTGATTCAAAAGCTCACGCGTCAAGATCGCATCTAGAACTCGGTTGGAGTCAAGCTCGTTGGATCACGTTTGGATCGAGTCGGCTTGGAGACAAGAAGACTTCTATTTGTTTAGTTTAAGATTATTTAGATCTTGTGTAAAAATTAGATAGTGTTGATATGCTCAAGTTCACATACACACACAAGTTTTCAGCTTATTGGTTTGGTTTTTGGTTTAACCGATTTTAGATTTCATGTCAAAAATATAGATATATATCCTTTATGTATATTAGATTCTATCCATATGCAACATTCTTCAAAGTTGTTTCAATATCATGTTTTGTATTTACATGAGTTTTGGAGAAAACGATTTTCCATTTCAAAAATCCAAGTTTTGAAAAATACGGATTATGTGTTTAAGGCAAATTTCAATATCATAAAAATGATTCAAACAGTTTATAATATGTGTCGAATTTTTATCACACATATTTGTACTTCAAAGATCTTATAAGAACTTATTTTTATAGAATTTGTGTGATTTTATGGGATTTAATTGAAGTTAAAAGGACAAGTTTTTAATCCCTGAAAATCTCAGCCAGACTGCTCTGGCGGTCGACCGGACCAGGAGCCGGTCGACCAGCACGGTCGATCGATGTGCACGAGGACGTGCACATGGCCAGCCACTTTGGCTGGTCGACTGCGTGGTCAACGAACTGAATGCACCTCACTCTCGGGTGGGGGCCGGTCGACCGATGGCTTTGGCTCGGTCGACCGGGCGGTCGACCGGAGGCACAACGGTCATAAAAATGACCGTTGGCCGGTCGACCAGGCGGTCGACCGGAAGGGCATTTCTGCCCTTTCCTGGCTGCCAATGGGCAGAATTTTGGAAGGTTATAAATAGCCCCCTTCTTGAGTTGTTTTAGACAAGTTTTTCAAGAGCAAAAATTCTCATCTTCTTAAGTGTTTTAGCAACAAGTTTTAAAAGAGTTTTGGGCTAAAAGATTTTATCTTTATTTATTTTTAAAGGATTGGAAAATTCAAAGAAAAAGAGAGTCTTTAGGGAAGTTGTTTTGTTCTTCATTTTTATTTCAATTTAGAGTTTTTCCTAAGAGTTTTCCTTTGTGATTTTCATTTCCAAACTCTTTATTTTCTCACACTTGAGCTATCTATCTATCCTATCCATTAGGATCATTTTTTTATGAGAAAAATTGGTTTGTGGTTTAGTGAGACCACCAAGAGTTGTAAACCTTCTTTTATTTGGGTTTGTAGTTATCCCTCTTGTGTAGAGGTGATTGTGGGAGTTGTGTTTGGTTTGGTTGGTATCCCTCTAAGTGTAAAGGTGATTTTTGGAGTGTTGGCTTTGAGTCTTATCCCTCAAGTGTAACGTGATTGTTGTTTGGCTAAGTACCCATCCCTCTAAGTGTAGAGGTGATTGTTGTTGTGCCTTGCCTCATGTGTAAAGGTTGTGTTTGTTGGAGAGAGGAGTTGGGAACTCCAAATTTGTATTACTCAAATCCTCAGTGGAGGTTCCCTGTGTGGGAAGTCCTGTGTGGATGATATAGTGAAAATCCTTCTGTGTGAAGGTGGGGACGTAGAGTTGGGTGCTCGAACCTTGAAACATATCTTTGTGTTTGCGTTTGATCCACTATCTCTAAACTCTCTCTCTTATACCTTGCATTACTTCATATTTTTCATATCATACTTATATGCTTGGTATTGTTTGTGTGCCTCACTAGTGTTAAACTAAGAGAGCTTTATATAGCACCTCAACTTTTATTTAGAGGAATTCAGAGGAGATAGTCCAGAGCCCTTCATCGGGAATTCAGCTACACTCTTTGGTTACACTAAGTGTGTTGCAATTTATTTTTAATTCCACATTATTTGTCATTAGATTAGTCATACACCTATTCACCCCCCTCTAGGTGTACTTACAATTAGTATTAGAGCCTACGCCCCTGATATTAGGTTTAACCACCTAGGAGTAAGATCTTAGATTGCTAATCTATCATTTGCATTTGCACACATATAGTTTACACTCATGAATTTCATGACCCCTCCTATATTTGATGTTTCTAATATCGATGTATGGAAGCTTAAGATGAGTACGTATCTCAAGACCCTAGGAATGCATGTTTTCCTTACCGCTACCAAGAAATCCTATCTTGGTAATAGCAAGCACATTGAGGCCAATGCACAAGCCCTAGAGGCACTTAGGCACACACTAAGCGAAGAAATTTGTGTATGGCTTCTCATTGTGATTCCGCTTTTGTTGTATGGAACATTTTGACCCTCCTAAGCTTCAAACGCCAAAATATGGAGGAGGAATCTAGTGAGGATGAATCCGAACAAGCTTGCTACATGGTCTAAAGGAATGACTCCCTCGAGGTAAATTCAGAAACTCATCTAGATGATAATGCTAGCTCTTCTAGTGATGATTATGACGGTTTTGATGTTGATGCTTTAAATGAAGAGCTTTCCATTGTATGTGAAAACTGAAATCACCTAGGAGGTGAATAGGTGATAAGGCTAATCTAAGAACTAAATGCGGAATTTACAAAACTAATTTGCAACAACACCTGGTGCAACCAATGAGTGTAGCCGAATTCCCCGTGAAGGGCTCTGGACTAACTCTTCTTTATTCTTCTGAATAAGAGTTAAGGTGCTATATAAAGCTCTCGTGGTTAAGCACAAGTGAGGCACACAAACAAGCACAACCAAGCATATAAGAATAAGCAATATGGATCAATGCAAGGAACAACACAAGCATATATATGATATGATAATATGAATAAATGCACAACACAAATAAGAGAGAGAGAGGGTTGAGAGTCAATAGATCAAACGCAAACAACAAGATGTGTTTCGAGGTTTGAGCACTGAGCTTTACGTCCCCGCTTTCACCGAGAAGGATTTCCAATCCACTAGGAGTACCGAACTCCTCTCTCAACCAATACAACCGCCACTGAGGCAATACAAATGGTCTACCGAAGACCGGAGTACCGAACTCCATAAATCCACCAATACAACCTCCACCGAGGCTAACACAAATGGTCTACCGAAGACCAGAGTACCGAACTCCACAAATCCACCAATACAACCTCCACCGAGGCTAACACAAACCCAACTCCACCTCACACTAGAGGGAGTAAACCACAACCACAACCTCAACCTCTACCAAAGAGGGAGCAAACCACAACCCAAATCCATCTCTACCAAAGAGAGATATCCAAATAAAAAGGGTTACAACAAAGTGGTATATCTCAACCACAAACCAAAACCTTTTCCCACAAATAAATGATCCTAAATAGATAGGATATGAGATATAGCTCAAGTGTGGAAAACCAAGAGTTTGGAAAACAAAAACTCAAAGAAAAATACTTGTGAAAACTCTTTGAAGATGATGGAAATGAAGAACAAACACAAATCTCCCAAATTTCTATTTTCTTTGATTTTTCCAAAAACCCTAAAAACCAATAAGATGAATCTTTTGAAGCACTAAAACACTTTTGAAAACTTGCTGGAAAACACAAGAGAGTGGGAAATTTTCTTGTTAAAAATCTTAGCCAAAATCTCAAAGAAATGGGGCTTATATAGCCTCCAACAAAAAACTAGCCATTAGGCTGACTTTTCAGCCTAGGCGGTTGACGGTCGACGCCCGGTCGACCGCCAACGGTCAAAAAAATGACCGTTGGAAGCCAGCGGTCGACCGCCCGGTCGACCGTAAAAATCCAGAGAGCAAAACTCTCTGGCCGGTCGACCGCACGGTCGACCGCCCAAGCGCCTGGCCAATGTGCACAGGTGTGTGCACGTCGGTCGACCGTCTCTGGGTCCGGTCGACCGGCCCGGTCGACCGCCATAGCCTGGCAGAAGGCAATCTGGGTCAGAAAACTGGTTTAAAATAATTCTAATAAATCCCATAAAACTTCTAAAAATCCACAAAAATAGTTTCTAACTTTATATATGATATATAAACATGTGATAAAAATTTCAACACAAATATCAAACATTTTAAACCATTTTTGTGTAATGGAAAAATTACCGAAAACCAAAACCTGTATTTTTTCAAACTTGAATTTTTCAAATAAACTTTGTCCAAAACATATCCAAATACAAAAACATGATACCTAATCATTTTAAAATATATTGCATATGGACATAGGTCCAATATACATGAAACATATACATATCATTGTTTTTGTCATTTATTTCCAAAAATATGTTTTGTTAAAAACACAAAACACCAAACCTCATGAATAGGCATCTCAACATAAGTTTGTCTAGGAAATTAAGCATGCATGCATATAGAATACATCTAATATACATAAAACCATGTAAACTTGTATTGATACTATCTATTCATGAAAACCAATATCGTTAAACCAAAAACCGAAAAACTAAATCCAAAACATGAAACGTGTGTGTGTTGTGAACTTGAGCATATCACTCTATCTAATCTTTACACATGGATCTAAAACAAAACTAAACTATAGGTACCGAAGTCTTCTTGACGACTCCGTCTTCAAGTCGACTCGATCCAAACCGTGATCCAACGAGCTTGACTCCAACGAGTGCTATAAATGATCTTGATGCTCGGGCTCTTGAATCACCATGTGAAAGGCTTCAAAACTCCTTTGTTGAAGCTAATCACCTACTAATATCTTGGTTAAGGATCTGAAACTAAACATCACAAGATTATTAGTAAACAAAACTACATGAGTTAATCATCATCAAAACTAGAGTGGAAGGCCTATGGGCCAACAATCTCCCCCTTTTCAATGATAACAAAACTCATGGAGTTATATATGCATGGATTAAAGTTTAGCTTCAAAGAAGCTCCCCCTTAACTCATGCATCACAAATAAGCAATAAGATATGGCAATGAAGCACATGCATAAATAAACATATATGTAAATATAAGGAGATAAACATGCCAATCAAACATAAAACTCATAAATTCTTTTTCTCCTATTTGCAAAACAAAACATATATGCAATAAATATAAATCCTGAAAACATGCATATATATTAAATACTTCTCCCCCTTTTTATCAATCATCAACAAATGGGTTAAAGTAGAACAAAACAATGTTCTTCCCCTTTTTGTCCGAAACAAAGAAACAATAAAGGGGTGACATCAAACAAATCAATAATAAGAATATATGTGATATACATTCATGAAGAGGAAGACGCTAAGTTAACTTCCCTGCATATATGCATTACATGAAGAAGGGATGACAAGCCCTAATTCACATAACACATAATATGCAATACATAAGAGGAGATGTGAAGCTCCCCCTACACACGTGTATCGCATAAAGAAGAGTTGTCAAGCTCCTCAATATAGGATACACTCAACATGAATCTATATGTAGAAGAGATGTTAAGCTCCCCTTGCATATAGGCAATTAAATCAAAACACACATTTTTTTATAACAACAAATTTTGAGATATCTTAGTAAATCAAATTTTAAAACATCAATATAAATTTTCATGGATACCAATTGAAAGAAATAGATCAATAGATACCATTTGAAAGTAAACAAAATCTTGATACCAATTGTGAATATTTTTCATTTTGAACATATGATACCAAATTAAAATCTATTTGTCATCATAAAGTATGGGAGTGGAAATCATCGGTAAACCAAATACCAATTGAAAGATGAAAATGCTCATTTTCTCCCCTTTATGAAATACCAAATAAAACGATGCATAAGCTTGTATTGAATACCAATTGAAAACAAATCAATTGAAACATAATAGTCATTAAAAGACAAGCTTTTAGCATAAACAAAATTTGTGATATTTTTGAGCACAAATAAAACATATATATTTGTATGAAAAATGAGTACCAATCAAAATAGATGATACCAATTGAAAGCATACATACACAGAAATAATATATGAGTATACAAAAAAATGTCAATATTGATATCAATCGAATATATCCAATGATACCAATTGAAACAACAATAATATCAAGTGTATACCTCATATAACCTACCACCCATTTTATGCACAAGTTTAAAAAGATTTTCAATAAAGAGCATACAAGGCATGGTCTCCCAACCAAACGCCCATGGAAGGTAGGGGTTTTCAAAAATAGGATTGAAAAATAGTGTATGTTTGAAAAACTCTACCATGACGAAGAATCCCGCAACTAGTTAAATGAAAAATCTTGTAAAATAGTAAGAAATCCTTCAAGTAAGGAATAAAACAAAAATATTTTTCATGAAACATGAAATTCACATGATATTCAATACTCAAAGTCGATGAAGCATGAATATGACTCATGAAAAAAAACATGAGTAAACAAGAAGGGTTAGTATTCTAATAAGATGTGAAGAACATAACCATGAAAATAGGCAATCAAGCTCGATATTCCTTAAAACACGAAAATCATCAAAAACTCGATTTCTTCAAGGCATATGTATGTCAAGTACAAACTAAAATATACATACATATCCAAACACAACGAGTCCACAAATGTATACGCATGAAGGCACGTGGCTCAAAGGATGTATATGCATAATCAATAGTTTAGACAAGATAGACATATACATGAAGTTAAACATATAAACATGAAAAACATGTACAAAGATGGGAATACAAGTTAAATGCATGAATCATCAAAACTAGAATATACTAGCACATCTAATGGGTAAAAATAAGCATTCAAGCACAAACATATAATGATCTATTTGTGGCCCATTATATGTACAAGTATATATCCTAGTCTTAATGAAAACTAACATTTAAACATATATTCAAAATTTGAAGCATAAAATGAGACATAAATCAACATGATAAGCATGAAAAACGATCATTATCTAAATCCACATGCTATTAGAATTATGATATGCATAATAGCTAAACAATGGTGAGAATCACAACATATGGGTCCTTATAAACAAGGGTGATCTCAAAAGCTATACTTACATGTCAATGATCTAATAATCATGGCATTTAATATAATAATCTATAAAAATCAAAACATGAAGCATCAAAACAAAACAAAAATCATAAACATACATATGATCATTATGTATATGCATATGCGTTAGATCTAGGATATACATATTAGTTTAAAAACAAAGTGAGAACACATAGATATAGATCCATATTAAACATGGGTGTCTCAAATAACTAAACATGTATATTACTAATCTAATAAACATGGCGTAGGCATAATGAACAGTAAAACATGACAAGCTATAAATTAAGGACATGAAAAACATGCAAACATAAACGGTAGTTAGAGATCGATACCAAAACCGATGAAGGCACCTCTCTAGTTCTCCAAACCAAGGTGGTCCTCCCACCAAACTTTCCTTGAAAGTGATGCATCCAAATAGTAATCTTTAAGCTCGAAACGCATCCACCTCAAGGCACCATAACTCTCACGTCATGCGAGAGCCCACACCTACATCAAATACAATAGGAGTGGTCTTTGGTACCCATACTCTTTTGGGTCCATGGGGGTTAGTACCTTTTCTAACCCAAACAAATTTATTTGCTAAATTACAATCATTTATACAATCAAAACAAAATTCAGCAAGGTGGCCCTTCGTCCACAATGTGTACAAGTGTACACATGAGCATACATGGTGTGATGGTTGTGACCGTGAGTAGCATGTGTATGCCGTGGAGGGTATACATGCATAGATGGAACTTGTTTCTTTCGAAACAAAGATTCCAAACGTGTATGGCTCAAAACACAATGGCTCAAAGTGGAGCCCAAACAATCAATATTCTTATTTAGCATGGAATATCATTTTCAATTAAAGAAGAAGTGGAACATACTATAGGTGAACTAGATGAAACTATCCTAGTATGGCAAACATGTGAATCCATATAATTTTTCAAAGATTCATTTTTCTTTAAACAAATTTATAAATCCTTAGAAATAGAAGCAATTTTCATTTTTAAAAAATCATTCTCTTTTAAAACAAAATTAATTTTTGAAGACAAGTTTTCATTTTTCTTCAAAATTATTTCACAATCATTTTTATTTTTCAAACATTCATTTTCTTTTAGGGCAAGATCTAGTTGAGACTTTAATGAATCCCTTTCATTTGTAATCTCCACTTTATCTTGCAAAATCAAGTCTAGTTTAGAAGACAAATTTTCATTTTCTTTATTTAATGCAAAAGTCTTCTTTTCAAAAGGTTATATTTTTCTATCAATTTTTCACAAACTATATATATTTCTTCATTTAGAGTATTAGGATCAACATGCTCATTACTAGAAGAACTAGCATCATCACAATCTAATTGAGATTCTAAAGATACCTTAAGGGAGTCATTCCCTTGGACCATGAAGCATTGTGACTCGGATTCTCCACTAGATTCATCCTCCCGTTGTATTGGCAATTGAAGCTTGGAGGTGGTCAACTTGTTCCACACTGAAAAAGCGGAGTCAAGGTTAGAAACAAGCATAAGATAATCTTTGTTAAGCGTGCTTCTAATAGCCTCAAGGGCAAGAGTATTGGCCCCTATATGATTGCGGTTACCAAGATAGCATTTCTTGGTAGCGGCAAGGAAAACATGCAAGCCTAGGGTTTTCAAATATATGGACATCCTAAATTTCCATGTGTCACTGTTGGAAACATCAAACATGGGAGGTAACAAGTAATCCATGAGTGTGTGCAAACAAATATATGTGCAAAAAATAGATTAGCAAACCAAGATCTCACTCCTAGGTGGTTAAACCAAATATCAGGAGCGTAGGCTCTGATACCAATTGAAATCACCTAGAGGGGGGGTGAATAGGTGATAAGACTAATCTAAGAACTAAATGCGGAATTTACAAAACTAATTTGCAACAACACCTAGTGCAACCAACGAGTGTAGCCGAATTCCCCATGAAGGGCTCTGAACTAACTCCTCTTGATTCCTCTGAATAAGAGTTGAGGCGCTATATAAAGCTCTCGTGGTTAAGCATAAGTGAGGCACACAAACAAGCACAACTAAGCATATAAGAATAACCAATATGGATCAATGCAAGGCACAACCAAGCATATATATGATATGACAATATGAATAAAAGCACAACACAAATAAGAGAGAGAGGGTTGAGAGTCATTAGATCAAACGCAAATAACAAGATGTGTTTCGAGGTTCGAGTACCGAGCTCTACGTCCCCGCCTTCACCGAGAAGGATGTCCAATCCACTAGGGTACCGAACTCCTCTCTCAACCAATACAACTGCCACCGAGGTAATACAAATGGTCTACCGAAGACCAGAGTACCAACCTCACAAATCCACTAATACAACCTCCACCGAGGCTAACACAAATGGTCTACCGAAGACCGGAGTACCGAACTCCACAAATCTACCAATATAATCTCCACCGAGGCTAACACAAACCCAACTCCACCTCACACTAGAGGGAGTAAACCACAACCTCAACCTCTACCAAAGAGGGAGCAAACCACAACCCAAATCCACCTCTACCAAAGAGGGATATCCAAATAAAAAGGGTTACAACAAAGTGGTATATCTCAACCACAAACCAAAACCTTTTCCCACAAATAAATGATCCTAAATAGATAGGATATGAGATATAGCTCAAGTGTGGAAAACCAAGAGTTTGGAAAACAAAAACTCAAAGAAAAATACTTGGGAAAACTCATTGAAGATGATGGAAATGAAGAACAAACACAAATCTCCCAAATTTCTATTTTCTTTGATTTTTCCAAAAACCCTAAAAACCAATAAGATGAATCTTTTGAAGCACTAAAATACTTTTGAAAACTTGCTAGAAAACACAAGAGAGTAGGAATTTTTCTTGTTAAAAATCTTAGCCAAAATCCCAAAGAAATGGGGCTTATATAGCCTCCAACAAAAAACTAGCCGTTAGGCTGACTTTTTAGCCTAGGCGGCTGGCGATCGACCGCCCGGTCGACCGCCAACGGTCAAAAAAATGACCGTTGGGAGCCAGCGGTCGACCGCCCGGTCGACCGTAAAAATCCAGAGAGCAAAGCTCTCTGGCCGGTCGACCGCACGGTCGACCGCCCAAGTGCCTGGCCAACGTGCACAGGTGTGTACACGTCGGTCGACCGTCCCTGGGTCCGGTCGACCGGCCCGGTCAACCGCCATAGCCTGGCAGAAGGCAATCTGGGTCAGAAAACTGGGTTTTAAATAATTCTAATAAATCCCATAAAACTTTTAAAAATCCACAAAAATAGTTTCTAACTTTATATATGATATATAAACATGTGATAAAAATTTCAACACAAATATCAAACATTTTAAACCATTTTTGTGTAATGGAAAAATTACCGAAAACCAGAACCTGTATTTTTCCAAACTTGGATTTTTCAAATAAACTTTGTCCAAAACATATCGAATACAAAAACATGATACTTAATCATTTTAAAACATGTTGCATATGGACATAGGTCCAATATACATGAAACATATACATATCATTGTTTTTGTCTTTTATTTCTAAAAATATGTTTTGTTAAAAACACAAAACACCAAACCTCATGAATAGGCATCTCAACATAAGTTTGTCTAGGAAATTAAGCATGCATGTATATAGAATACATCTAATATACATAAAATCATGTAAACTTGTATTGATACTATCTATTCATGAAAACCAATATCGGTTAAACCAAAAACCGAAAAACTAAATCCAAAACTTGAAACGTGTGTGTTGTGAACTTGAGCATATCACACTATCTAATCTTTACACATGGATCTAAAACAAAACTAAACTTTAGGTACCGAAGTCTTCTTGACGAACTCCGTCTTCAAGTCGACTCGATCCAAACCGTGATCCAACGAGCTTGACTCCAACGAGTGCTATAAATGATCTTGATGCTCGGACTCTTGAATCACCATATGAAAGGCTTCAAAACTCCTTTGTCGAAGCTAATCACCTACTAATATCTTAGTTAAGGATCTGAAACTAAACATCACAAGATTATTAGTAAACATAACTACATGAGTTAATTATCATCAAAACTAGAGTGGAAGGCCTCTGGGCCAACAAAAACCTATTAGAAAAATATAAGTTTTGAAAAATAAAAGTAATAAATTAAATTAAAAATAAGGATTTATTTTCAAAACTTGATTTGACTTTGCAAGAGAAGGTTGAGATTTCTAATGAAAGGGACTCATTGAAATCCCAACTTGAACTTGCTCTTAATGAAAACAAAATTTTGAAAAAAATGATTGTAATGATGTTTTGAAGAATAATGAGATCGTGTCTTCAAAACTTGATATTGCTTTAAAAGAGAAAAACAAAATTGCTTCTATTTCAAAAGAATTGGATTTGGTTTCAAAAAAAAAAACTTTGAAAAATTATTTAGATTCTCATATTTGCCATGCTCCATCATCAAGTGTACCTATTGCATGCACCATCTCTTCTTCTATTATAGAAAATGATATATGTGCTTTAAAGAAGAGTGTTGATTTTTTGGGCTTCGCTTTGAGCCAATATGCCATGAACTATACACGGTTGGAATCCATATTTCACAAGAAATATGATCCTCTTATGCATGCACACAAACTACGACATACACATACTTCTCACGTTTAGTCACATAACACTAGGTATGCTTATACGTACACTTGTACACATTGTGGACGTAAGGGCCACCTTGTAAAATTTTGTTATGATAAGATTAATGATGCAAATTTTGCAAATAAATTTGTTTGGGTTAGGAAATGTGCTAACCCCATGGATCCCATAGAGTATGGGTACCAAAAGCCACTCCTATTTTATTTGATGTAGGTGTGGGATCTCACTCGACATAAGGGCATTGGTGCCTTGATGGTGGATGCGCTCCGAACTAAACAGTGACAATTTTGGATGCATTACTTTCAAGGGGAGTTTGGTGGGAGGACCACCATGGTTTGGAGACCTAGAAATAAGCCCTAATGATTTTGGTAACTATCTCTAACTCCTTATTTATGTTTACATGCTTTTAGATTATTGATTTTTAGCATGTCATATTTTAATGATTATTATGTTAAATGCCATGTAAATTAGACTAGTGATATGCATATGTAGTCTTTCAGAAAGACCCATGTTTTTATGGACTTATATTTTTGTATTCTCGCTTTAGTTTAACTATTGTGTATATCCTAATCTAAAACATGTGCATTTAGCCTAATGATCATATTGATTTATGTTTATAATTTTACACTTCATGTTTTGATTACATGTTTGGATGTAGCCTTCATTAAAACTTGTGTATATACTTGTACAACTAATGAGCCACATTTGATTTTTGTATGTTTGTACTTAGTTGCTCATTTGTACACATTAGATGCACCAGTATAGCCTAGTTTTTATGATTCTTGCATTTAAACTTGTATTCCCTATTTTTGGACATGTTTTTATGAAAATGTATTTAGCTTCATGTATATGTTAATTTCATTTAAAATTTTAGATATACATGTATACTCTTGAGTCATTTGTTTTTCATGCAAATTTTTATTATGGACTCAAATTGTCTTTGGATATGTATGTATACTTCTAGTTTAGATAAAACATACATATACCTTGAAGCCTATTTAGTTTTGATATTTTTCATGCTTTTGAAAAAGAATCTTATGAACTTCATTGCCTATTTTCATGATTATGCTTTTCACATAACTCTTGTACACTTACATTATTTTGAATTTACTCATTACTATGTTTTATAAGTACCGTGTTGAGCTTTGTATATCTTGAGTGTCTATTTTGTGTAAAATGCATGTTTTATGAAATATATGATTTGGTTTCATGCTTTTGAAGAATCTATAACTAGTTATTTCAAAATTATCTTAAACTAGATCATATTCTTCACTTGATAGAGTTTTTAAATATGTTAAAATTATTGTCAAAGCCTAATTTTGAAAACCCCTACCTTCCAAGGGTGGATGGATGGGTGATCATGCCTTACATGCTCAAATTGAAAAATCATTATAAATATGTGCATGAATAGGGTGGTAGATATGAGTTATGCACTTGATCCTCATTAATTTTCAACTGTATCACAATTGATATTTTTTTGTATGCACATATGTGTTTTTAATATATGTATGCTTTAAATTTCAAATAGTATCAATTTTGATTGGTATTTATATTTTCATACATATATATATGATTTGATTGTGCTTACAAAATCTCTACATCTTAAAGCACAAATTATATTTACGCTAAGTTTGATTTACTCCTTAATGACAATTATTTTTCAATTGGTATCTTATACAAGCTTACGCATTATTTTCTTTGTATTCATAAAGGGGAAGAAAATTTATGTTTTACCTTTCAATCGGTTTTGTTTTCAATTGGTATCTTACTCACACTCTTTATGATGAAAATGATATTGTTCAATTGATATCTTGCTTTTCAATTGATATCCTAAGCTCCTAATGAAAAATATTTTCAATTGATATATGCTAACATTTTCAATATTGGTATCAAGAATCTTAAATTGATATTATTCTCTATTTGGTATATCTATTGCAAAATAATTTTAGTGTTTAACCAAAAAGGTTGGTTCGTGTTTTTCAGTTGGTATCATACTTCATTTTAAATTGGTATCTATATTGATATGAGTTGTATTTACCTAAAAATTTGGTTTTTACTTTCTATTGGTATCAAAACTTACAATATATATATTCTTACAATTGGTATCAAAATTATAAAATATTTTTAATTGGTACTAATTTTTACAATTGGTATCAAGATCTACAATATATATATATATATATATATATATATATATATATATATATATATATATATATATATATATATTATATATATATATATATATATATATATATATATATATATACATATATATATATATATGTTTCAATTGGTATCAAAAACACACAATGTTTCATTCTCTATTGGTATCAAAAGTTTACAGTATATTTTCAATTAGTATCTTTTGGTATCTTAAAACTTTTGTTTATTTTCTATTGGTATCATAGTGTTTTGATATTTATTACTTATATACAAGGAAAGCTTAACATCTTCTTTATATATAGATTCATGTTGAGTGTATCTCATATTGAGGAGCTTGATCGCTCTTCTCTATGTCTTACACGTGTGTAGAGGGAGCTTCACATCTCCTTTTATACATTGTATATTATGCTTTATGTGGTTAGGGTTTAGTCATCTCTTTTCATATAAATGTATGTATGCAGAGAGAGTTAACTTTACGTCTCTCCTCTTCATGAATGTAAATAGTATATATAACTTTAATATTTGATTTATGCAAAAAGGGGGAGAAATATTATTTATGCCCTTTATTGTTTGTTTTGAGTTTTTATTAATGCCCCTTTATTGATGAATTGACAAAAAGGGGGAGAAATATTTTGGAGTTTTTTATGCATGTTTAAAAAGGGGAAGAAGTATTTTGATGAGTTTATATATGCATTATATATGCATGTATGCGTGTTTAGTTCATTATGCATGTTTATTTTATTTCTTTGTTTTATACGAAAAGGGAGAAAGAATTTTGAGACTTAATATATGCATGTTTTTTTTCCAATTGGTATTAGAGCAGCATATATGTTTTGTTTTTGCAAAAAGGGGAGAAGTATTCTTCATTTATGCATATTTGTGTTGAGCATTCATTGAATATCTTTATATTTATTGTTATGCATGAGTTAAAGGGGAGCTTCTATGAAGCTTAACTTTAATTTATGCATATATGACCATGAGTTTTGTCAGCATCAAAAAGGGGGAGATTGTTGGTCCAAAAGCCCTTCACTCTAGTTTTGATGATGATTAACTCATGTAATTATAGTTTACTAATAATCTTGTGATATTTAGTTTCAGATATTTGATCAAGATATTAGTATGTGATTAGCTTCAACATAGGAGTTTTGGGGCTAATACATGTTTATTCAAGAGCTCGCGTGTCAAAATCGCATGTAGCACTCATTGGAGTCAAGCTCGTTGGATCGTGTTTGGATCGAGTCGGCTTGAAGATAAGAAGACTTCGGTCTGTTTAGTTTAAGATTGTTTAAATCTTGTGTAAAAATTAGATAGTGTTGATATGCTCAAGTTCACATACACACACAAGTTTTCAGCTTATTAGTTTTAGTTTTCGGTTTAACCGATTTTAGATTTCATGTCAAAAACATAGATATATATCCTTTATGTATATTGGATTCTATCAATATGCAACATGCTTCAAAGTTGTTTCAATATTATGTTTTTGTATTTACATGAGTTTTGGAGAAAACGATTTTTCATTTCAAAAATCCAAGTTTTGAAAAATACAGATTTTGTGTTTAAGGCAAATTTCAATATCACAAAAATGCTTCAAATAGTTTATTTGTGTTGAATTTTTGTTACACATATTTGTATTTTAAAGATCTTATAAGAACTTATTTTTGTGAAATTTATGTGATTTTATGGGATTAAATTGAAGTTAAAAGGACAAGTTTTTAATCCCTGAAAATCTCAGCCAAACTGCTCTAGCGGTCGACCAGCACTGTCGACCGTTGTGCACGAGGACGTGCAATTGGCTAGCCACTTTGGCTCGTCGACCACGCGGTCGACCGACTAAACAAACCCTACTCTCGGGTGGGGGCCGGTCGATCGGGCGGTCGACCGAAGGCACAATGGTCTTAAAAATGACTGTTGGCCGGTCGACCGGGCGGTCGATCGGAAGGGCATTTCTACCCTTTCTTGGCTGCTAACGGGCAAAATTTTAGAGGGTTATAAATAGCCCCCCTCTTGAGTTGTTTTAGACAAGTTTTTCAAGAGCAAAAATTCTCATCTTCTTAAGTATTTTTGCAACAAGTATTAAAAGAGTTTTGGGCTAAAAGATTTTGTTTGGTTCAGTGCCCATCCCTCTAAGTATAGAGGTGATTGTTGTTGTGCTTACCTCTGGTGTAGAGATTGTGTTTGTTGGAGAGAGGAGTTGTGTACTCCAAGTTTGTATTACCCAAATCCTCAGTGGAGGTTCCCTGTGTGGGAAGTCCTGTGTAGACGATATAGTGGAAATCCTTCTGTGTGAAGGCGGAGACGTAGAACTGGTTGCTCGAACCTCGAAACATATCTAGGTGTTTGTGTTTGATCCTCTATCTGTTAACTCTCTTTCTTATACCTTGCATTATTTCATATTGTTCATATCATACTTATATGCTTGGTATTGTTTGTGTGCCTCACTAGTGTTGAACCAAGAGAGCTTTACATAGCATCTCAACTCTTATTTAGAGGAATTCAGAGGAGATAGTCTAGAGCCTTTCACTGGGAATTTGGCTACACTCTTTGGTTACACTAAGTGTGTTACAATTTATTTTTAATTCCGCATTATTTATCATTAGATTAGCCATACACCTATTCACCCCCCTCTAGGTGTACTTACAAAAAGTATATGTTCATTGCATATAGTTTAGGAAACATTTTTAAAGTAATTCATATTGCTTCAGTGTTACCTTATGCTTTATACTTGTACACTGCACGTAAAAGATTAAGGGCATATTCTTAAATAAGATAAGATGGAAAGTTATTACCCTCCCTTAGCCCATAAACTATCTCCTCACTCACTAATCCAGCCTAACTTAAAATTAATTAGACATTGGCCCTAGGGACATCTCGGACTCAAATAGGGATTGACCTAAGGGAAAAGTTGTTAGAAGTTGACTCTTGCCAAATCGGTGTCAAAGGTTAGGGATTGGAGAGAGAAACCTCGAAGGCTGGTGGTTTGGCATAATTAAGCCTATTGCTTTAAGCGCGGATATCTCCCACCAATCTTGCCCCTACCTCCTGTGGATAATCAATAGTTAGGAGTCATCTAGGTTTAAACTCTACCTTAACATATGCTAGATTTTTTTTATTTTCTTATTTGTTTATATGTTTATTTTTGTTTGTTCTTGTTTGTTCTTGTGAAAATGAATTATAATTATAATTATTATGATTATAACTCAAATTCATATTTCACCCCAACCTCTATCAATTCAGATATTACCAACCCAGCATTATATAACTTTAACCAATAAAGTATGCCAGATTAGTCTTATCCGAATTAATATATGCCCCAATCTCAATACTATGAACAAGAATAGGACAATCATCGCCACTTTTCACCAAGTCAGTGCGGATACAACTCCCCTGAGTCTTACTATCAATAAACTTACCAACAAACAGCTTCATATACTCTATACTAAGACCAACCTATAGAAGAAAAATCTTCTTTAGAAAATACTTTTGAAGACTTTCTTGAGTCCACACGAAGTGCAAATTCAATTGAACTCAATGCTCCCAAATAATTTTCAAATCCATGATCCTTATTCTAAATTTCAAGTTCAACCATAGGAAAAAGAATCTATTAACTTAGACAAGAGTACAGAAGACTTGATTCAGTTCAGAAATAATGTTACCCAATCTCTCAATAGGTTAGAAGCAAAAGTGAGTCATTTGATTAACACAATTAATGATAGGAATGAGAAAACTCTACCTAACATATTTTCGACCGTTCCTGATTCTCCTAGCCATATTGACGAAAAATTATGGTATCTTAGAGATTTTAACCAAGATTCAATTTTATCACAAAACTTTGAACTTGACCAATATCAACCCATTGACAAATTAGCAAGTTTTTATTTTGATGAGATTGAACTTGAAGATGAATGTGAAACCAATTCCCAATATTGTAATTCAGTTCCACTTTTTGAATCTATGCTGACTCTGGTAACCTTAGTCAATTGGACCCAATTCTCAATCCAATACTGAGTCCTATCCCTATAGAGCTTGAACAAGAATCACCTATTTTGGATAGTCACATTCCATTGTTAGAAAATGAATATGAACTTGAATTCTATGATTTGGACCAAACTCACGAACCAACTCTGACTCTTGAACTTAAACTTGATTTGAGTTTTATTCTCGAGTCAGTATCGGTTCCCAATCCCTTCATTATTGAGTCCAAATCATATATTCCATAAAATTACATTCCATTGTTGGATCAAGATTTAGATCAATATGACTCCGTGATGATATCTCAAGATTGGTCATATAACCGGAAAAAATTCATGCTAGTATCATGCATGATCCTATTCATAGTGGGGAGTATAAAAATGTTAATAGGAAAGAGGTTATAAAAGGTGAGTTTCATAAAAATTCACAATATTTAGATTGGAAAAAAATGCTTGGCCCAATGAGACCACCACCGGAACCACATTCTTGAGGTGACAATTTTTCTTCCCTTTCTCCTTTTTCATGTATTATTGCATTCCATTCATACATTGAGGATAATGCATGAGTTAGGTGTGGGGGAGGGTTTACTAACCTAGTAACTTTACTAATTAAAAAAAAAATCTTTCTTTAAAAACTTTTTGAAAATGAAAATAATATTTTGACTTATTTTTGTAAGAAATTAAGTTAGTTTTAAGGAATAAGAGGATCATAATTAAGATTTCTTATACTTGGTCAAAATGAAAATATTTGTTTGATTTCTAGGGTTAGGAAAACAAACTGAAAAAGTAATTTAGTCTTTATTTTTAACCTGATGAAATATGTATAATTTATACAGTTACACACTAAGGGTTTAAAAACAAAAATTCTTATGCCTTTAAAAAAAGAAAAAATATATTATTAAAAAAAATCCTCTGACTAAGCTGGGTATTTGTGCCTCATAAAGCATAAGTATTTACGCCTAAAAGTGGTTCATATAAATAAAAATCCTTAGTTTTGTGGCTTATTTGCTCGAGTCCTAAATCCTTCGTATGTTTTCTCTCCTAGTGCTCTAAAACAGTTTGGTTTGAAAATCACCGACTAAGGCTCATTACATCGGCGAATTAGAAAGCCTAATAGAGATAAGAGATATTATCACCATAAATGAAAAAAATTAATAATAATAAAGCATATGAGTTAGAGTTGAAGAATCCTAGGTCAAATTTTCAGGTCACAAGGTGCATATGACTTAGGGTAAAATAATAGATTATATGAGAAATACAATTTTAATCTTTATCTTGATTGAAAATAAGTTTTTGGATAGAGACAAAGTTTAGGAATGACTAAGTTTTGATAATCCTATGACTTATAGATTAATTTTTATATTAATACTTCAAACATTTTTTCTTCCAAAATGCGTTTTCAAAAATACTAACACTTTGTATATCTTTCTTTATAAATTTTGTGGGTGTAATTCATAGAAAACCCTCACGAGATAAAACTCATCCTCTAAAGGTAACCTGGAGGTTTAACGGCTTATCACATGTGATAAGTGCAACCGTGATTCCTATGAAAGTGAGTTAGGTTAGTTTAGTTATTTTTTTGTTTTACTCGAGGACGGGATAAAGATAAGTGTGGGGGTGTGATCATACACGTACATTACATATTTTCATATCATATGCGTCATATTTTGGCATTTATATTTAAATAAAACTCTACTATCAATGTATTTTTATGTCCAGTGGTATGTAGTGTAATTAAGAAAGAAAGGAGAGAGATTGACAGATTCATTCAATTAAATCCAAACAATTCAAAGGATCAAGCACATCAATTTGATCTATTCAAATTCAGATCTTCTAGAAGCCATCTTATTTGAAGACAGGATATATCAGATAAGATAATACCAATCTAAATTCAAAGAAAAAAAGGAATTTTTAAGACCCTATCCGTTTCGATGAAGATAAATGGATATCTCATCCATTATAGAAGACAAATTAAAAATCTAAAAGGATAAATGGATAGAAAGAAGATCAATGGACGAGATGAAGCAATCATATTTGGAGATAAGGATAAAAATTTAAGTAAATTCAGAGTTATAAATTAATTTAGATTCAGATTTAGATTAGATACTATTTAGTATTTTAATCTTAACTTTTGCCACTAAAACTCAAATCTAATGATTGAAGAAGAACTAGAAAGATGATTTAATATCGCACCCTGCTTCCCAAAATACAGAATACGGATACGTGATGATGGCTAGTAGATACTCACGAAGATGGAAATCTCTTCCGTGAATACCTTACGCTGTAGTAAATGAGCCAAATTCTCACACACATATACAAAAAGATAACCAGAAGTTTCATTTCACATAAAAGACATACATCTACAATAGTCTTTATCTAGATATAAGATTTGAAACATAACAATGCAGAAATAAAAGAAGATGCAATTTTGGCATCGGGACATCATAACAGGACAAAATGCCAAAATACATGAGGTAATAAACGTTAGACTCACGCCTGGTAATCTTCCTGGGTTTATTTGAACAGTGGCTTATCGGCTCCTCAAGCTCTGATGCTGAAAAATCAAGGTCCGTTAAAAGTGGGCCAGCAAGTGTGCACACACGAGAACAGGAAATAATAATATGGAAATATGAAAGTAAGGGAGTTATAAGTAAAGCATTGGAATGAATGAATAATAAATCTGACGGTAATATAAACTGACAGGTAAGATAACAACGAGAGTAACAGAATACTAGCTCATGTTAAATAAGGTCATGTATGTATACTATAACATGTATATAATGAGCATGAAGTACTCTGGACGAGTAATGTCATATATCATAATCATAAGGCACAAGAACACAAGATCACAAGTTAAGAACGATATGGCAAGTCCAGGAACATCATATAGTCCATGTCACAAATGATAATTCTAAGTCTAGTATGTTTTATTACCCTAACTAATGCATCCATCTTGTGCCCCATCCCACAGGACAATTACATATCAAACAAATGATGCGTTTGTGGATCCTGATAGCAGGGAGAAATAGTTCATTGTACTCAGGTATTATGTAACAGGTAATAATAAGAGCGCGCTTAAATAACAAGATCACGTGTGGCATCCAAACCCACAAGGGGCCGCCCTTCCAAGCACACCTTCCTAGATTTTTTCTGCTACAGTCTCCCCAGTAACCCCAGCTTGGTTAATTTTATTAATCAATGTAAGTGCAAGATAATGTGTAACTCAACATGACAGGATTATGGATCAGTATCAAAATTATCAGTGTCAAATAATAATTACAATATATATCAAAATTTTGAGAAAATAGAACACGGTGATAACATCGAGTGACAAATGCATAATAGTCTAAGTGATGCCAGTGTATTAGGATGTAAAATAATTATAAAATAGTAATCATGACATAGCGTGACGTCAACTTACTTGTACAACATTTACTAATTTATATTTATACTTGAATGATAATTTATGTAGCAAACATCCTATGCATGCATGTCTTAAAATACACGTGATCAGGGAAGGATATAAAATTGAGATTGAAAAGGAATTATTAAACTAACAAAGGAACACAAAGGAGAGAGAGTAAGTGTACTTACCTGATGTCGTTGGAATCTGAATTCTCGTAACTGCAACCGGCTCTGCGTAAAATTCGCGGCCTAAATATTACGTGAATTAATTAGAGACTTGACATGTTCTTTATTCAGTGATAAGTTATGTGATAATTTAATTTCTACTATTTATTATTATTTTGGTTGGTTAATATTTTCAAATAATTCAAATTTTGAATTTATAGCAACAATCTAAAAATATAATTTCATGATAAAATACATGCATAAACTAATAAATTGATCTATAATATATACATATCACTGAATTATGAATTTTATATTTTTTGTGCTATTTAGAAATTTATTGGTCATTTTTAAATAAATTATCATTGAATAATAATCACAAAAAAATTTTAATTTTTTGTTATTCTAAGTAATATTGCACTCAAAATAATTTTACAGAGTCCCAAATTTAAGTAGTGATTTTCTATGAATTATTTGAAATTTTTTTTGAATTTTATGGAATTTTTTGAATTAAAATACATCTAAAAATCAAGAAAAAAATCAATAAAAGCTTAACGGGTCTGTTTCTATAGCAACAGATCTGCTACAGTAATGAGTTTGGGTCTAGATTTGCTACAGTAAAATACTACAGTAATTTTTTACATATTTTATTTATTTATTTTCTTTTTTCCTTTTCCTTTTCCTTTTTCTTTTCTTTTTCTTTTCCTTTCTTTCTTTTTCTCTTTTTCTTTTCTTTTTTTTTTTTAAATGGAGCCGGGTTCGGGTCTGTAAAATAGACCTGAATTCGGGTCTATATAATCACAAACCCAGACTGGGTCTGTTCGGGTTTGGCCCGACCAGGCCAGGCCAGGCCTGGCCTGGCTCATCCAGACCCAGGTTGGGTCTGGCTCAGGCCAGACCCGCCCTGGTCCACTGATTGAGCTAGAACCTGCACAAAAATACAGTATTTCAGAACTTTAAATAGAGATGTGTAAGTGCTCAATTCTACTGCAATAGCTAGTGGCTAAACGGGTCGTGATCTACAAGGAGGGTTAGCGATAGAAGCGTTTGAGGTTTGTATTGAAATTTTTGTAAAGAAAAACGAAGGTTCTTCTTTGTTTTAAGAAATGAAAATGAAAAAAGAGTTAGGTTAAAGTTAAGTGAGGAAGAAGGTGGTAGAATGAGAAGGTGAGAAAATCAAAAAATGACTATGTACAAATGAATTGAAAAAGAGTGAAAAAGATTTGGAAGATGTGGTGTTGGTGATCTAAACTAAAAGTTACAAGAAAGAAAAACTAAAAATAATTACTTACCTCCTTTTGACCAAAAGCTTACCTTGAATCTTTGGCTACGATGTTACCTTGAAGTGGAGGCAATCAGCACATAGCCCATAAGAGTTGATCATTGTCTCTTCCACATTACATCATCAAGACAAAACAAGAATGAAATGATACAGAGAGACTCAAATCTATCGTCATGAGCTATCGGTGGCACTCGCAAAGGCAAGGCTCTTTCGATGCTTTTAGACTCACTTGGAGAGCAATTGGTAAAAGAATAAGTGAAGTAGAAAAGAAGAAGAGGAAGAACACTAAAACGAAGTACATACAAAAGGAAAATACAGATTCAATTTCAAACAATAAAAGAAAAGAAAGAAACCTTACATCGGTGTCACTCTCAGCACAAGCTTCATTCTCGTTCTCCTATGAAAGTCTGATCTCCTCAGAATTATATAAATGAAAATTAAAAATTACATGAAAAGTAAAACAAAAACCTACACTAAAAAATGAAAAACTGGACTAAATCCTATCTCTGCATGGTCGTCCCCTGGAGGCTCTAAAAATCCCAGTATTTATAGGCAAAACCCCACCTAAAGGATCCTATGAAGATAGGGGGAGCAAACGCTCCCCCTAACTCTCCAACAGAGCTGGGGAAACGCGGCTTTGGCCGCGTTTTCGCGGCCAAGGTGTGGCCAGGTGGCCACACCCTGTTGGTGGAGCTCCCGGTTCCGCGTTCTGGCTTTATCTTCAGTTGGATTTCTCGTTTAAGTCCGAGATTTTGACGAAATGGCCTTTGATTCTTGGTTTTAACCGATTGATTCAGGGAGGATTCTTCTCAACCGGTTTTCAACCTCTCTGATATGCCAAGATTTAGCCCTGATTCCTTAATTTCGAATTTATTCTGAATTTAGTCAGGATTTGGTGGGCTTTTGGGCTCATTTCTCTTCACTCTCCTTTAGGAATGGGCCTGCAAATAAATTAAACATTTAATTAGGAAAATGCAGAGTTTATTTTATAATAAGTAGGAGAATATGATATTAAATGTGCAATATTAGTGACCAATCACACCCCATACCTATCTTTTGCTCGTCCTCGAGCAAAACAACTAAACTATACTAAGGATTATTAGACCACTTTCGCAGGTCACGCAATTGCACTGAGCATGTGCAACAAGCCGTTAAACCTCTAAGTTTCCCTTAGAGGACGAGTTTTGTCTCTTGAGGGTTTTCAGTGGATTACACCCACAAAATCCATAAAGAAAAAGAAACAAAGAGTTAGTATTTTTGAAAGGCATTTTGAAAGAGAAAATATTTGAAATATAATTGTAAGATTTAAGTAATCTATAAGTTATAAGAAAACTGAATTTTTAATTCTTAAACTTAGTCTCTATTCAAAAAATTGTTATCAATCAAAGTAAGGAGTCAAATTGTACTTCTCACCTAGTCTATTACTTTACCCTAAGTCATATGCAACTTGTGATTGTGAAAATTTGACTAAGGGTTTTTTAACTCTAACTCTTATGCCTCATTTATTTTTATATATATATATATATATTTTTGTGGTATTATTCCTTAGTTCTATTAGGCTTTCTAATCTGCCCATGTAACGAGCCTTTAATCGATGACTCCCAAACCAAATGGTCTTAGGGCACCAGGCGAGAAAACACCCCAAGGACTTAAGGACTCGAGCAAATAAGGCCACAAAACTAAGGATTTTATTCTATGAACCCCTTTTAGGCATGAATACTTATGCTTTATTAGGCACAAATACCTAGCTTAATCAGAGGATTTTTATATATATTTTTTCTCAAACTTATCTAATCATCTTTCACATAAATACTAAGGCTTGCTTAGGCCAAAATACCTAACTAATCAATAATTAGATTTGTTCATCTTTCAATGATATATTTTTTTATATATATAAGGCATAAGAATCTTTTTTTTGAACCCTAAATGTGTAAGTGTATGAAGTATGCATATTTCATTAAGGTAAAGATCAAGACTAAATTACTTTGACAAATTATCTTCCTAACCCTAAAAATCAAACAAATAATCTTATTTTGACCAAATTTAAGGAATCTAATTTTGATTTTCCTATTCCTTAAAATTAACTTAATTTCTTACAAAAAATATGTCAAAATATTGTTTCTATTTTCAAAAAGTTTTTAAAAGTAAAGAAATTTTTTTTAATAAAAAGAAAAAAAAACCTAAGTTATGCTAAGTTATGTTAGACCCTCCCCCACACCTATCTCATACATTGTCCTCAATGTATGAATTAATGCATAGATGCATGAAAAAGAAGAAAGGGAAGGAAAATGTTACCTTAAGGTGGTGGTTCCGGTGGTGGTCTGATTGGTCCACGAAATGCGGCCCAATCGACTTTTCGTGGAGTTCGGAGGAACCCACCAAAAATCTCTTTAATATAACCCATTAAAATGATGTATCCATGAAGGATTTTATTAAAAATTTAACCCCATCTAATTTTCAAATTTCATAATTAATTTCGGAGTCAAATTTGTCAACCGCCTTGTCCCAAAATGGAGTGTGAAAAGATAGAATGATTGACTCGGACTCAGGAAGTATAGGAACTAATACTGACTCAGGAAGGTGACTTAAGTCAAGTAAAGGTTCAGGAGTCGAGATTGGTTCGGGAAGTGGGTCCAAGTCAAGAAGTTGAAACTCAAGTCCACATTTATTTTCCAACAATGGAATGTGACTTAATATTGGTGATTCAAGTTCAAGAATGATAGGTGTGGGAATCAAAACTAACTCTAAAATATTACTCAAGTCGGGTAACAAAACAGGAGTCAATATTGATTCGGGAATTTGAACTGGATTACAGATTTGAGAATTTAGGTCACATTTCTCATTGAGTTCAATGTCATAAAAATGAGAACTTGCCAATTTGTCAATAGGACTTTCAAAAGTGTAAAATTGATCAAGTTCAATATGATCATAAAAGATGGGTGATTCAATTTCATGATGAATTGGCACATGATCCAATGTTGACTCGGGAAAATGTTGAAATCAGGTGAAGACACCGGAGTCATAATTGAATCAGAAAGTAAAATTGAATCACTAAGTTGAGGTTCATGATCATATTCATTTTCAAGTTCAATTTCAGGAAAGAAATAACTTGCCAAACTGTCAATGTCACTTTCAAAATTTGTAGTTTGGACAAGTTCAAATGATTGTGCTGAAATGGAACCTTGTGTTCCAAAACAACATGACTCTTTGGCTCTAACAGAATGGTTACCGACATCAGAACTGGTCAAACAGTGAGAATGTAGAGATTGGACCATCATATCTATGTCGTGATTACGAGCGTTTTGAGCCTGAGTCATGGCTTCAAGCATCTTTTCATAGTTGATAGGTTCATCGCTTTGTTGCGATTGGTCTTGAAAAGATGAAGTGTTGCTTTGGAATTGGTGGTAAAATTGTGAGTCCATCAGATTTTGTGATTTTTGTTTGGACTCACGCATACTCATTTCCAAAATTGATGGTTTTCTATTTTAGACTGGTGGAACTGAGTATGAATCTTGGAAATGATGTGGACAAGGTGGATAAGGGGGACAAGTTGGTCGAAAATTGGACTCAGGGGAGGTGAATCCCCACTGACTCTGTGAAGAGTTGAAATTATTATGGAAATTATGGTTATAAAATTGGGGGCATGGGTTATATTGATTCGGATAAGACCAATCTGGCACACTAGGTTGGTTAAAGTTATGATATGCCGGGTTGGTAATATCCAAAAAAGAGGTTGGTGTGTAATATGGATTACTATTAAAATTGGAAAAATTATTGTTATAAGCCATATCACACAGGAAAACACAAACAAAGAAACAAATAAGCAAACAAAGGGAAAAAATTCTAAACTAAGTTAGAGTAGACCTATGACCTAGATGACTCCTAACTGGTTAGACTATCCACGGGAGGTATAATGCAGACTTTGACCATAAGCTAATCAGCCAGGTCAGGGCAAGATTGGTTGGAGGTTATTCGTCAAAGACGTTCCTTAATTAAATAACCACCAACCTTCGGGCTTTCGGCCCTTAATCCCCTTCCTAGACACTGATTTAGCAGGAGTCAAATTCCAACACCTTTCCCCCTTAGGATAATCTTCTAATTGAGTCCGAGATGTCCCTAGGGCCAACGTCTACTCATTTTTATTAGGCTCGGGTTAGTGAGTGAGGAGATTGTTTGTGGGCTTAGGGAGGGTAATGACGTCCCCACCTTATCTTGTTTATAGGACAAGCCCTTAAGATTGATTTAGTGCAGTGTACAAGAAAAGCAACACTTAAGCAATTTAAACAATCCAAAAGTGTTCTTATACTAGATGCTATGCACACGTACCTTTGCTCCAGCACTCTTCAATAGTAATGAAAAATGTAATGAAATAGACACGTGCCTAAATGCAAAGTCTAAATCATTTTTTTAGCATTTACAATCATCATTTTACTATTGTGTTAGAAATATATATACAGTGAGTCAAACAAGAAAATAAATGCTACAGATATTTAACTATGCAATTCAGCCAACCTGCAAAAAATACAGGTTAGTAGTTCACTCAGATTGCCACAGGACTATAACAAATCTGAGGGCTTCTTGGCTCTACTTTCTTGAGCAGAGTCTAAGGCCACTTATATGTCCACTGCAGCAAGAATTCTTGTTGTTGAATCTGTACAAAGAAACAAAGAAGAAAGTAAACCAAAAATGTAAACTTTAAAAGAGAGTAACTTACCGTCCCTCCCCGGCAACGGCGCCAAAATTGATTGAGCTAGAACCTGCACAAAAATACAGTATTTCAGAACTTTAAATAGAGATGTGCAAGTGCTCAATTCTACCGCAATAGCTAGTGGCTAAGCGGGTCGTAATCCACAAGAAGGGTTAGCGATAGAAGCGTTTGAGGTTTGTATTGAAATCTTTGTAAAGAAAAATGAAGGTTCTTCTTTGTTTTAAGAAATGAAAATGAAAAAAGAGTTAGGTTAAAGTTAAGTGAGGAAGAAAGTGGTAGAATGAGAAGGTGAGAAAATCAGAAAATGACTATGTACAAATGAATTGAAAAAGAGTGAAAAAGATTTGGAAGATGTGGTGTTGGTGATCTAAACTAAAAGTTACAAGAAAGAAAAACTAAAAATAATTACTTACCTCCTTTTGACCAAAAACTTACCTTGAATCTTTGGCTACGATGTTACCTTGAAGTGGAGGCAATCAGCGCATAGCCCATAAGAGTTGATCATTGTCTCTTCCACATTACATCATCAAGACAAAACAAGATTGAAATGATACAGAGAGACTCAAATCCATCATCATGAGCTATCGGTGGCACTCGCAAAGGCAAGGCTCTTTCGATGCTTTTAGACTCACTTGGAGAGCAATTGGTACAAGAATGAGTGAAGTAGAAAAGAAGAAGAGGAAGAACACTAAAACGAAGTACATACAAAAGGAAAATACAGATTCGATTTCATAACAATAAAAGAAAAGAAAGAAACCTTACACCGGTGTCACTCTCAGCACAAGCTTCATTCTCGTTCTCCTATGAAAGTCAGATCTCCTCTGAATTACATAAATGAAAACAAAAAATTACATAAAAACAAAAACAAAAAGCTACACTAAAAAATGAAAAACTGGACTAAATCCTATCTCTGCATGGTCGTCCCCTGGAGGCTCTGAAAATCCCAGTATTTATAGGCAAAACCCCACCTACAGGATCCTATGAAGTTAGGGGGAGCAAACGCTCCCCCTAACTCTCCAACAGAGCCGCGAAAACGTGGCCAGTGTGGCCAGGTGGCCACACCCTGTTGGTGGAGCTCCCCGGTTCCGCGTTCTGGCTTTATCTTCAGTTGGATTTCTCGTTTAAGTCCGGGATTTTGACGAAATGGCCTTTGATTCTTGGTTTTAACTGATCGATTCAGGAAAGATTCTTCTCAACCGATTTTCAACCTCTCTGATATACCAAGATTTAGCCCTGATTCCTTAATTTCGAATTTATTCTGAATTTAGTCATGATTTGGTGGGCTTTTGGGCTTATTTCTTTTCACTCTCCTTTAGGAATGGGCCTGTAAATAAATTAAACATTTAATTAGAAAAATGCAGAGTTTATTCTATAATAAGTAGGAGAATATGATATTAAATGTGCAATATTAGTGACCAATCATCCGCACTGTGCTGTGCACAGTGCAATGCACAACACAGTCTTTTTTTTTATTGAAAATAAATTTCTAAAATAAATTAAAAATTATTATAATTAGGAGGCATATCCTAGGTGTTCTACAAAATTTTATTATAATTTTAGCATGCGTTTTACATAGTGAAATTAAAGCTTCCCACTGCAGCCAAACCTAATGACTCCTCGAGTTGGTGAGATCTTAAGAAATACATGGTCACCTACTGCAAACTCTAAGGGTTTTCTCTTGGCATCGGCCCACTTCTTCTGACGATCTTGAGCGGCTTTCGTATGTTTCTTAGTCTTGGCCACCTTCTCTACTATATGCAAAATCAGATCTGGGTCAGGTAGCCTCCTTTCACTAATGTCATCCCAGCACACAGGAGATCTGCACTTTCTCCCATAGATGCCTCATATAGAGCCCTTTGGATACTAGCCTGATGGCTGTTGTTGTAGGAGAACTCCAGTAAATGTAGATGGTCATCTCATGATCCCTTAAAGTCCAGTATACAGGCTCTAAGCATATCCTCTAGAATCTGGATGGTTCTTTCTGATTGGCCATCAATCGAGGATGGAATGACATACTGAACTTTAACTTGCTGCCTAAGCTCCTCTGAAGACTATCCGAGAAATGCGACACAAATCTTGTGCCTCTATCTGAAATAATACTAATAGGGACTCCATGCAGTCTGACTATTTCCTGCATGTACTTCTCTGCCAGTGCTTCTGTGGACTGTCCGACTCTGAAAGGTATAAAGTGAGCATTCTTAGTGAGTTGGTCCACAATCACTCATATAGCATTGTTCCCTCTTGGACTCCTACGCAGGCCTACAACAAAGTCCATGGTGATATTATCCTACTTCCATTCGGGAATAGGGAATGGTTGTAGTAGCCCGATCGTCCTCTGGTGTTCCGCCTTGACTTGTTGGCATACAAGGCAACGGGCGACGAATTGAGCTATCTCTCTTCATCCTGTGCCATCAAAAGTGTTGCTTGAGGTCTCTATACATTTTAGAACTGCTGGGTATAACGAATGAGGGGAACTATAAGCTTCAGAGAGCAACTCCCTTCGAACTTTCCCAGATGGTACACAGAGTCTGCTTCCGAACCGAAGCGAACCATCTGCATGGATGACTATATCCTGCCTTAATCTGGCATCCACTCCTTCTCTGATCTTCTGCAACTTAGGGTCTTCCTTCTGAACATCCTTGATCTTCTCGATCAAAGATGATTGAGTCACCAAGGTCATCAGTCTTCTAATATCTCCAGGTAGAATGATTTTCAAGTCAAATCTAAGGATCTCTTCATGCACCTCCTTCTGATGAGTCATCAATATGAAAGAGGTCTTCCTACTGAGAACATCAGGAACTACATTCACCTTCCTGGGTGGTATTGTCGATCTAAATCAAGTCTGCTATGAACTCTAGCCATCTCCTCTGGCGCATGTTGAGCTCCTTCTGGGTAAAAATGTACTTGAGACTCTTATAATCTATGAATATCTCCACATGCTCTCCGAGAAGATAGTGTCTCCACACCTTAAGGGCGAAGATGACCGCCGCCAATTTCAGATCATGGATTGGATAATTTCTCTCATGGAGCTTCAGCTGTCTTGAGTTCAATGATATCACTCTGCCTCGTTGAATCAACATACAACCCAGGCCACGCCCAAAAGCATCACTATGTATCACCATCCCCCAGATCCATCTAGAATTGTTAGAACTAGTGTTGTCGTCAATCGATCCTTCAGTTTCTAGAATGCTAGCTGGCATTCCTCAGTCCACTGATACTTCACTTCCTTTCTAGTGAGCTTGGTTAGAGGCTCGGCGATCTTGAGGAAATTTTAGACAAACCGATGATAGTAGCCAGCTAGTCCATGAAAACTTCTTATTTCTATGACAGACTTAGGGATTGGCCAATCTCTGACAGCTTCTACTTTGGATGGATCCACCGAGATGCCATCCCCAGACTAGATGTGCCCGAGAAATGAGACATGGTCTGGCCAAAAAGAGCATTTACCAAGCTTTGCATATAACTTCTCTTGTCTTAGAGTTTGCAGGACAATCCTCAAGTGGTCAGCGTGCTCCTCTTTGGTCTTAGAATAGATAAGAATATTATCAATAAAGACCACGACAAATTGATCTATGTATGGAGCAAAGACGTGATTCATCAAGTCCATAAATACCACAGGAGCATTGATGACTCCGAATGGCATAACAAGAAGCTCGAAATGTGCATTTGGCATCCAAAAAGCAGTCTTAGATACATCCTCAGCTTTTACCCGCACTTGGTGATAACCAAAACGGAGATCTAGCTTAAAGAATATTGTGGCTCCTCCCAGTTGATTGAAGAGATCATCAATCCGGGGTAAAGGATACTTATTCTTGACTGTGATGTGGTTCAGCTCTCAGTAATCAATGCATAGTCGCTGGCTACCATCCTTCTTCTTAACTAAAAGGACTGAAGCGCCCCGGGTTGAAGCACTCGGTCGAATTAACCCCTTATTAAGAAATTCTTGAATGTGATTCTTTAGTTCCGCTAGTTTATCAAAGCCATGCGGTACGTCGCCTTGGAAATAGGGGCTGTTCCAGGCAAGTCTTCGATACTAAATTCAATCTCTCGAACAGGGGGTAGTCCAGGGAGATCCTCAAGAAAGATGTTATGAAATTCACAAACGGCGTCAGGTATATTAACCTGCTCCTTAGAGTTCAAGGACTCTAGCACTCCCTTCAATTACCTCTTCTTGAATTGGGCTTACTCCAGAGTTACATCCCCAGCATGGAATTCAAACTCTGAATGAGTGGGGACCCAAAAAGTAACTTTCTTATTCCTACAGTCAATAAGAGCATAGAAATTGCCCAACCAGTCCATGCCCAAGACAACATCAAACCCAGAGTCATTTATGACTATCAGGTCGACTAGAAACTTTCTACCACATATCACTATAGGGGACTTCCTATATTCCTTAGAACAAACAACTATCCTACCTCCCGTGGCTATGTTCTAGGGATTAACCATATCATCACAAGAAATATAGTGCCGAGAAATAAAGTTTGCAGAAATAAAAGAACGGGTAGAACCGGAATCGAAGAGAACATGTGCAGGAATAGATTGTACTAAGATGGAACCTACGGCCACTCTATCAGCTACTTTTGCTTTCTCTATAGTTAGATTATAGGCCCAGCCCTGCCTTTTCACCGATCGGCCTTGCTGAGGCATCTCACGTTTGGTTCTAAGGAACATCTCCTGCTGGGTTAGAATGCAACTTTGGGCTGTGTGCGGGTCGAGACCTGCTGCGACATGGGTCCTCGGGAAATGGACTTGTTGGCCTTGGGATAGTCGCGGAGCTAATGATCACTAGCCTCGCAGGCCAGGAACTTAAGATTTGCCCGTCTACAGTCCTTTAGAGCATGACCAGGCAGGTGACAAAAGGTGTAGACCAACTCCTTCTAAGCTACTAGGGGAGCAAATGCCGGAACCAGGGCAGGCTTCTTGTGTAGTGGAGGCCTGACACTGGATCTACCAGGAATATGGGTCATTGGGCATTTCTGGGAGAGCCCTAGTAGTCGCCTCCTTTACTGTAAGATCTGCTATTGAGTCCTTGCTGTCTCCAAAACTTACGCATACGTGTTGAGCGGTAGTACAACAATATGGCTCTAAATATTGATATCAGCCCTTGAAGAAACCTCCTGGCACGGTCCCCTTCTTGTGCCACCATGTATAGCGCAAAACGACTTAGTCTAGTAAAGTCTGCGGCATATCGATCCACTGTACGTCCCGCTTGATTCAAGTTGATGAATTGTTGCTTCATCTCCACTTTGGCGGTCATAGGAAAGAACTTTACCAAGAAACTCTCCCTGAATGTCTTCCAGCTGATGGGTGGAGCCAGCCTTTCGATATCAGCGGTCCATCAGACATGGGTGATATCAGTGAGTTGGATGCTCACTACATTAACCTGGTCTTCCTCACGAATTTTGTGGCATTCAGTAGTTGCTCCGTATTGATCAGCCACTGTTCCACGTCTGGTGGTGTCTCATTTCCTGAGAAGTTACTTGGGTGCAACCTTCAAAAATATGAGACATTCCCCACTTTGGTTGATGCAAGGTCAGAGCTTAACCTCATCAGAGCATGCTCTGCAGTCTCCTGGGCCCTCGTACACCCGCTCAAAGCAGGCTATTCTGATCCTGCTGCAATTCCAGCATGCGCTTCAGAGTTTGGAGGATCTCCGTGTTCTCTGAGGTTTGGTCAACTTGGGATGAAGAGGGGACATTTCTGTTTTGGGCCATGAGTGTCTGGAAGGGATAGGACATAGTTTAGAAGGGAATCTAAGGTACGAGTTTATACTAATGATGTGTATCCAGGCAATTATAGATGTTTTTTCTTATATGTGAATCTGATTGTCTTTATATGGTACAGAATTAAAATAAACCTGGCTCTGATACCAACAAAACCATGTCACGCCCCGCTTCCTAAAATGCGGAATATGGGTACGTGACGATGGCCATCAGATACTCACGAAGAGGGAATCTCTCCCGTGAATACCTTATGCTGTAGTAAATGAGCCAAATTCTCGTACACATATACAAAAAGACAACCAGAAGTTTCATTTCACATAAAAGACATACATCTAACATAGTCATTGTCTGTATACAAGATTTGAAATATAACAATGTAGAAATAAAAGAAGATACAATTTTGGCATTAGGACATCATAACAAGAAAAAATGCCAAAATACATGAGGTAAGAAACATTAGACTTACGCTTGGTAATCTTCCTGGGTTCCTTCGAACAGTGGCTCGTCAGTCTCCTCAAGCTCTAATGCTGAAAAATCAAGGTCCGTCAGAAGCAAGCTAGCAAGTGCACACACGAGAACAAGAAACAATAATATTAAAATGTGAAAGTAAGGGCAATATAAGTAAAGCACTAGAATGAATGAATAATAAATCTGATAGTAATATAAACTAACAGATAAGATACCAGCGAGAGTAACAAAATACTAGATCATGTGAAATAAGGTCATGTATGTATACTATGACATGTATATAATGAGCATAAACTACCCTGGACGAGTAATGTAATATATCATAATCATCAGGTCATAAGAACACAAGATCACAAGTTAAGAACGATATAGCAAGTCCAGAAACATCATGTAGTCCATGTCACAAATGATAATTTTAAGTCTAGTATATTTTATTACCCTAACTAATGCAGCCATCATGTGCCCCATCCCATAGGACAACTACATCTCAAACAAGTGATGAGTTAGTAGAACTGATAGCAGGGAGAAATTGTTCACTGTACTCAGGTATCATGTAATATGTAATAACAAGAGCGTGCATAAATAACAAGATCATGTGTGGCACCCAAACCCACAAGGGGGTCGCCCTTACAAGCACACCTCCCTGAATTTTTCCTGCTACAGTCTCCCCCAGTAACCCAGCTTGGTTAATTTTATTAATCAATGTAAGTGAAAGGTAATGTGTGACTCAAAGTGATAGGATTAGGGGTCAGTATCAAAAGTATCAGTGTCAAATAATGATTACAATACATATCAAAATTTTGGGAAAATAGAACACGTTGATAATATCGAGTGACAAATGCATAATAGTATAAGTGATGCCAGTATATTAGGATGTAAACATAATCATAAAATAGTAATCATGATATAGTGTGACGTCAACTTACTTGTACAACATTTACTAATTTGTAGTTATACTTGAATGATAATTTATGTAGCAAACATCCTATACATGCATGTCTTAAAATACACATGATCAGGGAAGGATATGAAAATCGAGATTGGAAAGAAATTTATAAACTAACAAAGGAACACAAAGGAGAGAGAGTATGTGTACTTTCCTGATGTCGCTGGAATCTGAATTCTCGTAACTACAACCGGCTCTGGGTAAAATTCGCATCCTAAATAATAGTGAATTAATTAGAGACTTGACATGTTCTTTATTCAGTGATAATGTAATGTTAACTATTTTTAATAATTTAATTTCTAAATTTATAGCAACAATTTAAAAATATAATTTCATGATAAAATACATGCATAAACTAATAAATTGATGTATAATGTTTACATATTACTAAATTATGAATTTTTTATTTTTTGTGCTATTTAGAAATTTATTGGCCATTTTAAAATAAATTATCATTGAATAATAATCACAAAAAATAATTTAATTTCATGTTATTCTAAGTAATATTACACTCAAAATAATTTTACAAAGTCCCAAATTTAATTTGTGTTTTTCTGTGAATTTTCTGAAATTTGTTGTGAATTTTCTGAAACTGTTTGAATTAAAATAAACCTAAAAATCAATAAAAAAATCAATAAAAGCTTAACGGGTCTGTTTGCTAAAGTAAGGGTCTGCTACAGTAACAGATTTGGGTCTAGATTTGCTACAGTAAAATACTACAGTAATTTTTTTACATATTTTATTTATTTATTTTCTTTTTTTCCTTTTCATTTTTCTTTTCCTTCTTCTTTTCTTTCTTTTTCTCTTTTTCTTTTTCTTTTCTTTTTTTTTTTTAAAAATGGGGCCAGGAGCCCGGGTCTGTATAATCATAGACCCGAACTGGGTCTGTACCCAGCACAGACCCATTCGGGTCTGCCCTGACCAGGCCAGGCTGGGCTTGGCTGGGTCTGGCTCAGGCCAAGGTCAGCTCTGGCTCCGGCCAGACCCGCCCTGGTCCGCATTGTGCTGTGTACAGTGCAGTGGACATCACAGTCTTTTTTTCGATTGAAAATAATTTTTTAAAATAAATTAAAAATCGTGATAATTAGGAGGCATATCCTAGATGTTCTACAAAATTTTATTGTGATTTTAGCATGTGTTTTACATGGTGAAATTAAAGCTAACATGTAACGTGTACTACTTGTTCGATGAAATGCCATAATGAACTAAATTTTACCAAAAAGCAAAATAAAATACCTGAAACGCTTCCCTTCTGTCTGAATCTTCTTCCCCTCATCTAGCCTTCAGAATCTTGCTAAGTTTGAAAAAGAAAGAGAGAGTATAGTGAAAAGGGAGAGAAGTTTAGATTTCGCAAGTGAGTTGAGATGGTGAGATATCCCTTTTATAGGCACCACTCACACCCCTAAGCCAACCCTGAGAGTTAGGCTATATGAAAAGAGTAGTGGGTTCAGGTTGGTGAGTGCGAATGAGGGGGAGAAAGTGTGGGAGAAGTTAGAGAGAGAGTGGAGGAAATTGGAGAAGATGGGAGGAGTTAAAGGAGGTTTAAATAATTGGGCTTGGGTTTTTGGACCACATGCCAATGTAGCATAGTGGAGGGAGCTTGTGGGTTTGAGTAAGGAGGTTAGGGGTTCAAAACTTGGAAGAATTATTATAGAGATTTATTTTTTTAATATTTTTTATTTTTATTTATTTTCATTTTTGCCTTTTCTTTACTCAATTAAATTCCTAAAAATTCTTTAAAATAGAAAATTTTATTTTAAACATTATTGAGAAATAAGATTCATGAAATTCATCCCTGATTGTAAATTAAAAATCCGAAAGTTGTATAGAGACATGAACTTCAAAAATTTTCATTTAATTTTGAAAAATTTTGAAAAAATAAAAAAAATCTGAAATATTAGAAAATTTTATTAGGATTAAAGTGATCTTAGTTTAGACCACCAGAACAGGTATTTATACCATACCGACCACCAGTAGAAAATATCGGTGACTGGAACCGAGGGTTACACTTAAAGAACTACAATTCTTATGTTGATCACTAGTTCTAATTCTATCATTTGAGTAATATTCAATAATCAATACGCTAACAAGCTGGGTCAGAATTAAATTTTCACATAAAATCTAGATAAATCAAATAAAGTTTGAAGATAAGGAGTTGATTCAAATTCAGAAATAACAAGCTCCCCCTATCTTTGTTCACTTCTTATCCTTCTGTTTTTCTCTTATAAATACCCTCATGCCTCGAAGGCAGAAGAGGCACCATCTGAGAGAAAGTGAGTTTTAGCTTAGGTTTTTCTTTTCTTCTTCAATGTAATTTTTATTTTTTAGCTTTATTTAGAGAGAGTTACATGATTAAAAGAGTGGAAGAGTTATTATAGAGTGACACTATTCTAATCTTTTTTCAAGAAACTTATATTGAAGGTGACAATCAATAGAGGTTTTTCATTTTTCTTCATTATGCTCGATCTCGCCGAAGCCCTGCTTTCTTTTATTCTTTTCTACTACTTCGCTTTAATTCATGTTAAGGTAAATTTTCATTCAAACAATAGAGGTAAGTACTCTTCTTTTATTTTTTTATTTCTGATTTTTGCACCAACACTTTTCTTTATTTGTTTCCTTTTCTTTTATAATAAAACAACAACAATACCACCATATCTTCTTCTACCATCTCCTTCTTAACTTAACTAATTTTGTTTTCTTTTTATAAAATCGAGAAAATAAGTATTAAATAGTTTTTGTAAATTAAAAGAAAGAAACTTACAAAACGCTTCCATCGTTATCCCTCCCTGTGGATCACGGCCCATTAGCCCTAGGTTATACGGTAGCATCGAGGGCCTATCATTATTCCTAAAAGTCTGTATTTTTCTGTGCAAGTCGGAATCGATCAACAACTGTCTAGAAGACACAACATTATTTAGCTAGCCAAACCATACATGTCGTTTCAAGGATTAATACTCTACGCATTCTAATGACGAAACCGAGGTCTTTGAACTTTAGACTAGCTAATTGGGCCATTCTACTGTCCCAATATGACATGACTTTTGTTTCCCAAAAGGCATTAAAAAATAAGCTCTTGCAGACTTTTCTGGCAGCCCTTCCAGTCTCGAAAATGTCAAAACTACACATGGACATTTCAGACGAGGTTATTGAAGCCAATATGACCTCAAAAGATGATGTATGGCAGATGTTCTTTGACGGTGCATCAAGAACAGGCCCTACAGGAATGATCATTGCCGAAGTGGGGTTGGCCTTTGTCTAACCAGAGAATCACGTTCTTCGTCATCCATTTTCATTAACAGATCCCTGCTCTAATTATGTGGCAGAGTACAATGCTTTGCTCATTGGCCTCCAGCTCGCTCAAAAAATGAGGGTACGATACCTTGAAGCTTATAGTGGCTTCAAATTGATTATCAACCAAGTGAAAGGAGAGTATGAGGTCCGTCATGAAGACCTGATACCTTACCTCGATGTAACTACCAAGTTAGCTGACTCATTTGATGGCTTCTACATTAGCCATATGTCTGGCCTCTTGGATACAAAGGCAGATGCTTTAGCTGCGATCGCGGCTACACTGGCCTTACCAACAGACACTGCTTATCGTCTTACGGTAGCTACTCATCATCTCTTCTGTCTGAAGTGCAGAGTAGAGGTTAGCGAAGTTCATACAACCTCGACCAACTTCAAACCAAGGGGCTGATGATTTCCGATCATCGATTACGCTTTGCATGGTATACTTCCCGATGATCCCAAGGAAGCGGCTTCTGTTCGATGAAGATCTACTCGGTTTTATTATGATGCAGTGGTGAAGATGTTATACTGCCGTTTATACGACGGTATACTTCTTCCCTGTTTATCCAGCTCGGAAGCAAGAGAAGTGCTTAAAGAGGCCCACAATGGCATATGTGGAGCCCACCAACCAGGCCCAAAGCTTAAGGACCGACTGCACCGACTTGGCTATTATTCATGATCGCTGACACAGTTGAATATGCAAGAAGGTGTAAGGCCTGTCAAATTCATGCAGATTTCATACACCAACTCCGGAGCTACTTCACCCTATAGTCGCTTTATGGCCATTTGAAGCATGGGGAATTGACGTTGTAGGACCCATCAGTCCTCCGTCGGTGAAAGGCCATTGGTTCATCCTTGAGATAACCAATTACTTCTTAAAATGGGTGAAAGTCGCACTGCTCGCTAAAGTTAAAACCACCAATGTGGTCAACTTCATTAAACACAATATCATCCATCGATTTGGTGTCCTCTGGCTGATTATCCATGACAATGGTCCCCAATTTGTAATCTAATCATTTTATCGATTCTGTGATAGGTACCGAATTCAGAATGTGACTTCAACTGCTTACAACTCTGCTGAGAATAGGTTAGTAGAGGCGTTCAATAAGACGATCATCAAGCTCCTCAAAAAGTTCATCTCTTCATGCAAACGAGATTGGAACGAGAAGCTCAGTTAATGTCTTTGGTCCTACCGAATGATCGGTCCGAACTCCTACAGGCAATAAGCTTTTCTCACTAGTTTACGAATGTGAAGCAGTCATACCTCTAGAGATATCAATTCCATCACTTTGTGTTACCCTCGCAATCAAGATGACAAAAGGAGATAACGATCATTTGCGTCTCCAAGAGTTGGAGCATTGGACGAGAAGCGACTACAAGCACAATAGTGCATTGAAAATTTTGACAACTAAGATCGGGTTTAAAGGCATATCATTACGTCGTGTAATTTTTCCCAATCGTTGACCATGATTACAAGATTGATAATAGCCATAAGCATCGCGAAACAAAGTGGGTTAATAGAAACCATGCTGCAAAACTTTTGCAGCAGTTTTTTTCTCACTGAAATGACCACCACAGGCATGGTCGTGGCAAAATGAAAGAATATTCATAAACTCTGAGTCAGGAATGCAACATTGAATGAGCTGATCAGGACAGTACTTAAAAAAATATGCTTCATCCCAGAAGAACCATTTAATCTTATCTAGGAAACAAAATCGTTCTTGCTTAGTCCAAGAATTAGGCATTTGTTTCATGACAAGGTAATTCACAATGTTAGCATACCACGAAATAGTCGAATGGGAAATGGACATCAACTGCTTATTAGGAAATATCTCAAGAACAGGTAAAGAATCGGACGAAGATTCAACCACCAATCTAGACAAGTGGTCTGCGACAACATTTTCAGCACCCCTTTTTGTCTGGAAGTTCTAAGTCAAATTCTTGTAGGAGTAAGATTCATCAGATTAGACAGGCTTTAGCTTCCTTTTTTGTAAGAAGGTACTTCAAAGCCGCATGATTGGTAAAAGTTAGGACCTTAAAACCTATAAGGTAAGGACAAAATTTATCAAGAGTGAAATGGCTGCAACAACTCTTTTTCAGTGGTGGAGTAGTTAAGTTGGGCGTCATTGAGAGTTTTGTTGGCATAACAAATGACATGAGAATGTTTAACAACTCGCTGGCCCAAAACAACACCATCATGTAATCAAAAGTGTCACACATCACCTCAAATGAATGATTTCAATTAGGTGAGCGAATGATGGATGTCGAGTTTAACTCGATCTTAAGCCTTTCAAATATTGCCAGACAAGAGGGATGAACTCAAAGGGAACATCTTTAGCTAGAAGGTCACACAGAGGCTTGAAAATTTTAGAAAAGTTTTTGATGAAGCAGCAGTAGAATTTAGCATGGCCTAAGAAAGATCGTACATTTCGAAAAATTTTCGAAGGTGGCAAATTAGAGATCAAGTCAACCTTAGCTTTATCAACCTCTGCTTTATCAACCTCTATATCTATTTAGAAACAACATGACCTAGGACAATCTCAGATTTCACCATGAAGTGACATTTCTCCTAATTAAGAACTAAGTTCTTCTCCTTACATCTTATCAATACCAGTGTTAGGTGATACAAACCATCATTAAAATTAGATTCAAAGACGGAGAAGTCATCCATAAATACTTCCAAAACTTTTTAAACCATGTCTAAAAATATGCTCAACATACATCGCTAAAATGTAGTAGGTGCATTGCATAGTCCAAAAGGCATGCGACGATAGGCAAATGTACCAAATGGACAAGTGAAAGCCATTTTGTCTTGGTCCTCATAAGTAATAGGAATTTGCTTATATACAGAATAACCATTGAGAAAGGAGTGTCAAGTGTGACCAGGGAGACTTTCTAACATTTGTTCAATGAGTGAGAGAGAAAATTGATCTTTTCTAGTCATGGAGTTGAGCTTCCTATAATCTACGCACACTCGCCAACCAGTTTGAACTCGAGTTGGAATCAACTCATTGTTCTTATTATAACTGTGACTTTGGACTTTTTAGACGCAAATGGCATAGAACTGGCCCTCTGATTATTGGGGATGACATAAATGATACTCGCATCTAATAATTTCGTGACCTCCTCTCTCATTACTTCTTTCAGAAAGGATTTAAACGCCTGTGTAATTCTCTTGAGGTTTTGGCATTCTCTTCGATATGAATCTAGTACATCACTACAGAGGGACTAATTCCTTTGATATCTGCTATGGTCCAGCCTATAACTTCCTTATATTCACTAAAAATATCTAGTAACTTTCATTCCTTGTCCCTGTCTTAATGAGAAGAAATGATCACGAGTAAGGTTTCAGAATCACCTAGAAAGGCAAACTTTAGTGTGTAAGAAAAAGCCTTGAAGTCCCACTTAGGAGGCTCAATGATGGATGGAACATGAACAGATGTTGACATGGGTAAGGCTTCTACCTTGGTTTTC
The DNA here is from genome assembly GCA_038442645.1 of Agave tequilana. Lineage (NCBI taxonomy): Eukaryota > Viridiplantae > Streptophyta > Magnoliopsida > Asparagales > Asparagaceae > Agave > Agave tequilana. Next base: position 273,286 of record JAVJIF010030444.1, read on the forward strand.
CACTGAGTAGTGTCCATGACAGGAACATAATCTAACAGTGCGTTGACCTCATCTATGGAGTCATCAACGTCAAAATTCTGTCCAGAATGGGCCAAACATCTTTTCAAGGGATCGTTATAACAGGACTCCTCAAATGTGTGACCAACTGAAATATTAATCATGTTGACCTTCTCATGGTCATCCATTAGGGTGATTGGGAACTAGTCTGAAAAATATTTAGCTCGACTGTTATATTCCCAAATGAAAAAGTCATTACTCTATTCCTACATCTAATGACAGCATCAGCAGCGGCAAAAAATGGTCTACCCAAAATCATAGCTGGCACTCACCACCAGTTCAGTGTCTAAGACAACAAAATCCACAGGGAAATAAAATTCATAGACCTTCAAAATGACATCTTCAACAATTCCCTTCGGAATCTTAACTGACCTATTCGCTAAAAGAAAGATAAAGTTAGTGGGTTGTAACTCCCTCAAACCTAGTTGTTTATACACAAAATAGGGTAAAAGATTTACATTCGCTCGCAGGTCTAACATATACCGATCCATTATCTTGTCTCCTATCCTAACTGAAATTGTTGGGCTCCCAAAATCCTTATATTTTGAATCAATAGTTTGTTGGATAAGACAGGATGCTTGTGCAGCAAAACAGAGATTTTTCTCTTGACAGTGGTGAGGTCTTTTAGAAACTTGGCATAAAAAAAATCTGGTTGATTGCATCCAAGAAAGGGATGTTGATTTGAGCATTTTTGAAAACTTTTAAAATTCTCTTACAGAGATTTTTCTTCCTATTGGCCTGAAAATGTTGAAGAAATGGGGTTTTGGGCACAAAGGGTTTCTCTTGAGTGTCAATAATGACTTTATCATTTTTCTTTGTTGACTCTGGTGTGATCTCTTTCTCTTTCTCCTTGTTGAGATTTTCAGAATTTAGGTGTTTGTCAAAGGGAAGTTGGACTTGGTTGTCTACCCTCTTACCAGGCTATAATATGTGAATAACCTGGACTTTTTTGTTGGTTGAACCAGAGACAACATCAAATTGGCTTTTTGGAGCATTTAGAGGAACAGGTTGTCCTCTCAGGTTTGGCATAGTCTGATTTGAAAATTGTCCTTTCTCTCTCCCCCTGCATATGCAGCTATCTCTAAATCTTAGTTATTGGTTAAGAAGTAGCATGATTTATTTGGGCTTGGTTCTGATTATTTTGAGCCTGGCTCTGCATAAACTATTGGAACATATCCTCTAAAGAATGTTTTCTTTAATTAGGAGGGGCATATGGAGGGATAGATGCTGCGACAGCAAATTGGCTCCCCAGATGGAATTGATTATTAGGAGGTGGTCCTTGAAAAGATGGTGTTCCACCATATCCTTGTCCTTGAGATTGTTTCCAAGAAATATTAGGATGGTTCCGCCAACCTAAATTGTATGTTTCATTGAAGGGGTTGTTGTTTGGATCGGACTTGCGAAATATACCGAGTACATTTGCTTGTTCGGCTTTGATAATTTGTAACCTAGGGTACTGTTCTACCAGATGGGCATGACTGTCACAGAGGACACAAACGGGAGACACCACAGGCTTAGATAGCTTAAAGCAAAAGATTGTGCTCCTTTACTCATCTCTAAGGCTTCAAGTCCTCGCTCTAATGCTGCCATTCTGGCATCATTTTCAAAATTGGAATTGACCTAATGCATACCACCCCCTTGTTGGTAGTGGTTGTGATGGTGGTGGGTTGCTTAGCATCAATACTAACAGCTTTCCATTCTAACGTGTTTTCTGCTACCTCTTTGAAAAATACCCATGCATTATTGGTGGTTTTTCTTGTGAATGCCCCATTCATAGGGGTTCAAGCATTGTCTTAGTTGGGTAGTCTAAGCCATCATGTAACATTTGAATCAAACAAATTTCTTCAAATTCATGATGAGGACACTGAAGTAAAAAGTCCTTAAATCTCTCAAAATACGTGAAAAATGTCTCTCCTTGTAATTGATAGAAGGTGTTAAGAGTTTGACGTACAAAAGCAGCCTTCTACTTTGAATAGAATTTTCAATAAAAAGCTTCAGCTAGACCTACCCAAGTGGTGATCGTTCTAGGCTGGAGAGAAAGTAACCAAGCTTTGGCTTTTTCTTTAAGGAAGAACAGGAACAACCAAAGTTTTGGGAATTTCTTAGTCATTTGTGTTGGAACCTATTTCGACGAAGACGTTCGTGACGATCAAATTCATTTGGAGCTCTACACATGACTAATCAAGAGTCCGACGTGATCAAGTTGTGCCAAAGAGGGTTGAGATGTTGTGGTTTGTAAAGAAGATATAGCATGTAAAAGCCTTGATACAAACTTACAACACATAGTCCTGTTAGTCGACTTATCCCAATATCAAGTCGACTAATCAGTTGTCTAGTCGACTTACCCAAAGTTCAAGTCGACTAAGTTTTGTGTCCTGAAACAGACCAACTCTCTGTTTGTCAAATTAGTCGACCAAACAGTAACCAAGTCGACTAATCCATTTTCTAGTCGACTTATAGAAAACACCTAGTCGACTAATCCCTTGACTCAGTCGACTATAAAGCAGTTGTAGTCGACTTGAGGTAGTTATTCAGAAACCTGTTCTGCCAACAGACATATACCTAGTCGACTACTTGCTAAACCTAGTCGACTAATAGTGAAAATTTTGCCTAGTCTAGTCGACTAACTCAGAACCCTAGTCGACTATAAGCAGTTTCTGACTGTTGGACAGTTTCTGTTATCTGATTCTTTTGGCAACGTTTTCCAACGTCTAGGTTATCTGAATTGGTCCTATAACTACCCTAACTAACCCTAGTCTTCAGCTATAAATAGGGAAGTTATACCAAAGGCCAATTGCCAAGAGTTTTATTCAGTTTTCAAAAGCCAAATTCCAGAAAACCTGAAAACTGATTTTCTAACTTCTGTTCTTCACCAAAAGACAATTCCATTAGTGAAGTTCTCTGAAGTTCATTTTTCCTATACAGTACCTTGTCCACATACACATCTGTACCAAGGCTATAGGAAAAGAGTTGTAAATTCTCAAAGTGTTCATTTGTACACGGGAGGCTTCTTGTTGAAGAGGCAAGTTGTACAAGGTGACCATTGTACACGGGAGGCATCTTGGTTGAAGAAGTAGTTGTACAAAGGTAAAAGGTGTTCTCTTGGTAGAAGAGAAGGTGTACACATTTGGAGAAGGGGATTCGACAAGTGGTGTACATGTTGTATTGATTTTGGGTGGCAAGATCAAGGTTAAAGGAAAATCTCAAGCGGGTGGCTTGGGGACTGGATGTAGGTCACAAGGACCGAACCAGGATAAATCTCTTTGTTTGCGTTTGCGTTTGCATTTTCTGAGATTTGTTTTCTTTACTTGCAAGTTTACTTATTTGCTTAACAATTAATCCTTCCTGTCAAGTGTTGTGTTGATTTGATTATAGATCCTACATTTGGTATAAGAGTGGGACCCAACAATTGGTATCAGAGCCCTGCATACCCTGAACCGGCGTACAAGCTCGGGTACAAGTCAACAACAAGGATGGCAACGGAGTTCTCATCATCCCAATTCAAGGAAGGACATTCTACACAGCGTCCACCGTTATTTGACGGAACCAACTACAACTATTGGAAGTGTAGAATGAAGATCTACTTGCAGTCACTCAACTACGACCTTTGGAACATCGTAGAAGCAACGTACACCAAGCTTACAACCAAGTACAACGCTTGGAGTGAAGATCAAAAGAAGAACGCCAACCTTGACGCCAAAGCAATGAATGCTCTATTCTGTGCCCTTACCAAAGAAGAGTTCAACCGAGTGTCAACAGCAACTTCTGCACATCAAATATGGCATACTCTTCAGGTAACACACGAAGGCACTAATAAAGTTAAGGAGTCTAAAATTTCTGTTCTTGTCCACAGGTTTGAGTTATTCAAAATGGAGGAGAATGAAACCATATCCGAAATGGTTACAAGATTCACCGACATCACAAATACTCTTGCATCCCTTGGAAAGGACTACACCCAAGTTGAAAGAGTTCGAAAGATCCTTCGTGCACTTACACCAGAATGGGAGAAGAAGACAACCGCCATTGAAGAGGCGAATGATCTCTCAACTATGACATTAGAAAACCTAATTGGTAATCTAATGGCATATGAAGTGCAGTTAGAAGAAAGGAAGAAGGACCAAGAACGACAACACCGTTCAAAGAAGAAAGAACTCGCCTTCCATGCATCTTCCGACACGGACAATGATGACAAAGAGGAGATGGCAATGCTTTCAAAGAAGTTCAGAAAATTTCTTAAGAAAGGTAAATTTAAATGTTTCAATTGTGATAAACCAGGACATATGAAGATGGACTGTCCTTTGCTCAAGAAGAAAGAAAAGTACAAGAATAAGAAGTTCAGAAAGAAGAAGAACTACGAAGCATCTTCAGAACATAGTGATTCCTCATCTTCTGATGAAGAAGAATCCACTGAACATGTTAACTTATGTTACATGGCCATAGAAGATGAAGAGGTATCGTTTTCTGAACTATCTGATGCATTTAATGAATTATTTCTTGATCTGAAAAATGAAAAACTGAAAAACAGATTTCTATTAAAGAAAATGAGAAACTTTTACAGGAAAATTCTGTTTATGCATTACAATGTTCTTCTATAAATTCTCAACAAGATGAAACTGAAAATGTCATATCATCTTTGAAATCTGAAAATGAGAAGTTTATAAAAGAAAACATTTTTCTGAAAATGGAAACTAAATCTTTGAATGATAGAATATTTATATTAGATAAAGATATGTTAGTTTTCAAGAAGAAATATGAAGATCTTATGCAAAATGTGACTAAGTTTAATAAAGGAAAAGAAAATTTGAATGCTGTATTATCTTTTCAGAAATTGTCACATGATAATCATGATATTGGATATATTGCAAAATCTTCATGTTATAATCCATATAATTCTTGTGTTAAAAGAAAGACTAAGAAAAATAAGTTTATATGGATTCCAAAGAATTTAAATATTTATGATAAAAATACATATATTGCTTCATACATGCATGATATATGTGATTCTTGCAATTATGTATATACTAATAGGTGGAAACCAAATTCTAAATGGATTTGGAGTCCTAAAGGTTAGATATGATCTTTTATATTTGGTACCAACTAACGTTTATTTTGCAGGTACCATATAAAAGTTATTATTATATATATATATGTACTAATATATTTGTTGCAGGGGGAGAACAAAATATTTTTATATATGTTATAACCCATTTCTGCAGGGGGAGGAAAAGATAACATATTTTTACAAGGGGAGGACATGCACACACAAAGCGTCGTCATCAAAAAGGGGGAGAATGTTGGAACCTATTTCGATGAAGACGTTCGTGACGATCAAATTCATTTGGAGCTCTACACATGACTAATCAAGAGTCCGACATGATCAAGTTGTGCCAAAGAGGGTTGAGATGTTGTGGTTTGTAAAGAAGATATAGCATGTAAAAGCCTTGATACAAACTTACAACACATAGTCCTGTTAGTCGACTTATCCCAATATCAAGTCGACTAATCAGTTGTCTAGTCGACTTACCCAAAGTTCAAGTCGACTAAGTTTTGTGTCCTGAAACAGACCAACTCTCTGTTTGTCAAATTAGTCGACCAAACAGTAACCAAGTCGACTAATCCATTTTCTAGTCGACTTATAGAAAACTGAAAGTACACCTAGAGGGGGGTGAATAGGTGTAAATGCTAATCTAAGACTAAATGCAAACTCTAATGCTCTAAAAGCGGAAGCTAATGCAAGTGTTGGACAAACTAATACAATTCAACAAGTGTAGCCGAATTCCCCTTGCGGGGCTCTGAACTAACTCCTCTTGATTCCCCTTAAAATGGGTTGAGGTGCTATGTGAAGCTCTTGTTGGATGAGTATAAGTTAGGCACACACACACAAGCAATCCAAGCAATCAAGGATATAGCAATACAATGCACACAATTAAGCCAAGCAAGTATAGATGAATTGCAATAGAAATATATGCAAGGCAATATGAAACAATGCTCAAAACACAAGCAAGTATGTATGATGATATGAATGGATGATGCTTGCACAAATGTAAAAAGAGTAGAGTTGAGAGAAATTGGATCAAACGCAAAGACCAAGATGTGTTTCGAGGTTCGAGCCCCTAGCTCTACATCCCCGCCTACACCACCGTGTAGGATTTCCCAATCCACTATAGGAGTACCAAACTCCTCTCTCAACCTTACAAAGCCACCGAGGCTATACAACCACAATCCACACCTCTACCGAAGAGGTATACGGCCCGTAGCCGAAATACAACAAACCCACAACCTCTACCGAAGAGGCTCACAACAAACTCAATCACCCGATCACCTCTACCTAAGAGGGATTCACAAATAACAAGGGTGTTTTACAATAAAGAGGTTTACAACAACAACCTCAAACACTTCTCTTTCTTTTTCTCTTTTCTTTTTCCACACAAAACAAAGATCCTAATAACTTAGGATAGAAGATATAGCTCAAGTGGAAACTAAGTGTTTTGGAAACAAGCAACAAAGAAAAATACTTGGGAAAATTCTTGTCAAAAGATATAGAATAAAAATCAACACAAATATCCCAAATCCTATTTTCTTTGATTTTCCAAAAACACAAAACAAATAAAGATGAATCACTTTTAGCACTTAAACTCTTTTGAAAACACTTTTAAAACAATGAAAAAGATCTGGAAAAACTAGCACAAAAATCTTAACTAAAAACTCCAAACAATGGGGTTTATATAGCCCCTATACAAAACTAGCCGTTAGGCTGACGTGTCAGCCTGACAGGCGGTCGGTCGACTGGCCGGTCGACCGTCCAACGGCTATTTTTTGACCGTTGACAGCTGCCGGTCGACTGGTCGGTCGACTAGTAACAACCCAAGACCAAACCTGTTTCAGTACAGTCAACTGGCCGGTCGACTGGCCGACGTGCACAGTTTTGTGCACGTCCGGTCGACTGGTCGGTCGACTGGCCGCTTGGCCCAGTCGACTGTCCCAGTCGACTGGCCCAACCTGGCAGACAGCAAAAATAGGTCAGGTTGGAACGCATTTTTGAGGTCTAAAAAGTTCGAATTTGGAAATAAGTATATAGGATGAAATTGTAGATTTTGAAGTCTACTTTCTAATGCAACTTAAATCAAATCAATATCTATTCAGAATTAAAAGTTATCAATAAAATACTAAAAGGTGTCAAAACAGAAACTGTAAACTGTTTTCAGAACAAGAACAGATTTCAACCAAATATTTGACAACTTTAAAATTAGAATCAGGAAATGATTATTAAATAAGAAATTTAGATCTGAAAGTTATCTTTGAGATGAAAGTTAAATCATGTTATTTGAATATAAAAATAAAAAGTTATGATAATAACTATAGAAGGGTGTCAAGCCTTGAAATCCAAAACCGATTCAATCAAAAACCAAACATGTATTTTTATCAAACATGATTTTCCAAACATGAATAGAAATATCAAAATAAGTTTATCTAGCAAGTTAAACCATGTATGTATAACTAGAATACATCTACTATACATATAAAACATGTAAACTTGTTTTGATCAACTATTCATAAAAACCAAATATCAAATCATAAAACGTGTGTTTTTGTGCACTTGAGCATATCAACTAAACTAAGCTTTACAAATGGATCTAAAAACTCTATCTAAACTAGGATACCTAAGTCTTGCTTGTAGATCTTCTATCTTCAAGTAGACTAGCTCCCAAACCGTGATCTTCCAAGTGCAAAGGTATAATCTTGAAGCTTTGGCACCGGAATCACCATGATATGCTTCCAAAACCCTTGTTGAAGCTAATCATCAAAACTAATAACCTGCTAATGATCTGAAACTTAGAAACACAAGATTATTAGGAAACATAACTACATGAGTGAGTCATCATCAAAACTAGAGTGGAAGGCCTTTGGGCCAACAATCTCCCCCTTTTTGATGATGACAAAACTCATGGAGTTATATATGCATGGATTAAAGTTAAGCTTCAAAGAAGCTCCCCCTTAACTCATGCATAAACAAATAAACAATAAATATGCAATGCATGACAATGCATATAAACATGGTGCTCTAGATACTAATGGAATATTCAACATAAAGCATGTTCTAGATACCAATTAAAATAAGCAAACAACCAAACATATATGCAAACACAAGGAAGACATGCATATATAAAACACAAAACACAAATTCTTCTCCCCCTTTTTGTCAATCATCAACAAAGGGGTAAAAAACATAAAAACAAATTTTTCTCCCCTTTTTGTTAAAAACAAAAAAAAAATCAAGAAGGGGTAATCAAAACATTCGAAACAATACAAAATCTTCTCCCCCTTTTTGTTCTAAACTAAGAATCAATAAAGGGTTAAAAATCAAAACATTGATATCAGTTAAAAATATGTCAATAAAGTGCATCTAGATACCAATAGAAACAAAATCATGTAATCATAAAAGAGAGTCAAAAATACATATCATAATTTTTTTATTGATTGTTACATGTTTTAACATATTAAAACATTTTGATACTAATTGATAAGCAAGCATACCAATGATACCAAATTGAAAATATATTTCATTCAAATTCAATTTTAAAGTCATAAAGTGTGGGAGTGGAAATCAAATACCAATTGAAATAAGAAATTCAAATTTTCTCCCCCTTTATGAAATACTAACTAAAAACATGCTTAGGCTTGATTGAGGTATCAATTGAAAGACTAAATCAATTGAAATAAAAATTAAGTCACAAGCACTAGCATAAACAATATTTGTGCTTAAGATATAGAAATATAATAGCACAAATAAAACATGTAAATGTGTATGAAGATAAAATGAGTACCAATCACTAATAGATGATACCAAGTTGTAAGCATACATACACAAATCAACAAATATGAGTATACATAAAGAAATCAAATTGATACCAATTGAAAGAGTTCAATGATACCAATTGAATTAACAATAATAAGTATGGTATATCTCATATCACAAAGAAGAATCCGAACTAGTTAAAATGAAAAGTTTTGTAAACTAGTATGAAATCCTTCAAGCAAGGAATAAAACAAGATTATTTTTCATAGAAATGAAAATCACATAATAATTATTACTCTAATCAATTAAGCACAACTCATGAGAAACAAAACATGAGTAATAGATATGAGTGTACAAATAAAATGTGAAGATCATAATCATGAAAAATATTTCATTAAACTCAATTATTCCTTTAAACATCAAAATTAGAAAATCATAAAACTAACTAGTTTAATCTTCAATGGCATATGTATGTCTGATGCAAACTAAAATATACATACATATCCAAAACTCAACGAGTCCACTAAAGTATATGCATGAAGGCACGTGGCTCAAAAAGGATGTATATGTATAAGATTAGTTTGAACTAGAAAGACATATACATGAGGTTAAACTTATAATACATGAAACATGAAAAACTAAATTTTCATCCAAAATCAATTTCATTTCAAGGTATATGTATGAATTGTCACTACACTAAGTATACATACATATCCCTAAACACAATTGAGTCCATAAATAGATTTTGCATTGAAGGCAAATGACTCAAGAGGTATACATGTATATCTTAATGTTTTGGCAAAATAAACATATACATGAAATAAAAACTCTTATAAATCTAAAAATATGAATACAAGTCTAAAATGTATGGATCATCAAAACTAGACTATACTAGCACATCTAATGGGTACAAATATGCATTCAAGCTCAAACATATATAAAGATTAATTTGTTTCCCATTATATGTACAAGTATACAACTAGTCTTAATGAAAACTAACATCTAAACATGTAATCAAGTCATGAAGCATTAAAACAAACATGAATACCATATTTTTAAATAAAACACATATAAGATTCATCAAAAATTATTTTATTTGAATTCTAAAATACATAAACATGCAAATGGACATAACAAGTGCAAATGAACGAATCATCAAAACTTAGCTCATACGTGTGCATATAGTGAATACAAGTGAGCATGAAGAACAAGCATATAAGAAACAATTGTAGTTCACTATTTGCACAAGTATAATGCAAGTTTTGATAAAATCTACATTTAAACATGTTATCACCACATGAAACATTAAAACAATCATAAAAGAATATCATGATAAAACTAAAACATGATTACTATGTAAATTCACATGTATTAGATTCATGATGTACATTATAGCTAAACAAACGGTGAGAACACTAAATATGAATTCAAGTGAGCATATGTGTCTCAAATACTATACATGTATGTCATGGATCTAATAATCATGGAATTTACACACTAATCCAAAGATATCAAAAATATGCTTAAACAAATGAGACATGCTATAAATAATGAATCATAAAAGCATGTAAACAAATAATATGAGAGTTAGAGATTTATACCAAAACCGATGAGGGCACTTCTCTAATTCTCCAAAATAAGGTGGTCCTCCCACCAACTCTTCCCTTGAAAGTGATGCATCCATATGATTTCCTTTAAGTCCGGAACGCATCCACTCCAAGGTGTCAACACTCTCACGTCATGTGAGACCCCACACCTACATCAAAAATTGGAGGGGTGGTCTTTGGTACCCATACCTTCTTGGGTCCATGGGGGTTAGTCCCTTCTCTAACCCAAACAAACTTATTTGCTAAATTTACATTATTTAATCTATCAAAGCAAAATTTAGCAAGGTGGCCATTACGACCACAATGTGTACATGTGTACACATGAGCAAACATGTGAGAAGTGTATCCGTGAGGAGCATGTGTATGCCGTGGAGGGTGTGCATGCATAAAAGATGGAACTTGTTTCTTTCGAAGCAAAATTTCCAACCGTGTATGATTCATGGCACATTGGCTCATAGTGGAGCCCAAACAATCTACTCTCTTCTTAAGCATGGATATATCATTGTTGATTGAAGAAGAGGTGTGGCATGCAATAGGTGAAGTGTGTGATACTACCCTAGCATGGCAAACATGAGAAGACATATCATTTTTCAAAGAATTATTTTTACTTAAACAAATTTCTAATTCTTTTGAAATGAAATCAATTTCTCTTTTTAAAGTCTCATTTTCTTTTAAAATAAATTCTACCTTTGAAGATAAAGTATCATTATTTTTCAAGGCATTTTCACAATTATTTTTAGACTTTAAAAAATCATTTTCTTTAAGTGCAAGACTTAGTTGAGATCTAAGTGAGTCACATTCACTAGAAACCTCATCCTTCTCTTGTAAAACATTATCAAGTCTAGAATGCAAACACTTGTTTTCATTTTCAATTCCTAGACTTTTCTTTTTCAAAATCTTATACTTTTCAATTAATTTTTCACACACAATAGAAAGTTCTTCATTTAAGGCATGGGAATCAATATTATCATCACATGAAGAACTAGCACTATCATCACAATCTAAGTGGGGTTCCGAATGTACCTCAAGGGAGTCATTCCCTTGGACCATGTAGCATTGTTGTGATTCGGATTCTCCACTAGATTCCTCTTCTTGTTGGATTTGGACTTGAAGCTTGGAGGTGGTGGTTGTTGTCAACTTGTTCCATACTGCAAAAGCGGAATCAAGATTAGAAACACATAAAAGATAGTCTTTAGGTAAAGTGCTTCTAATGGCCTCTAGGGCTTGTGCATTGGCCCCTATATGAATGAGGTTACCAAGATAGCATTTCTTGGTAGCCGCAAGGAAAGTATGTAAACCTAGGGTTTGAAGGTAAATGGACATTCTAGTCTTCCAAACAAGAATGTTGGAAGCATCATACATAGGTGGGGTCATGAAGTCCATGATAAACTAAATGTATGCAAATAAGTATTATGCAAACAAGAGATTAGCAAGCAAATGGATCACTCCTAGGATGTTAAGCCTAATATCAGGAGCACTAGCTCTGATACCAATTGAAAGTACACCTAGAGGGGGGGTGAATAGGTGTAAATGCTAATCTAAGGCTAAATGCAAACTCTAATGCTCTAAAAGCGGAAGCTAATGCAAGTGTTGGACAAACTAATACAATTCAACAAGTGTAGCCGAATTCCCTTGCGGGGCTCTGAACTAACTCCTCTTGATTCCCCTTAAAATGGGTTGAGGTGCTATGTGAAGCTCTTGTTTGATGAGTATAAGTTAGGCACACACACACAAGCAATCCAAGCAATCAAGGATATAGCAATACAATGCACACAATTAAGCCAAGCAAGTATAGATGAATTGCAATAGAAATATATGTAAGGCAATATGAAACAATGCTCAAAACACAAGCAAGTATGTATGATGATATGAATGGATGATGCTTGCACAAATGTAAAAAGAGTAGAGTTGAGAGAAATTGGATCAAACGCAAAGACCAAGATGTGTTTCGAGGTTCGAGCCCCTAGCTCTACATCCCCGCCTACACCACCGTGTAGGATTTCCCAATCCACTATAGGAGTACCAAACTCCTCTCTCAACCTTACAAAGCCACCGAGGCTATACAACCACAATCCACACCTCTACCGAAGAGGTATACGGCCCGTAGCCGAAATACAACAAACCCACAACCTCTACCGAAGAGGCTCACAACAAACTCAATCACCCGATCACCTCTACCTAAGAGGGATTCACAAATAACAAGGGTGTTTTACAATAAAGAGGTTTACAACAACAACCTCAAACACTTCTCTTTCTTTTTCTCTTTTCTTTTTCCACACAAAACAAAGATCCTAATAACTTAGGATAGAAGATATAGCTCAAGTGGAAACTAAGTGTTTTGGAAACAAGCAACAAAGAAAAATACTTGGGAAAATTCTTGCCAAAAGATATAGAATGAAAATCAACACAAATATCCCAAATCCTATTTTCTTTGATTTTCCAAAAACACAAAACAAATAAAGATGAATCACTTTTAGCACTTAAACTCTTTTGAAAACACTTTTAAAACAATGAAAAAGATCTGGAAAAACTAGCACAAAAATCTTAACTAAAAACTCCAAACAATGGGGTTTATATAGCCCTATACAAAACTAGCCGTTAGGCTGACGTGTCAGCCTGACAGGCGGTCGGTCGACTGGCCGGTCGACCGTCCAACGGCTATTTTTTGACCGTTGACAGCTGCCGGTCGACTGGTCGGTCGACTGGTAACAACCCGAGACCAAACCTGTTTCAGTACAGTCAAATGGCCGGTCGACTGGCCGACGTGCACAGTTTTATGCACGTCCGGTCGACTGGTCGGTCGACTGGCCGCTTGGCCCAGTCGACTGTCCCAGTCGACTGGCCCAACCTGGCAGACAGCAAAAATAGGTCAGGTTGGAACGCATTTTTGAGGTCTAAAACGTTCGAATTTGGAAATAAATATATAGGATGAAGTTGTAGATTTTGAAGTCTACTTTCTAATGCAACTTAAATCAAATCAATATCAATTCAGAATTAAAAGTTATCAATAAAATACTAAAAGGTGTCAAAACAGAAACTGTAAACTGTTTTCAGAACAAGAACAGATTTCAACCAAATATTTGACAACTTTAAATTAGAATCAGGAAATGATTATTAAATAAGAAATTTAGATCTGAAAGTTATCTTTGAGATGAAAGTTAAATCATGTTATTTGAATATAAAAATAAAAAGTTATGATAATGACTATAGAAGGGTGTCAAGCCTTGAAATCCAAAACCGATTCAATCAAAAACCAAACATGTATTTTTATCAAACATGATTTTCCAAACATGAATAGAAATATCAAAATAAGTTTATCTAGCAAGTTAAACCATGTATGTATAACTAGAATACATCTACTATACATATAAAACATGTAAACTTGTTTTGATCAACTATTCATAAAAACCAAATATCAAATCATAAAACGTGTGTTTTTGTGCACTTGAGCATATCAACTAAACTAAGCTTTACAAATGGATCTAAAAACTCTATCTAAACTAGGATACCTAAGTCTTGCTTGTAGATCTTCTATCTTCAAGTAGACTAGCTCCCAAACCGTGATCTTCCAAGTGCAAAGGTATAATCTTGAAGCTTTGGCACCGGAATCACCATGATATGCTTCCAAAACCCTTGTTGAAGCTAATCATCAAAACTAATAACCTGCTAATGATCTGAAACTTAGAAACACAAGATTATTAGGAAACATAACTACATGAGTGAGTCATCATCAAAACTAGAGTGGAAGGCCTTTGGGCCAACAAAAACACCTAGTCGACTAATCCCTTGACTCAGTCGACTATAAAGCAGTTGCAGTCGACTTGAGGTTATTATCCAGAAACCTGTTCTGCCAACAGACATATACCTAGTCGACTACTTGCTAAACCTAGTCAACTAATAGTGAAAATTTTGCCTAGTCTAGTCGACTAACTCAGAACCCTAGTCGACTATAAGCAGTTTCTGACTGTTGGACAGTTTCTGTTATCTGATTCTTTTGGCAACGTTTTCCAACGTCTAGGTTATCTGAATTGGTCCTATAACTACCCTAACTAACCCTAGTCTTCAGCTATAAATAGGGAAGTTATACCAAAGGCCAATTGCCAAGAGTTTTATTCAGTTTTCAAAAGCCAAATTCCAGAAAACCTGAAAACTGATTTTCTAACTTCTGTTCTTCACCAAAAGACAATTCCATTAGTGAAGTTCTCTGAAGTTCATTTTTCCTATACAGTACCTTGTCCACATACACATCTGTACCAAGGCTATAGGAAAAGAGTTATAAATTCTCAAAGTGTTCATTTGTACACGGGAGGCTTCTTGGTTGAAAAGGCAAGTTGTACAAGGTGACCATTGTACACGGGAGGCTTCTTGGTTGAAGAAGTAGTTGTACAAAGGTAAAAGGTGTTCTCTTGGTGGAAGAGAAGGTGTACACATTTGGAGAAGGAGATTCGACAAGTGGTGTACATGTTGTATTGATTTTGGGTGGCAAGATCAAGGTTAAAGGAAAATCTCAAGCGGGTGGCTTGGGGACTGGATGTAGGTCACAAGGACCGAACCAGGATAAATCTCTTTGTTTGCGTTTGCATTTTCTGAGATTTGTTTTCTTTACTTGCAAGTTTACTTATTTGCTTAACAATTAATCCTTCCTGTCAAGTGTTGTGTTGATTTGATTATAGATCCTACATTTGGTATAAGAGCGGGACCCAACAATTTGATTATATTTCATGGTTCCACAAATATCCTCAAACTCCCTAACATGTTGGTATAGGTTCTCGTTGGTCAATCCTTGAAAAGCTGAAAGCATCTGTATCATGCCGGATTTGATTTCAAAATTTATCGTAAGGGGCGGGAAAGTGACGCAGGAAGGTTGAGTGGACCTTGTAGGTTACATGTAATCCTTTAAGGTCATCTGACGGGGTTGATTTGCATCGCCCATTATATCAAAAATGGAGAAAAGATCAATAGAAGGGTCAAAAATAAGGATGGATTCTAAACAACCGTTAACACGGACCAACTGTAGCATGACCAGGGCACTGTCCTGAAGAAAGATTTTAATAGAACCTTAAGTTCTAGAAAAGACTGCACACAATTGACTCAATCAAGTAATTTCAAACAAATTATTTTTTTATCTTAAGCTTAATTTGAAGGTAATCATTTTTAACCACTAATCTTAAGGGAATAAATTCTCCGTAGTTAGATAGCTCCTAACAGGGTTAGACAGTTGTAAGCTAACCGGTTAAAGTAGTCAAACAAGAGATTCAGTCTTTCCTCAAGGTCAGGCATCGCCGCAATGGTTAAGTCACCCTTTTTAAGATAAGAAAGCTTCTTTTTGAAAGCTTAAAAGTAATCACCAGAGTGTTCCCACAATAGATCCACTTAATGAGCTCGAAATCCTAGTGGTCAAGCTCTAATTGATTTTAAATTAATTGATGCCCTTGAGAAATCTATATGAGATTGTGATTTTTGAGCCAAAGAATGAGCAATAAAATCCCAACGTAATGTAGGGGGGACAGCTCTTAAGATTTTTTATGCAAAAATGCTCTAATGCACCATAGTTTCAATCAAAAACACTTTCAAAACCCCCTAACAGGAGATTCGTAGGTAGAGTTAGAAAGATATATACCTTCCTTGCGACTCTGAAGCAAGCAATATTTTTTTAAAGCAGCGTAATTAATTAGCAAGCAAGCACGCGCATCTCCTGTTTGTGAAAAGTTTCAACTATCTCGTGAATTTTTCCCGCAAAACAAATTTACAAATTAGATCTCGGGGATGATAAAAAAGAAAAAAAAATGAATTTTTTAATTTTAAATTTTTTTAAATTTTTTAAAATTTTTTACAACTAAAAATTTAAATGCTAGCTTTGAAAAATAATTTTTTGATACAAATCCCCAACAATGGCGCCAAAATTTGTTGCGGCTCGAATGTTGTGAAATTTTTTGTTGCTGTTTGCACCACACACAAATTATAAAAATCGAATCTTACTTTTAAATTTTTAAAAAAATAGCATAGTGATAAGAAAAGAGTCGAATCCACGAAACATAGAAAATCATAGTTTTAAAGATCGAACTTTATTCTTAATTTAGTTGGCATTCAAATTAATTGGATTTGAATTTGGACAAAAGTTAAAGCTTGAGACAAGTTGAAGTTAAACAAAAAAAAGTATTCATAATAAACTGAAGAAATAAAAATGAACTTTCATTTGAGATGCATTACTTGAAAATGAATGAAATAAGAAAAGAAGTTTGAGAGAGAAAGAGAAAAAAAAATGAAACCCAGATTTAACACAAAGTCATGTTCTCATCAAGTTCGATTGCGAAGAGATCATCTACCCACGTCCTCTTTCCTGCATCACAAAGTTATTAAAAGGAAGATAGATGAATGAAAATAAATATAACTCAATCATGAAAAAGAAGTTGAAAGTAAAAGAAAAACTTCTCTCTTATATTAAGCTCGCAGCTGATGATCTTCGAAGTACAAAAGCATAACATATGCTCTCTCTAAAGAAAACAAAAATTACAGTACCCTCTTTAAACAAAAAAACTCCACTAAGCTCTTAATTAATCTTCTAATTAATGTTTTCTTCCTACTAGCTCTTTGACGAGTGTTCTACTGTCCCCCTCTTTTGTTGCTCTCTTGCTCTAATTTATAGGCTCAACCCAAATCACAACTATTTGATTCAACTGAAAGCTGTTGAATCAAATTCCCAACAAATGAATCAAATCCTAAATCCCATCAACATATAATATTTGAGTTTTTACAAGAAAAAACATCAACAATAATTTATTAGATAATAAGTCATTTTTAGCTTGGGCTGATTCTGTAAATAATGGATACGATTAGCCAAATGTGTGAATCAGCAAAAGCACTCAAAATGAAAGTTGTAAATTTTTAAATTCTCTTTTTGTAGACACCTTGAATGACCTCTATTGAAATTCAGTAGAAGAAATTATGGCAAAATACCATAATATGTTCAGAAAATACCCTTCGATCTACAACCTTTTGTGCGAAACCAATCCAGTTTACTTGGTTTTTCTCTTTTTCTTGCTAATTGGGCACATGCACTGCAAACACACTAACACATACCCAAGTAGTATTATTTTTGATACAAAAATAAATAAATGAAAGTATAAATGTAGCATAAAATAATCCTCATAAATTGTATGTATGTGCATGTACACACACACAGACTTTGGCGCATTTTGGTTCATTTTGGGGCATGTACACACGCACATATATTTTGGTGCATTTTAGGTTCATTTTAGTTTTCACATTGTATTCAATGAGTTTGGTGCATGTACGCACACACAGACTTTGGCGCATTTTGGTTCATTTTGGGGCATGTACACGCACATATATTCTCTCTCTCTCTCTCTCTCTCTCTCTCTATATATATATATATATATATATATATATATATATATATATATATATATATATATATATATATATATATGGGTTACTGTACCTCAGCCTGCAGGCTGAGAGAGTTTCTCAGCCGGCGGGACGTGGCTGAATATATACCACACATCGGCCGCAGTGTGTTGGCGCCAAAAAAATCAAAAAAATCCTGCCTAAACAATCGTGAAACAAATTGACAAAAATACCCCTTTTTTAATTCTAAAGTGGAATAAAGTCATGAACAAACAAAATTTCAGTTGAATATATCTACAGTTATAAAATTCGTAATTTTAATACATCGAAAAACATAATTAAAAAAATTGGATCAATATAATGTAAAATAAGCAGAAGCATTGAAAATTTAAAAAACATGACATGGTCACAGACTTAATACAATATAACAACTGCGACACAGTCACAGTCACTAGTCGCACTCATAGTATAACAAAACGTTTTTATGCGATTTAATACAATATAATTTCAATTTTATATGACAACTGCGACACAGTCGCAATCACAAGTCGCAGTCATTGTATAACAAAACTTCTTTATATAACGTCTGCGACCCTAGTCGTATTCTATCGTACAACAATGCGACCTCCTTCAGTACTGCGACCAAAGTCGCAATCTTCTTTCCCATACCTTATGTAAAAGATTTTTAATATGCGACTAGGGTGGATTAGCCATGCGACCCTGAGATCAATTCGCGTATATCAAATCTTATAAAAATTACTATATTAATTACACTGAATTAAATGAAGTAATTAATATTCTTTCTACCGTGATACAACAGCAGTCTAGAAAAAAGAGATGCACTAATGTTAATCTCGAGAAAGGAAAGATGTGCACCATACGTAATCTAAAGATATAGGCAAACAATTCTATAAAAAGTTAATTTGTACTTCATGTATTAAACCTCTGGAAAAAAAAGAACTATTCGGATTCTCCCGCAATAAATCTTCAATTAAATATTTATTTTCTTTTTTACCACTTCTTACCATACTCAACCATCACCTGTAACAATTATTATTACTATTCATGTTCTTCCACAATATTGACCTTTATATAATGCTTGTTACTAATATATTATCTCATACCTAAAAACTATATTTTTGCTCTTCCTTTTCAATTTGATTTCAAAAACTTTCAAAAAAAAATTCATTCTTGAATCATGTCTTCCCCATCTTCTTCCTCTGAACACTTAGATTTCAACTTCAATCGTTCCCCCACCGGTCCTTTGTCTTCAGGATATTCTAGTAAATCTGATACCAATCTGGACTTCACTCTTTTTGACTATCTCACTACATCAAATAATGTATTAACTGATCCTCCTATTCATGATGATAATGAAGTTTTCATGTGGGTTAGTGAAGAAGACATTATTCCTCTGCCACTTGACGGAGACATGCTTGATGAAAGCATGTCCTCTGATGCTGTAGGCTCGCTTCCTAGCAACGGGTCAGACGAAGAGCTTGATAGAGACGATCCATTCTGGGAGTTCATCGGTGAAACAAAAAAACCTCAAAAATAGGAAGATGATGACGAAATAAGTGATGAAAAGAAGAGCAGAAGAATGAAGACGATGCATCTGCTTATGATGGTGATAATGACAAGAATTAGGATTTTCTGATC
Source organism: Agave tequilana (assembly GCA_038442645.1). Classification (NCBI taxonomy): domain Eukaryota; kingdom Viridiplantae; phylum Streptophyta; class Magnoliopsida; order Asparagales; family Asparagaceae; genus Agave; species Agave tequilana. The sequence goes on from JAVJIF010030444.1 coordinate 292,774, forward strand.
TTTTGATATTCAATTATATTTTGTCTTCTTTTAAAAGCTTTTAATTCTATTTTTTTGTAAGGTCTCTTTCTCACTATATTAACTTATAAGCTCTTTTAATTACATATCCAAACTGCGGCTGCTGCTCTTAAACATTGCGACCATAGTCGCAGTCCTACTACGGATGCAATAATTAAAAATAATTCATACGTTATAGGCGGCTGAGACAAAAGATACGGTGAACTGCGACTATAGAATCAGTCCTTATTCAGACAACAGTCAAAAATAAAGAACAAAAAGAATATAAAATAATACGTAAACTGTGATTATACTATCGCTCTCGTTAAATACTGCGACCATAGTCACGGTACTGCGATCATAGTCGCAGTCCATGGTCGCATAATATATGTAAAAACCAATTTAATTGTTCATAGGAGGATCGGACAACATTCACAAAATAAAAGAACAAAAAAATATAAAATAATACGTAAATTGTGATTATACTATCACTCTCGTTAAGTACTGCGATCATAGTCGCGGTACTGCGATCATAGTCGCAGTCCATGGTCGCATAATATATGTAAACACCAATTTAATTGTTCATAGGAGGATCGGACAAACATTCAGAAATTATACGAAGGACAGTATTTGATGACTAACGGTTGACAATTTATGGTCGCAGTTACTTAATCATTTATCAGTTCCCAATGCGACTATGGTTGCAATAATTGTAACGCCCCGATCCTGGCGGATACGGAGACATTACTGCAACGTATATACACAAGTCAGAAGTACCTTCACGTATATACGCTAAGCATCAGTACAGGCAAGAATCAGAGTACGGAAGCAAGTGGTGCATTATACATTCCAACACATGAGTACAATTACAAAGTTATCACCAGAGGTGATCCAATATTACATGAATATTACATCACTGACATGCGCAATTGCGGGATTACAAGCAGATGTACATGGATGAATAGTACAAAAGGGCACTCACGAGTTTACTAAAGGAAAACTCGAGAGGCACACAGGGGGCCTAGAAGGATAGAGCTCTGAACGGTCTGCTGGAGATCCACGCTTCAGCTGCGCCACTCTGATCAGCAACTGGGAGAATCCATAAGCTCCAAGCTCCATGACCTGGACATGAGAATCCAGGGGAGTCAGATGAAACTCCCCAGGCGAGTGGTGAAGCAAAAGCCAAGTGGCGAGCAAGGGTAAGCACATGTATAGTGATAAAACCAAATAAAGCCGAGGACGAGCAAATCTGATTGTATGGTTTCAGATCACGGCTCCATAAGACTAGTACGTCGAAGGAATAATCCAAACAAGGAAACCCTCATATATATACCCTTATCTTATGTCACCATAATCTAAGCACATACAACCAGACTGCACTCAAGACATGATAAGATAATAAGCAGGAGGCAGGTGGATATAAGGAATAGAGCAGGGCATGAGCAGTTAATATAATAGTAATCATAAAACTGGAAATCCGAAGTAAAATCCCGGACAAGCAAATATAGTAAGGCATATCACAGATTCAAAGCCGTTTAAGTCGCAGGCTTCAGTATGCGTCCCATTCCACATACCTCTACTTACAACTTAAAGAGCCGGTTATTAGACACTTTATTATTACTCGTCTTACCCTGATATCTAGCTATGTGAACTAGCGTCCCAGCACACATAGATCCATATCCGAGTAAAGCAAGATTGTTATTGGAAACCAGCGGGGGTATCAACGAACTATGTTTACAGTGGGTCCCGTACATACCCGGGACCACGGCCCAGGATTGTTCCGTTGCTTGGTGACGGAACCTGCCGCAAGGCTAACAGGAGGGACTTATGTATGCCCTTATCATGATTCAGGAGGAGGGAGCCAGCACTCCCCTCGGTCGCCTGGAGGCCCACAGGTCAGACCGGAAGTTTTAGTTGCACAACATGCCTAATACCACTGTAAACACGAACACATATTGATAGCCGCATGTTTCCCCCGACCCGATGCAAGTTGTTCCTTTTATGATTTATTAGGTTAATTATCAATTTACGGGAATAACAGGAACAGGACATGATCAGGAATTCAGGAGTTCAGGTCACTGTATATAATACAGGATAACAGGTCACTGATCATAATACAGGATATCAGGTCACTGTACATAGTACAGGATAACAAGACAGGGTTCCCGTAAATGTGATAATCACAGGTCAAGTATATCATGCCGGGTGTCAAGTGATAGCATGACAGGATGATGATATTAGACAGGTAACCAGTCATGTCAAGAGATTGATATAGTCCGGTGGCAAGCCATATCATAACAAGGGGTCTTGCCAAATGGTAGCATGTCAGGTGTTAGATGATAATACATCAGTTGACAGGTGATATACATGTGTTAAAAGTAATATGAAAACGACAAGCAGTATAGACAGGTGTCAGGCATGAAGTAATGGCATGGGGTAGAATAGTAGCTGAGCACAAACAAAGCGGAGCTGAGCAAGCTGGAAGTACAGACAGCAAACAGTATTTAACACTGGAGCGTCTGGCGAGGTTACCGGGACGACTCGACTGAAGTACGAGCAGTAAATCCGGCAGCAACTCGCCTAGACGAATCTAGTGGTAAAGCGCTGAACGCTGATCATGATAACCAGGCGGAGCTGAGAAACCTGACGATCCCAATCACGCCTCTTTCGAGACAGTGAGTGACCGGAGGCTGAACTGAGAGACCTGCCGGTCCCAATCACCTCTCTTTCGAGATAGTGAGTGACCGGAGGTTGAAGGGGTCCGGAAGCCAAGTATGGTATAAGGCAGTACAATACATCACAGGCATGGTATATGCACCAGAAGGAAACTACCCTAGTACAAGCATTCGTCACAGAGCAATACATGTCCAGATATTGGCACTCGGCCATACACAAATACAGGGACTCAGCCCAATACAAAATACATGGAAACATAAAGTAAAATACATATCGACCCGACAAAGCGGGGAATCCCAAATGGAGGCGAGAGCGAGGACACTCGCCTAAATCACCGGAAAGCCGGAAAGTCTGGAATCCATGGAACTCGCGCACGCGCCATAAAATAATATATATTTATGAGGAGAGAGAAAGTGAAGAGGAGAGAGAAAGAGTGAGAAGCCTAGAGAGAGAAAGGGACACAGGGAGACGCGGGTTCTGGAAAGTGAGACGCGAGGGACGCAGACACGGGAGTCTGCCTCGCAGGAATAACAGACGCGGGAAAGAGCAGACGCGGGATAAACTCCGCGTTGCGACAATACAAGAAGGACACAGACGCGGGAATAGGCTCTGCGCCGTGTCAAATGCAGAAACGCGGGAAGCGCGTCAAGGGATTGCCCAGACGCGGGGTTAAGATCCGCGTTAGGAGACAAACAGGGGAGGAAAGGTGCTTCCTTTGTTGTGCCCGACGAAGGGATGTTCGGCCCCAATCCAAAAGGAGGGTACCGGCCCTAAGTCTTGCCAACGGAGAAGAACGCGGACGCGGGAATCACAAACGCGGGAGTCGCGTTGTGAAGACACCACAAACGCGGGGATCGAGGCCCGCGTTCAAATCAGGGCACGAGGGAAACGCGGACGCGGCCGTGGGGTCCGCATCGCGTTAGCACGAGGAGATCACAGACGCGGGAGTTAGCCTCGCGTCGTGACGATACAGTAACGCGAAGGTCGCGTTACAAAGAGGGAGCCCGCACGCGGGGGTAAGATCCGCGTCGGCAAGTCACAAAGAGAGACAGGGAGTTGAGGAGAGAGAGAAATCCAAGGGAGAGAGAGGGACCCAGGAGAGAGAGTGAGGGAGAGGGGAATCCCAGGAGAGAGAAAGAGAGAATCCAAGTGGGAGAGAGAGATCCAGGAGGAGAGAGAGAGAATGACGCGCGGGGAGAGAGAGAGAAAGACGCGCGGGGAGAGAGAGAGAGATGCGCGGGGAGAGAGAGAGAAAGACGCGCGGGGAGAGAGAGAAAGACGCGCGGGGAGAGAGAGAAAAAGACCAGGGAGAAAACACAGGAGCAGGGGCTTTGCCCCCTCAACAACTGCACTCAGGGGGCCTAAGGCCCCCTGGCTGCGCCCGAGGCCGCCGGCCTTACGCCGGCGGCGGTCTGCCCTCGCCGGGGCAGCGCCGGAGGAGAGGAAGTCCGGCGAGGAGGTAGTTGGCCGGATCCAAAAGGAGGAAAGGAAAGGGAAGAAAAGAAAAGAAGGAAGAAGAGAGAGGAGATGGGAGATGGCCGGAGTTTTTTGGGGGGTTCTCGCTAGCGTCGTGGTGGCCGGAGGTGGTTCGGTGGGGCGTCGGCCTCTCAGGGGAAGAAGAAAAGGAAGTGAGAAGAGAAGAAGAAAAAGAGAAGAAAAGGAAAAGAAAAAGAAGAAGAAAAGAAGAGAGAGAGAGTGATAGGGATTGATGGGAAAGGGAGTAGGTGAGGGGGGTGGTGTCTCCCACGTGGGGGGTGGGCTGAGTCAGTGGGGGAAAAGAAAAAGGAAGAAAGAAAGAAAGAAAAGAATGAATTGGAAAAATAATAATATTATAATATGGCCGCGAAAATCGACTGTTCCAGAAAAATCCCCAAAAATACCCGGAGGTAGAAAACGTCATCCTGAGGAATAATACGAAATCGGTTTTCCAAAATAAAATCCCTTTTTCAAATTAAAAATCCAAAAGTCAGCCGCCGATACCGGTCTACACCGGGTCGGCCGGGTTTTGATAAATTCTGAAAAATCCCAAAAAATGTATTAAAGAATAAAATATGATTTTAAGAAGTAAAGTGAAAGCGGAATTCAGAAATTCATTTCCAATTGTAAATTAAAAATACTGGAATCAACCAGCGATACTGGCCGATACCGAATCCGGTGGAATTTTCATAAATTCATAAAATCCTCAGAAAAAGTATTTAAGTAGGAAATGTGATTTTAAGTAATAGTGTCTAAAGGCTCTTCTTGAAATTCTAATCCGTTCGTAAATTAGAAATCCGGGAATCGATCAGCGGCACTGGTCAACACCGGTTTTGAAGATTTTCAATTTAATTCAGGAAAATTCCAGAAAATCATAGAAAACCTAAAATATTAGAAAACGATGTTTAAAACTGAAATCGGTCAAATCGGAATAACGAAAAGGTCAAATCGAGCAATACTCTAGGATCGGGCCCTCGGTTCAGACTTGGGCTGACTTCGAGTCCACGAATACAAATCCAAGACAAACGTTTATGTAAATAATTCATAATACAAAACAAATACAAGAAGTAAATCGAAAAATACGATCGAAAAATCTGAATACGCAACTAAGTACGTATTCCGGGAGCGGGGTGTTACATTCCATCCACCTTACAAAAAATTGCGTCCTCGCAATTTCGATAAGGGGTGAAATGAACACAAAAAGGTAGGAATGAGGATTATGCCAATCAAGATATGAATAACTATGAGTTGTTTCCCCCAGATTGACTGAACAACTAACTCAGGACTAAAGCATCTCTGCACTTCTGCCGTATATATACATCCTCTGACGGTGCCATAATAATACTGATCTGATGTCTGCTTATAAAAGAACACTGCCAGAACTTCAAAGGACTAACCCATTCTGAACAATATAAAGTGAGCTGACTTGGTAAGATAATCAATAATACTTCGATCAGACTGTGAGCTAAAGCTAATGAAATCCATAGTGCTGAAGTCCATAATATAATATAAAACCCTGCATAGTAAGATGTTATCCTTTTGCAGTAGAATCACTGACGGGCTGCATACTGGGCTTTGTTAACTCTGAAAGACGTAGCCAAGAATAACTGTGAAGAATTTGGAATACTGACTTATGAATGATAAACCGACTGCAGATGAAACAGGAAGAAGATATCTGAGCCCTGCAAGATTTGTAGAATGGATCATTGACAAGGCCATGGCGATAGCTCCGATATAGTGATGGAACTCTGTTTAGCAGATCCATAAAAGTACGCTAGAAGAAATCCGAGGAATGGCTAGAGTGCCAAGCACTGAAGGGACTAGCCACGGATGAAACCAAGCCTAGATGAGGTCATCGCGTAACACAGCTCAGGTGTTAAACATTAGGGTGCCGCGAAGCTAACGCTCTGCGAGACTCGCATATAGCAAAGTTCACGCGACGAAGCCAGCGCGTAACACAACGCTAAATGCTAAGCACCAGGGTGCAGCGAAACTCACACCCGGTTAGGTTCACGGATGACTAGAACACGACCCTCGCTAGGCGAGGCTAGCGGAGCCTTTGGTCCACCAATTTAATAAAAACTGCCAGGAGTTGGTGGCTCTGAGAATATGATCAAGAAATTATAATAACTGAGACGTGTCCCGAATGCTGTCTTCTGAATAATAATCGGACGGCATATTAGCTCTGAGAAAACCCGAGTTCCATAATCATAATCGAAGAAATCATGATCGCTATTAGAGTAAATAAAAATAGAAAATACCATAGCTCTGTCTGCCAGAAGTCCTGATTCTGAATTACTATTATATACTGACACTCCTCATGAAATGATGCAACTTATCTGACTATATAAATGACGACTACTCTGCTTGATGTACTAGTCTCCCATGATGTATCCATAAATATAAGAATATAATGCAAGGCCGAAGATCTGCCCAGTATAAGACAATGTGATATACCAGAGTCGAGGAATGCCAGAACATAATGAGAGTGACTACATCTGCCCTGCTATTACCTCTCTAGCCACGCATATCTTAAGTTGGCATAAAGGTTATAAAAATCAGAATAGCAAAAATAGGAAAGATAGGAATCATGAAATAGGGAGAAAAATAGGACGGACTAGGATTGATGGTGATAGGACAATGAGGAGAATATGATATAGAGAAGTTTACCAACTCCCGGACATATTAAAATAGGGATAATAATTACGGTCAGTACTTCAAGGATTCCTCCTTCAGATATCGAACACCCTTCCCGTCTTTACCCCATCATATAGAGCATCCTGACTTCTTCTTCAGCCAGATCATATGTTTGCTTCCCTTCACCATGTGCCCTAGTTCTGGGTCTCCTTTGTATATGACTCCATGCTGGATGCTGGGGATGAAGTGAGGTTATTCTGACAGTAGGTCTTGGATTTTCTCACAACGGTGATACTGGATGAGTTGATCTGATTGGCGTGATGTTCTCTGTCTCCTTGAACAGTCAGTCACATTTCAACTAATCTCTGAACCCGTGTATGACATAATTCATGACCTCTCCGGTGGTTGTGTTATAAGTGCTCGGCTTCAGATGATACTCCCATGTCATGTGTTGAGGGCAAGGTTTGAGGGATGGCTTAGCTAATAGGGCATCCAAGGGCCTGTCTGAGCCTTCACTTCCATCAATTAAGAGGGTCTCTTCACCAACTTCATCTGCAACCCATCCTAATCTTTCTCCTCTGGGTCCATTCCACTTCCCGGATGATGACTGAAGAACTTGAGAATACTCCTTGGGCTGCTTGGGGATAAGAAACATCCTGCTCTCCATCTTCATTTCTCACTTAAGATATTGCTTGCTCGGTTCTCCTTATCGGCCACCATGTAAAACACCGTCCGACTTTGCCTTAGGAATTTTGCAGTGTACTTATTTACAATTCAATCTCCCTACCGCAATTTGATAAATCATTCTTTCATTTCTTCCTGGGCTATTACAGAGAAGAATCTTACTATAGAAATCCTTCGAGAACTAGTCCCAAGTGTTGGGCTTTTCCAGTCTTACTGCTTCTACCAACCACCACGTCTTGGCCATACCTTTCAACTGAATCCTGGTCATTTCCACTTAGTTCTCGTCAGGGACCCGAGTTGACTTAGAAGATCCATCAGGTTTGTTAACCACTGCTATGCATTCCTGGCTTCTCCATGCTTGAAAAGATTGCCGGCTAGAGTTCCCTGGAATCCGATAGGTTGTCTGGCTTCTGTTCCCGGGGTGCAACCAATAATCCTCGGTGCAGGACCTTCATCTGTCCTGGATCGTGTTTCATCATATTTTGCAGAAACGGTCTCAAATTAAGATTCTCTCCATTAGGGCTACCCCAAGAAGAACCAGAGCCGTTATAATTTCCCCATCTTTTCATGTCCGAGTTGGTTCAAGAATGACAAGGGACTGAAGTATGAAGGAATAGGAAAACTTCAGAATTCAAGGATAAGATTATCAAGAGAGAATGGATAACTTTGTACTTGTAGTTGGATTGTATAACCAAGACTCATGCATTCCAGTTGCAAATTTCTTTACCATTAATTTGCCGTCTGGACGTACTGAGGAGGTGAGAGCCTAGGCTCTGATACCAACCTGTAACGCCCCGATCCTGGCGGATACGGAGACATTACTGCAACGTATATACGCAAGTCAGAAGTACCTTCACGTATATACGCTAAGCATCAGTACAGGCAAGAATCAGAGTACGGAAGCAAGTGGTGCATTATACATTCCAACACATGAGTACAATTACAAAGTTATCACCAGAGGTGATCCAATATTACATGAATATTACATCACTGACATGCGCAATTGCGGGATTACAAGCAGATGTACATGGATGAATAGTACAAAAGGGCACTCACGAGTTTACTAAAGGAAAACTCGAGAGGCACACAGGGGGCCTAGAAGGATAGAGCTCTGAACGGTCTGCTGGAGATCCACGCTTCAGCTGCGCCACTCTGATCAGCAACTGGGAGAATCCATAAGCTCCAAGCTCCATGACCTGGACATGAGAATCCAGGGGAGTCAGATGAAACTCCCCAGGCGAGTGGTGAAGCAAAAGCCAAGTGGCGAGCAAGGGTAAGCACATGTATAGTGATAAAACCAAATAAAGCCGAGGACGAGCAAATCTGATTGTATGGTTTCAGATCACGGCTCCATAAGACTAGTACGTCGAAGGAATAATCCAAACAAGGAAACCCTCATATATATACCCTTATCTTATGTCACCATAATCTAAGCACATACAACCAGACTGCACTCAAGACATGATAAGATAATAAGCAGGAGGCAGGTGGATATAAGGAATAGAGCAGGGCATGAGCAGTTAATATAATAGTAATCATAAAACCGGAAATCCGAAGTAAAATCCCGGACAAGCAAATATAGTAAGGCATATCACAGATTCAAAGCCGTTTAAGTCGCAGGCTTCAGTATGCGTCCCATTCCACATACCTCTACTTACAACTTAAAGAGCCAGTTATTAGACACTTTATTATTACTCGTCTTACCCTGATATCTAGCTATGTGAACTAGCGTCCCAGCACACATAGATCCATATCCGAGTAAAGCAAGATTGTTATTGGAAACCAGCGGGGGTATCAACGAACTATGTTTACAGTGGGTCCCGTACATACCCGGGACCACGGCCCAGGATTGTTCCGTTGCTTGGTGACGGAACCTGCCGCAAGGCTAACAGGAGGGACTTATGTATGCCCTTATCATGATTCAGGAGGAGGGAGCCAGCACTCCCCTCGGTCGCCTGGAGGCCCACAGGTCAGACCGGAAGTTTTAGTTGCACAACATGCCTAATACCACTGTAAACACGAACACATATTGATAGCCGCATGTTTCCCCCGACCCGATGCAAGTTGTTCCTTTTATGATTTATTAGGTTAATTATCAATTTACGGGAATAACAGGAACAGGACATGATCAGGAATTCAGGAGTTCAGGTCACTGTATATAATACAGGATAACAGGTCACTGATCATAATACAGAATATCAGGTCACTGTACATAGTACAGGATAACAAGACAGGGTTCCCGTAAATGTGATAATCACAGGTCAAGTATATCATGCCGGGTGTCAAGTGATAGCATGACAGGATGATGATATTAGACAGGTAACCAGTCATGTCAAGAGATTGATATAGTCCGGTGGCAAGCCATATCATAACAAGGGTCTTGCCAAATGGTAGCATGTCAGGTGTTAGATGATAATACATCAGTTGACAGGTGATATACATGTGTTAAAAGTAATATGAAAACGACAAGTAGTATAGACAGGTGTCAGGCATGAAGTAATGGCATGGGGTAGAATAGTAGCTGAGCACAAACAAAGCGGAGCTGAGCAAGCTGGAAGTACAGACAGCAAACAGTATTTAACACTGGAGCGTCTGGCGAGGTTACCGGGACGACTCGACTGAAGTACGAGCAGTAAATCCGGCAGCAACTCGCCTAGACGAATCTAGTGGTAAAGCGCTGAACGCTGATCATGATAACCAGGCGGAGCTGAGAAACCTGACGATCCCAATCACGCCTCTTTCGAGACAGTGAGTGACCGGAGGCTGAACTGAGAGACCTGCCGGTCCCAATCACCTCTCTTTCGAGATAGTGAGTGACCGGAGGTTGAAGGGGTCCGGAAGCCAAGTATGGTATAAGGCAGTACAATACATCACAGGCATGGTATATGCACCAGAAGGAAACTACCCTAGTACAAGCATTCGTCACAGAGCAATACATGTCCAGATATTGGCACTCGGCCATACACAAATACAGGGACTCAGCCCAATACAAAATACATGGAAACATAAAGTAAAATACATATCGACCCGACAAAGCGGGGAATCCCAAATGGAGGCGAGAGCGAGGACACTCGCCTAAATCACCGGAAAGCCGGAAAGTCTGGAATCCATGGAACTCGCGCACGCGCCATAAAATAATATATATTTATGAGGAGAGAGAAAGTGAAGAGGAGAGAGAAAGAGTGAGAAGCCTAGAGAGAGAAAGGGACACAGGGAGACGCGGGTTCTGGAAAGTGAGACGCGAGGGACGCAGACACGGGAGTCTGCCTCGCAGGAATAACAGACGCGGGAAAGAGCAGACGCGGGATAAACTCCGCGTTGCGACAATACAAGAAGGACACAGACGCGGGAATAGGCTCTGCGCCGTGTCAAATGCAGAAACGCGGGAAGCGCGTCAAGGGATTGCCCAGACGCGGGGTTAAGATCCGCGTTAGGAGACAAACAGGGGAGGAAAGGTGCTTCCTTTGTTGTGCCCGACGAAGGGATGTTCGGCCCCAATCCAAAAGGAGGGTACCGGCCCTAAGTCTTGCCAACGGAGAAGAACGCGGACGCGGGAATCACAAACGCGGGAGTCGCGTTGTGAAGACACCACAAACGCGGGGATCGAGGCCCGCGTTCAAATCAGGGCACGAGGGAAACGCGGACGCGACCGTGGGGTCCGCATCGCGTTAGCACGAGGAGATCACAGACGCGGGAGTTAGCCTCGCGTCGTGACGATACAGTAACGCGAAGGTCGCGTTACAAAGAGGGAGCCCGCACGCGGGGGTAAGATCCGCGTCGGCAAGTCACAAAGAGAGACAGGGAGTTGAGGAGAGAGAGAAATCCAAGGGAGAGAGAGGGACCCAGGAGAGAGAGTGAGGGAGAGGGGAATCCCAGGAGAGAGAAAGAGAGAATCCAAGTGGGAGAGAGAGATCCAGGAGGAGAGAGAGAGAATGACGCGCGGGGAGAGAGAGAGAAAGACGCGCGGGGAGAGAGAGAGAGATGCGCGGGGAGAGAGAGAAAGACGCGCGGGGAGAGAGAGAAAGACGCGCGGGGAGAGAGAGAAAAAGACCAGGGAGAAAACACAGGAGCAGGGGGCTTTGCCCCCTCAACAACTGCACTCAGGGGGCCTAAGGCCCCCTGGCTGCGCCCGAGGCCGCCGGCCTTACGCCGGCGGCGGTCTGCCCTCGCCGGGGCAGCGCCGGAGGAGAGGAAGTCCGGCGAGGAGGTAGTTGGCCGGATCCAAAAGGAGGAAAGGAAAGGAAGAAAAGAAAAGAAGGAAGAAGAGAGAGGAGATGGGAGATGGCCGGAGTTTTTTGGGGGGTTCTCGCTGGCGTCGTGGTGGCCGGAGGTGGTTCGGTGGGGCGTCGGCCTCTCAGGGGAAGAAGAAAAGGAAGTGAGAAGAGAAGAAGAAAAAGAGAAGAAAAGGAAAAGAAAAAGAAGAAGAAAAGAAGAGAGAGAGAGTGATAGGGATTGATGGGAAAGGGAGTAGGTGAGGGGGGTGGTGTCTCCCACGTGGGGGGAGTGGGCTGAGTCAGTGGGGGAAAAGAAAAAGGAAAGAAAGAAAGAAAGAAAAGAATGAATTGGAAAAATAATAATATTATAATATGGCCGCGAAAATCGACTGTTCCAGAAAAATCCCCAAAAATACCCGGAGGTAGAAAACGTCATCCTGAGGAATAATACGAAATCGGTTTTCCAAAATAAAATCCCGTTTTCAAATTAAAAATCCAAAAGTCAGCCGCCGATACCGGTCTACACCGGGTCGGCCGGGTTTT